>CM066036.1:351776115-352356115 GCA_033557465.1 Ichthyophis bannanicus | reverse complement strand
GAGGCGTACTGCCTTCTCCAGAGGGAGGAAGGCTTTTGCTTTAAGGGCATTCAGGTGCACACCTATAGGCTCTGAGCAGAGGTGAGATGGGACTTGGGGTAGTTTATGACAAACCCCAGGTGCTGCAGGGTGTTTATGGTGTGTCTGGTGGCGCACTGTGCCTCTGCAGCTATGCCCCCTTTTATGAGTCAGTCGTGCAGGTAGGGGAAGACTAAGGACCTTTGAAGCCTGAGGCGGGCCGCGACCACTGCAAGGCACTTTGTAAAGACCCTTGGGGACGAGGCTAGTCCAAAGGGCAGTACCCTGTATTGATAGTGTTGCCCCCTCACCATGAACCAGAGGTATTTTCTGCGACTGGGGTGGATTAGGATGTGAGTGTAAGCAGTCTTTAGATCCAAGGAGCAAAGCCAATCTCCCTGCTGGAGGAATGGCAGCAGTGTTCCAAGGGAGAGCATCTTGAACATCTCCCTGATCAGAAACTTGTTTAGCTCTCTCAGGTCCCGGATAGGCCTGAGGCCCCCAGTCCTCTTGGGGAAGAGGGAAGTACATGGAGTAGAAGCCGGTGCCCCAGAGGTCTTTTGGGACTGGCTCCACTGCATTGTGGAACCTGTGACTTTTGGGGAAACTGCTAGGTACGTATGACCTAGATTGGCCACTGTTGGAAACAGGATACTGGGCTTGATGGACCTTGGTCTGACCCAGTATGCCATATTTTATGTTCTTATGTCCTGGAGTAGGCCTGCTAGCTTGGTGAGGAGCAGGGTCTGGTAAAGGAGAGGCCTGGTGGGCTCTCCTGGGAAGAACGGGGGAGGTAACTGATATAGATGGAGGAGGATGGCTGTCCATCTGTGGGCAAACAGGGCAAAGCCGCCCCCCTGTGGGCAGCAAAGGACCCCCTCGGGGTGTGGGGATCACATCCAAAAAGTCAAAAGCCTCTCCTGGGCTTTGGGGCTTTTTGCTTTCTGGGACCATGTCCCTGGCCTTTTTGTTGCTGGGTCTACTGAGGGCCCAAGAAGGCTTGGAAGTGCAGAGTAGTACTGAAGCCCCCTTTCTTCCTCAGGAAGAAGGGCTTTTGTTCCCGGGGTTGCACTGAGGTTTTTTTCGAGAACCTGGTTTTCGTCACATACTTTGTCTATCTCTGCTGCTTTGTCCGCCATGGGTTTCCCAAACAGGTTCTTGCCTGTGCAGGGGACATTGATCAGTTTGTCCTGTACCCATTGTTCCAGGTTGGACGACTGCAGCCATGCTGGGCATCGTGCCCCGATGCCCTCGGCAGTCACTCTAGCCGGTGAAGCCATCATAAGCTGCTCGGGACATCAACTTTGAACATTCCTTTACTGTTGAAGTTAGGGTCTTGAACCTCTGCTGAGAATCCCCCAAGCTCCCTCGACAGTTCCATCAGCTACATGCTGATATAGAGTTGGTATAAGTGGATTCAACATGATAGCATTGAGCTCTGAAAAGATTTTCAGCCGAGGGCGTCGAGGGTTCGGGCTTCCCTGACGGGTGGTATCGACAAATATGTCTTTTGGCTCTTAAGCCAGCATATGGTCAACTCCACTACATTGAGTTGTGGGGGAGCTGGGCCTTTTGAGCCCAGGGCTCTGGCATACACGGTACATGGTGTTGAGGCGCCTGCTGACAATTGGTACTGATGCCACATCCTGAGGAGGAGGCGGTCGAGGATTGGGGGCACTAGAACCGTAAGGGTTTCCTTCGGGGGTGCTTCGTATTGGAGTATCTCCAATTCCTTGGTTTGTAGGTCCTCCTTAACCTCTATCTCAATCGCCAGCACCTAGGCTATATCCCTCACAAAATCGAGGAATGCAATGTCCTCTAGTGGGGAGCAGCGTCCAGTCACCAGGGAAAATGGGTCTGAGGGCACGTCACGGTGTTGCCTCATATCCAGGGAATCTTCATCCTTGGTCTCCCATTCGGACTCAAAGTCTTAGGTATGAGTCTGATACCGCATGATCATCTCTGTTGAGGACTGCTCTGCACTGTGCAGGACCTCTGGAGGATCATTGGTATGAGCCTCTGATGCTTGCTGGGGAGGACCAGTGTCCCAAAGACTGGGACCTTGACCGGGGCCAGGGGCTCTCTTGAGGCCGATGGCGCTCGAGGACCGTTTTGACGTCTGGGGAAGCCCTCTATGTCTAGGGTCCTGTCATTGCGGTGGATGAACCGGATGAGCCGGACATAAACGCCCACTGCATGGCCACTAGGACAGATATACTGCTCTCTAGGGCTGCCATTCTGGTCTCCATGCCAGTTGGCTCCACAGCCTTCAACGTGGGCACAGAGGACTTCTGGCCCAGTGTTGGTGCTATTGAGGGGTAGTCCTCAATGAGGATGGCCTTGGAGGCTCGAGGTCAGTCGGCGGGAACAGATGACTCCTTGTGGTGCAACTTGGAGGGCCAGTCTCAGGGAATCCTGGAGATGTTCATCTGTCATGTTGGAATGTTGTGTACTCTTTGTCATTTTCAGATGGGAAAACGCAGATTCACACAAATAAGTTGAACTGAAACAGGAGTGTACAGCCTCACTGCATCTTCTCAAGTTGGGGAATTTGTCTCTAGGCACTAGCTTCCAAAACGATTCTTGCTCAGCACGGGTCTTGAGAAAAATGTCATTTTTAAGGGTTAATATTTCATTTTCAAGAGATGGCTTGGTTCAATGAGTAATTTTTACTGATAGCAGCTGCAGTTTCTTTAATGTCCACATCTACTTTGAATGGGTATGACAAGTACTCCACAACTGTTCCAATTTTTTGGAAGTCACAGAATCAGAAATCCTGGATAACAGAACAGATTTCTGTCGCATACTTCTCGTTCTGAAAAACAAAATTTGGATATTGTCCCAGATGGTCCTGCGTATTAGGAAAATGATCAAAAGTGTCGTTTGCAAGGTCAGTCATCATTAGCTCAAATTTGCTCTTGTAGGATGAAACTGTACTCATCATCTCGCCAATGCATTTGTTTTTACCTTGTAGTTCAAGGTTCATATCACTTAGTTTGCCTGTAAAGTCAGCGAGAAATGCCAGATCACATAACCACTCCTCATCTTCCAACTCTGCTTGGTCATCTCCCCTCTCCTTCAAAAAACTTCTTATTTCATTCAGCAAATCACGAAATCTTTGCAGAAATTTGTGCCTACTTAGCCACCTTACATCTGTGTGCAAAATGATTTCCGCTGCTCCTTCATCAAGAGTAAGATTGAAAAGCCATCTTTGACGTGATCTTCCACGAACTGAATTTACAATTTTGAAAGTGATGTCCATGACAGTCTTTGTATTGAGTCTCTTGCTTGCCAAAACTTGCTAGTGAATGATGCAGTGGTAAGAAAGGAAATTTGGGCAGTCGTCATGCTGTCTGCAGAGGGCTATGAAACCGTTAACCTCACCTATCATTGCTCTTGCTCCATCAGTAGTGATGGAAACAAGTCTATGCAATGGAAGATTACACTTTGTCACAAAAGAATGGAAAGAACTGAATATTTCCTGACCGGTAGTTCTCCCTTTTAAAGAAATCATTCCAAGTAGTTCTTCTTTAACACTGAAGTCTTCAAAAACCATCCGGATAAAGACTAGTAACTGGGCTATGTCTCTTATGTCTGTAGATTCATCCAGTTGGAGTCAGAAAGCAACACAATTTGAAACATCCTCCAACAATTGTTCAGTTGTGTCTCCACAGATCTTTTCTATTCGCCGCACGATGGTGTTTCTTGACAATTGTACATCTTGAATAGCAGCTATGATCTCTTTCTTATTTTTAAATCCTTCAAAAAGATTGTCAGCTGCTTCAAGAAAACAATCTTTTACAAATTCCCCTTCAGTAAAAGGTTTGCATTTCTTTGCGATCAGGTTGCTGACCTTGAAGGATGCTATGGTTGCATTGACCGAATGTGTCCTTGGCTTTGCCATCAACTGTTGCTGAGTAGCCAATTTTGATTTAAGTTCTTTGAGCTTCAGTTTACAAATTTCACTTTTGGGTGGAAAATCAGCATCAAACTTATTGCTATGCAGAGCCTTATAATGACGTTCCAGTTTACCCTTTTTGGGCAAGGATACTGGGGCGTTACAAATTAGACAACAACACTTGTCTTTCCCATTCATCATGAAAGTGGTAGGTTTTGCTCTTCTTTGGAACACTCATCTTTGTTATACTGGGGTGGCTGGATGTAAGAAGGCCAAATCTGCTAAGTTAGTATAAACACTGGCTGAATCTGGTCCAAACTGTCACTGTCCCAAAGTATTAAAGATCAACAGGAACTGAAGACCTCTGGATGATGTGCAATACAAGGACTGGAGATGCCAAAACCACACATGCAGTTCTAAAAGTAAGAATAAGAATTCATCATACTGGCACCAATAATCAAATACCACCAAACAATCATCAAAAAAACTCAAACACCTGCCAGCAAACCAGATAAAATCAAATACCGTCAAACAAGTTCAAATACCACCACACGCGATTTAATAAATTTTGCACACAGTGCAGAATCAACGCAAAGGCAAGGCGAAATAAAATTGCAGTGTAGAATCAATGAAAAGGCTAGGCAAAATAAAATTGCAGAGGCAAGCAAAAGTCACAGTGGTTTGAACGAATTAGAAGGCAAGGCATAGGCAAGTTAGAACAAAATTGGAAAAGCCCGCCAAAATCACCAAATTCTTGACACTTTGTTGTGTCTGCCCGAAAACGTTTAATGACAGCGAACTATAAAGCGACCAACGACCAGCACACGACACAACTAATATGGTAAGTGTATTCAGGTAAAGCCTGGGCGAATGGATATTGCCCGGTATATAATACACTTCTAAGGGGTGTTGGGGCGGGGGCAGGAATGGGTGATTCTGAGAAGCAGGAGACCAGGTATGACGCCGGGCCTGTGGCGTCTCATCATGGGGCATTGGCGGCGGCCCCCTGGGGTACCCACAAACTATTGGCACGAAAACAACAAGTGCCCCTAATACACCCACAGGCAAGATTCCTGCAGGCAATGAAAAAAGACAGGCAAAGGATCAGCAGCAGCGGCAAGCCCTCAGCAGACGACCTGCTGGCACGAGCTCTCTCCTAGCGACGGGGCGAGCTGCTGGAGAGATGGAGAGATGGAGCCAAGTGGAGCTGGCGATCCACCTCTGACTCCTCCACGATCTACCTGTTGGACATGCCTGAGATAGAGGATCTGGAAGACAGATCTCGGAGGCACAATTTAAGAATAAGAGGCATACCGGAGAACTCTGAGCTTAAAGACTGCAAGAGAGTAGTTGAAGCGGTATGCATCGAAGCTTTACGGCAAGGGGGAGACCCCAACATTCGCAAACACTTCTCCTTGGATAGAGCCCATCAAGCACTAGGCCCTATTGTCAAAAACAGGCTGCGGGACATTGCCATCTGTGTTATGGATTATGGAGTGAAAGCTAAAATTGTGGAGAAAATGCGCAGCTTAGGACATTTTGAATGGCAGGGCTATAAGGTTGCTATTTTTGCCAATCTGGTGGCAGGAACTCTGCAAAGACTGAGAGAAATGCAACCTATAACTAAAGTGTTGCTGGACAATGGAATACAATATCGTTGGCTGTTCCCATTTGGTCTGTATTTTCAAAAAAGTGCCAAAACTTGGAGAGTAAGGACCCTGGAAGAAGCAAAAGGGGCATTCACAGCAATAGGACTGGCACACAGCATGTTGAAAGAGTTGGCTGAACAAGGACAAAGTGAGCGTGGCAGTCCCCCGAGGGGCAAGGGTCCAGGAAGATCTGGAGTACATCAAGATATGGACATTTGCGGATAACAGGGGAAAGGAGGAAAAGAGGGTAAACATTTGCGAACAAGATGAAGACTAGACTTCAGCTCAGAGTACAGTGTTAAAGGAAAGCAGAGGGTGGCAATGGATGTTCTAAAGATTATTGTTGTGCATGGAAGTTGATTGTAATGTATAAGTTACGATAATAATGCATAAGTACGGGTGTTATGGACACTGTGAATGGGCAATGGAATGATGAGGGGGTTGGTAAGGGAGGAAGGGGAAAAGGGTGGAAAGGGAACACGATAAAGGGTTGCATGGGAATCATGAGGTGGGAACGGGGGGAAGGGGAAGGCTATAAAGAACAAGGGGGAGGGGGACCCGTGGACCATTCGGGAGGGAGATCACTACTCCAAGGGCGACCTCGGGAGGTGGGTGGGGTAGGGAGGAAGGGGGGACAGGGGGTGAGGGGATAGATAAGAATGGGGAAAGTAGAGTAGGGGAAGGGAGGAGGGGGCGAGACAGTGGGTGGAGTAAAATAGCCAGAGGAGGAACAAATGCTCAAAATCACTACCATTAATGTGAAGGGCCTCCGCACATGGCAAAAGGGGAAGTTATTGGAAAAAGAGGGAATAAGGCAACAGGCAGAAATTTTGTGCATACAGGAAACACATTTAAAAGTAGGGCAAGAATTGTTATTGCAAACAAAGAAATACCCCTATGTCATATTGGCGGGAAACAGAGCAGAACCAAAAAAAGGGGGGTGGGTATTTTGCTGGGCAAGAAGGTTAAAGAGCAGGTTGTGGGAGTATGCAGAGATAAAAAGGACAGTGGGTGGGGGTACGCTTGAAGGTGGGGAAGGAAAAGATGTGGGTAATAAGCTTGTATGGACCCAATGAGGATCAGAAAGAATTTTATGAGACCTTGATGCTGGAGTTAGAGAAGATGGGTAGTGCCCCCATAATACTAGGTGGGGACAACAATCTAACAGTCAATCCATGCTTAGATTCTAGTGGAGGGGAAAGGCTGGGGGTGAGGGCAGCGAGGAAGAGCCTTAGGCGTATGAAGGAAAGGGTAGGGTTCATTGATGTCTAGAGGTGGAGAAACCCAGGACGGAGGGGATACACTTTCTTTTCAAAGCCTCACAAAACATATAGCAGAATAGGTATGGTATGGGTGAGTGATAGATGGATTGCGAAGGTGAAAAGGATAGAGCATGGCTCCATAACTTGGACAGATCATGTCCCAGTATCGGTAATCTTTGGTTTGGGGACTAGGGAGGAGGGATTGAAATTCTGGAGGCTTAATGATTCTCTATTGGAGGACACGGATAATGTAGAAAGTATCAGGCAGAACATACAGGAGTATATTCATTTTAACAATCAAGGGGAAATAGCGGTTGGGACTGGTTTAAAGTAGTGGTACGAGGACATCTGCTAGGTTTGGCGGTGAAAGCAAAAAAGGCGAGAGAGAAGGCAAAGCAGGAATTATTAAGGAAAATAAGGGAGTTAGAATTGAGTCACCAGAGTGACTGCAACCCGGTAGTGCTGGAGCCCTAATGAAGTTACGAGTAGAATTGGGGAGGTTGAGAGCTAGTGTTATGGCGCATGAATTGAATGTGCTAAAACAGGCATATATAGAAAGAGGAAATATAGCTGCGAAAGTGTTGGCTAGTAGGCTTAAAGCACGGAAACAGCAGGGGGTGATAAACTGCATAAGAAATAAGAGGTGAACTGGAGTACGATGCTACTAAGATAAAGGAAATATTTAGACAATATTACAGGACCCTTTATAGCAGTGAGGTGCAAGAAGGGGAGGAAAAGAGTGTACAATATTTAAAGGAATGTAGTTTGAAGAAAATAAGCAGTGAGGAGGTGGAAAGGTTAGATAAACTCCTCAGTGGGGCAGAAATCACAGTAGCCATTAAGGAACTCAAAGTTGGGAAAGCCCCAGGGATGGACGGGCTGACAGCCAAATTCTATAAAGTTTTCCAGACCCAGGTGCAATCCTTAATGGTTGAAGTCTTTAATGACACATTAATTGGAAAAAAATACTGAGTTCTATGGAAGAAGCAGGTGTCACTATATTACCGAAGCCGGGTAAGGATCCTACAGTGTGGGTCGTACAAGCCGATTTCTTTAATTAATATAGATGCAAAACTATTGGCAAAGATCTTGGCAAATAGACTACAGGAGGTATTGCCAAACCTTGTCCATAAAGATCAAACTGGATTTGTGAAGGGCAGGTTGGGTTGAGATAACATTCGGAAGATTGTTAACCTCATATGGCATACACAAAAAGAGGGCCAGAAGGCAGTTTTGGTCACGGTAGATGCAGAAAAAGCATTTGACAGAGTGGAGTGGCCCTTTATGTTTAAAGTATTAGAGGATATGGTGTTAGGCCCAAATTTTTGAGATTGGATTAAAGCACTATATGCGCATCCGAAAGCTCGCATCAGAGTGAATGGGAGTTACTCTGAAACTATAGAGTTGCAGAAGGGCACAAAGCAGGGGTGCCCTTTGTCACCCCTGCTGTTCACACTGGTCATTGAGCCTTTGGCAGCGGCAATTCGAAAGCAAAGAGATATAAGAGGGATACAGATGGAGGGAACGGAATCAAAGGTGGCATTGTTTGCCAATGACATCATATTTACAGTTAGGGATCTGTTTACATCTTTGCCAGTTCTTATGCAAGAGATTAGACAGTATAGTGATACATCGGAGTATAAGATAAATATCAGCAAATCAGAGATAATGGGCTTAAACCTCCCGGAAGAGTTGGAAAGGCAGTTACAGGAAACATTTCCCTTTAAGTGGGTTCAGCGCAGCTTTCAGTACCTTGGCATCCAATTGGGAAGAGAAGTAGAGCGGTTAGTGGAATGGAATTATATACCGATAACTCTGGTGATAAGTCAAGACCTACAAAGGTGGAAGGGGTTGCACTTAACATGGTTGGGGTGTATAGCTGCTATTAAGATGAACGTTTTACCTAGGGTTCTGTTTTTGTTTTTTTTTAAATCTTTATTTAGGTTTTTTGCTTAATTACATATGAGAAAAAAGGCAATATACATGATCCATAACAACATCCAAAAGCAAAATAAAATATGAAACCCATCATAAAAAAACTCATCAAGAGAAAAGATCCTTGAACCCCAAGAAATAGAAAAATACAAAAGGCAAAAAGGAGTGTATTACACTCCAAGTAAGGGAGCTTATATAAATACAATCCACCCAAATCTTACCCCTTAACCTCCTTATCCAGTAATAACTGACGTAGTTGAGCCACGTCCATATAAACATAATCCCGTCCCTCCAAGGTAACTAAGCAACGGCAAGGAAATTTAAGAGAAAAAGAAGCTCCTAACGCTACAACCCTCGATTTTAACTCCAAAAACTGTCTACGTCTAGCCTGAGTGGTCCGGCCCACGTCCGGAAACACTTGCAGTTTAGACCCACAAAATAAGGCATCTTTATTTTTAAAATAAGCCCGAAGAACCTGCAATTTTAGAGACTCCGAGCCAAAAGTCACCACCAAGGTGCAACGCTTGGGGATGACATCGAGCGAGTCCTCCAAAAAAGCAGTTAAATCCTGTGCCACCGACACATCAGAGGGAGGGGAAACCCCCTCTGCAGTCGGTGGGACAGACACTGGAATACTATACATTTGAACTATGTCTATGGTCTCCCTTATTTGCAAAATCTCAGAAAAGTACTTTTTCAATAGAACATCAAAGGAAAGCAAATGGGTTTGAGGAAAATTAAAAAAACGTAAGTTTCTTGCCCGGTGTTGATTCGGTGCTCCTGAGGTTCATGAGCACTGTTAGTCTAAGTGTGGCTATCGATGGGGAAAAGAAAGGCGAAGGGGGCAGGTAAGCCTGCCGCCGATGCAGGATTATGTGTTAAGATAACTGGCCCCATGGATAAACATCTTACTCCCCTGCTATCTGCTAATCAATCTCTAAGCCCGGAGGTCCGAACGCCACCTCCCTTCCCCCCGCTTCCATATTCATCTACGTTTTTGGATACCTCTCTTCATGTTCAAGCTCCGCCACTCTCTCCGGTAGATCCAGCCGTGGTGGAAGAAGGGACTCCCCCCATTTCCAGGGAGGTGACTCTTTCTGACATATGGTCAGCACTGCAAAAGATTGATAGTCGATTGTCTATGACAGTCTCTTCTTTGTGCAAGTTTACTCATTCGGTTGTTGATAAAGTACATGTCATTGATCACCAATTGGCTTCTACTTCTAAGTCGCTTGCCCGTGTTGAATCCTTGGCCCAGTCTTGTAGTGATACGAATCTTTCTCTTATTAAGGATGTTTCCTTGCTTTCCTTTCGACTGGAGACACTTGAGAATCAACACAGGGTTCTGTTTTTATTTGCCTCCCTGACTTGTAGAGTTCTGAGGGGGGTGCTAAAAAAGATCCAGAATCAAATCTTTCAATTCATTTATGGAAGGAAGATACCCAAAATTTCTAGGAAAGTGATGTTTATGTCTAGGAAAGGAGGATTGGGGATGCTGCATATAGTGAATTACTATAAGGCAGCACAATTAAGAGCATTGGTGGTGAGTAGAAGCATAGGAGAGGTGCCTCAATGGGTGCAAATGGAGAGGGTGGGAAACGAAAATTTGGAGGCTTGGATGTGGAATCCACAACTAGGCAAGAAAGGGGAGGAGATGAAAATCCATTTACAGCAGTGATGAAGGATTCATGGAGGGAGTTAAGAAACAAACTCATGGGGAATAGGAAATATTCTAAGGGAATCTTTATAATGGGATTGATGGAAATTCCCACCAGGGTTGCAGGGAGGAGTCTTCCAGGAATGGGGGAAAAAAGGGTTGCAAAGACTAGGGCAGTTCCTAAAAGAGGATAATACAGTGTTGACTTTTGAAACACTGCGAGGAATATATAATATTGACCACAAAGATTATTATGCATATGCACAGGTATGCAGAAGCTAGAGATAAGGGAGGAGTTGAAGAAGGCAGGGTGTGGGAATAGAACAGTTAATGGCAGAAGGGAAGGTGCCAAAACGGTTAATTTCTAGGCTATACAAGGAAATGTTAAGGACAGAGAGGACGGACATTAGAAGCCACCAAAAGTGGGGGAACAGGAGCTTTTAGGGGAATGGGATAAACGATGGAAAGCAGTAGTGGAAAATGCTAAGAAATTAGCTCCGGGAGCAGTCTGTTTTGAAAGCAGCATCAAGGTGAGGCTGCAAATGTATTGGACACCAGTGAAAATGAAGGTTAGGAAACTACAGCAAAGCAATCTATGCTAGAAAGGATGTGGAAGGCCAGGGGATTTAATATACCTTTTGTGGGGGTGTTCAAGGGTAAAGCAAATGTGGGAGGAGATAGAGGATTTATATCAGGAAATTACTCAGGTAGGGGTAAAGATTAATCAGAATATGGCAAAATTAACAGAGATAGTAGAAGAAAGAGATAAATATCTAGGCAAATTTCTGGGGTATAGTATTAATGCGGGGCAAATGGAACTACTTGTGAAGTGGAAAGACCACAAAATACCTACCAAAAGTGAGATAAAGGGGAGGCTAGAAAGAATGTGGTGTATGAGTGAAATTGAAGCCTTTAAAAATCATAATAAGAAGCAATTTGACCAAACTTGGAGGTGGTATCAAGAATGGCAGGCAAAGAAAAATTAAAGGGATAGAAGCGGTACAAACATGAGATGAGGGAAAGGGGATAGAGGAAGAGGGGTTTGGAAGTGAGGGAAGGGCTAGGGAGGATGCAGGAGGGGAGGGAGGGGGTGGGATGGGAGAGGGGAGGGGACTTAGGGGGGTAGACTGCAAAGAATGGGGGTGAGGATATAAAGGGAAATATAATGTAAATTGAACTGTTGTAAGCGATGTTGGTAGATATTTGTGGTTAGGTTGAGAAAAGTAGAATGACAAGAAGTTGTGAATTTAATAATTGTTTGAATAAGTGCAAATAAAAATTGAAATTACAAAAAAACCCCAGTCCGCGATCTTGAACCTTGGGGTGAGTGTGGTTGACTGTATTCGCTATCTGGGGTGAATTTGACCATGGAACTGGGAGCATTATATCAAGCTAATTATGGACCTTTGCTTCAGCAGGTAAGGAAAGATTTGGACTCGTGGACCGGGTTGATGTTCTCATGGTTCGGTTGTATTGCAGTGACGAAAATGGTGGTTGTCCAGCATTTCTTGTACCTGTTTCAGGTGCTACTCATCCCATTGCCTCGGGGGGACATAAACTTCATTAGCACATTCTTCCAAGATGCTAATCTGGCAGTCACGGTGTCCCTGAATTTGCACGGCAGATACTTTATGCTTATTCAAAGAGCGGGGATGGGAGTCCCCAACCTTCAGTGGTATTACACGGCAGCACAGAGTTGTGCTGGTGTGGAATGGATGAATTCCACTAGCTCCAAATGCATCCTGTTTCCAATAGTTTTCAATCCAGGTCACAAGTATGTCAGACTCTCAAAAGGTAGACAGAGGATCCCAAGGGTAAGTAGTAGATTTCCCCAGTCCACTTTAATAATGGTTTATGGCCTTTTCCTCTAGAAATTTGTCCAAATCTATTACATCCTCCCTCAACAAATTCCAGAGTTTGATTCACAGGTACACTACCAAAAAACTGCCTCCAGTTTTGCAACTGATTCCTATAGATTTTGGGGTGCTGAATCCAGGAAAAATAGCCAAAATGTTCCATCACGTCACGTTTTCTTGCAAAATTAGATTTCTTACCCATATAAGGAATGTTCACATAATTTCTTTTTAGCCGACTGCAGTTTATTTTCTTGGCCCAAAATAGAGGTTGTAATGGTTAACTAACTAGAAACACTCCCTCATGATATTTTAGAGTGTTTTGTATTCATTTTATACATTAACAGGACAATTGGGAGGCGGGGGGCTAAATCCAGTACTCGCGCTGGCGCATGTTCTTTCCTGTTCGCCTTGCCTCGCCTCGTTCGCTCGCTCAAACACGGTGGTTGCGACATGAACGTTCCTGTCAAATTTCAGTTTCTTGCAAATTCATTATTACCTTTTGTATGCTCAGTCGTAATCCAGCTTTATTCCGAAGTGGTTCACTACAGTTGTAGTTTGCAGTGCTGTGTATTTGTGATGGCTCACAGAGCCAGAGGTTGCGTCAACTCTCCGGACAGTTTTTGTTTTATTTGTGGGGAATATACCGTGAAAAAGCGGCAGAGGAACATTTATTAAAAAAGTATATTTCGCCTATTTCGGTTTGAAGTTAGGCGATCAAGACAAACCGTGGGCTCCTCACAAAGTGTGCAAGACATGTGAGGAAGATCTACGCTTATGGATGAAAGGTAAAAAACAAGCATTTCGTTTCGGAATACCTATGATGTGGCGTGAACAAAGAGACCACAGCAGTGACTGCTATTTTTGCTCTTGCATTGTGAAGGGATACAACTTAAAAAATAAGAACGTAATAAGTTACCCCAACCTTCCCTCAGCAATTAGGCCTATGCCTCATAGCAACGAAGTACCTGTGCCTGAACCACCAAAATCTTTGGATCATATTTGTGTGGACGGTTCTGATCATGATGAGACTCATCAGATGGCTTTTCCCGATGAGTCCAGTACTTCCGAGTTTGAAACTGAACCAGATCCGAAACCTGAACTTTTCTCTCAAGCTGAATTGAATGATTTAGTCCGGGATTTAGGACTCCCAAAAGATGCTGCCCAACTGCTAGGTTCTCGGCTTAAACAGAAAAATCTATTGTCACCAGGAACAACTTTTTATTGGTACCGCAACTGCGAGACACAATTTTTGAAGTATTTCAGCAAAGAGGAAGATTTGGTATTTTGCAACGATATATACGGAGTGATGGAAAAGTTTAAACTCAAGTATGATCCTGCTGAATGGCGGCTGTTCATTGATTCGTCAAAACACAGCATAAAAGGTGTTCTTCTTCATAATGGCAACACATTCGCTTCAGTTCCTATTGCTCACTCTGTTATTCTCCAAGAAAAATACGAGAATTTGGCCCTGATTCTTCAGAAGATTCGTTATGATGAGCATAAGTGGATGATTTGTGGAGACTTTAAAATTCTATCCATGCTATTAGGGCAGCAATCCGGTTTCACCAAATATCCCTGCTTCCTTTGCTTGTGGGATAGCCGGGCCCGCGACCTACACTGGGGGAAAAAAGACTGGCCAATTCGGGAGTATTTGAGACCCGGTGAGAAAAATGTTCTTCATGAGAGCTTGGTACCTCGTGATAAAATTCTATTACCACCTCTCCACATTAAGTTGGGTCTCATTAAGCAATTCATCAAGTCCCTTCCAAAAGATGGTGAGTGCTTTCGGTACCTTTGCTCAAAGTTCCCCCGACTTTCTGAAGCAAAGCTAAAGGAAGGAGTGTTTGTTGGCCCTGATATAAGGAAACTCATTTCAGATGGAGCATTCGCTGAAACGATGTCTGAGAAGGAAAAAGAAGCCTGGGATTCCTTCAAGGATGTTGTTCTCAAATTCTTGGGGAACAGGCGGGATGAGAACTATAAGGATATTGTTGCCAGGATGCTCAATGCCTTCAAAGAACAAGGCTGTAACATGAGCCTGAAAGTCCATTTCTTGCACTCCCATGTGAACTACTTTCCCGAAAACTTGGGGGCGTACAGTGAAGAACAAGGTGAAAGGTTTCACCAGGACATCAAGGACGCAGAGAGAAGGTACCAAGGAAGATGGAACACCACTATGATGGCTGATTTCTGCTGGTTGCTGCTGCGGGAAACCCCAGATGAAAAATACGCCAAGCAGCGCACCAAGAGAAGCATTCGGGGGAAGAAGAAACGGGCCCACCAGGAGATTGATTGACCCAAGAATGACTTTAAAATCTAAACTGTGTTGACAAATATCGTATTTTTACTAAACTTTGAAATAAAAATTTGCTAGTTATTACCACAGTGTCGGATCTCATTTATTAGAATTTTATTTTCACAACATCGGGTGTTTGTCTTCATGTATTGCAATGGTGCGGTTTGCGTTTTCTATTCTTACATACATACCTGTACAACATTTTTTGCACATTTCTTTGCTTTGCTTTGTGTCTAACCTCGCTCTTATATGCTCAATGTTTGTGCACATGTATGTGGCTGTTTTAAGTGCAGACAATTTTGCTACCATCACAGTGTGTTTTGTTGACATTACTCTATTCTTATGTGCTGCCTTGTTACAATTTTCTTTATTCTTATTTGAATAACTACTAAACAATTAGTATAAAGAATTCATCCAAGAAACTTTTATCTCGATCGCACTCAATCTGAAACGTTCACCTCAAACTGCTAACCCAATGTAGCAAAAAGTCTGTACGTGATGGAGCAAATTGGTTACCAGATTTGGATTCAGCGCACCAAAAAACGTAAAAATCAATCGAAACATTAGAGGCAGTTTAAAAAAAATTTTTTTAGTGTACCTGTGTTACACATTGAGTGAAAAAAATATTTTCTCCTATTAGTCTTAATTGTACTACATTATATTTTATTGCATGTCCCCTAGTCTTTCTACTTTTTTGAAGAACTAAACAACCGATCTATGTTTATCTGTTCCACTCCACTCATTATTTTAGAGAATTCTATCAGATCTCCCTTCAGCTGTCTCTTTTCCAAACTGAAGACCTTAACCTTTTAAGCTTTTATTCATAGGGGTATCCTTCTATCCCTTTTTATCATTTTGGTCACTTTTCTCTGTATCTTTCCTAATTCTGCTATATCCTTTTTCAGATATGGTGACTAGAACTACACACAATATTCAAGGTGCCCTCACCACAGAGCAATACACAGGGCCGGCCCCAGAGTTGGTTCAAGGTGTTGGCGCCTTGGGCAAACGTTAAGCTTTACACTCACAGACACATACACAGACAGACAGACAGACACACACACACACCAGCTGTCAAACTCTAATATTTAGCTTTAAATGCTCTGCTCTTTGCCATCCCCTAGAAGTTGCCGCCCTAGGCACCACCAAGTTTGTTTAATGGTTTGGGCTGGCTCAGGCGATAAAGAGGCATTATAATACCATTTGGTTTCGTTCCTTTCCTTATTATTCCCAGCATTCTATTTGCTTTCTTGGCCACCGCTTCACACTGAGCAGAGGGTTTCAATGTATTATCATAATGATGCTAGATTCTTTTTCTGGGTGGTGATTCCTAATGTGGAACCTTGTATCATATAATTGTAGTTTGGATTGTTCTTCCCTAAGCATGTAACATTGCACTTGTCTCCCAATTTCTCAAGGTCCTCTTGTAATTTAACAACTTTGAATAATTTTTTTGTCATCTGCAGATTTGATCACCTCACTCGTTCCCATTTCTTGGTCTTTATGAATATGCTAAAAAGTGCAGGCCCAGCACAGATTCCTGGGGTACTCCACTATTTACCTTTCTCCATTGAGAAAATTGGTTATTTAACTCTACTCTCTGTTTTCTACTTTTAACCCCAGTCCACAATGATTGACACACATCCAGATAGCAGCTGTACTGCTCACAGACTGCACCTGCACTAACAAGATTGTGCCAGGCAGTTTGAAGATATTCAGCAGCACTATCTGGATAGTACCACTAAATATATTGCACATTGCCCTTATCCCAATAAACCTCTTTGGACTATTTGACTAAGGGCTTTGAATATCAGCCCAATTGAGTATTCCTTTCATCTGCAAACATACAATGTTCTTTCAATAACTGCTGATAAATCTCCTTATCACCATCTAAATAATGCTTTTGCTGTTTCCTTTCGGCTCTTCACAAAGCCATTTTCTTTTCAATAATTGCCTTATTGCACAAAACGGCGCTATAGGAACTACCAGAGCCTCCATTTGCTTGATACCTGGTAATATTTCCCGTGATAACTGCTTTCCATCCCTGTACAATCTGTCCTATATTTCATTTTTGTATTGATGCAAAATAGGAATTAATTTTATCACTGACAACATCCTTATTAAACTTCTCATCCCAATAGTATCTAATGTTGACTAGTGTATTTTTTCACTCCTAACTCTTCAGTCATTAGCTGAAATGTCAGAAACAACTGATCAGACTATGTAATGTTAATAATAAACTAGACATCGATAATCCATCATCAACATTTGTAGGAATAAAAATTAAATATAAAAATTTCACCTTTTCCTTGAGTGATTTTAGAAATTTGTATCCAAATGAATTCATGACAAGTAGAATATTATCAACAGTTAGATCAATAATAGAACCATTATTATGCCATGCATATGTTAATATCCTCTCGTACTAGCAGATGAGACAAATCAATATCCAAGTTCATGAGTCCACCTACCAAAGAAGACTATTCTAAAACATCTACAGAAAGGGGCTCGTACACTAAAAGGTTAATTCTGTAGGGGCTACTTAGTTCAATGTGCATTGTCACACACATATTTGCACCTATTCTATAAAGTATGTTTGTACTTTATAATATATGATAGGGTGTATAGTATATGATAGGTGAGATACACATGCCAAGTCTAGGCGTGACCACTCATACCAATCCTAAACTTGCTGTAAATACCCATGACTTAGATTTATAGGAAACACGTGTATGTGATACACATCTGTGCTCACCCAGTCCAAAACTATGTGCCATCAGTCTGACACATGTACTTACAGAATAGCGACCTCCTATATTACGCATGCAAGTGCCCATCCTTGTGTGTAAGTCATTTAAAATAGGTGACTTATGTGCATTGATGGCATGCAAATGTCCACTGCTCCTAATAGAATTACCTCTAAGGGCATTATTTTAGAAGCAACCCATGTCTAAAATGCAGCATTTATATGGGTAGATTGGCATATGCATGTAAATACCATTCTAGAAAAGAGACTTTTATGTGGGGATGCTTACCTGGAGATGTGGTGGGAGTGGGAAGAGTGAATGGGTAAGACAGACCCATAGTGTAGACAGGGATTCCCCATTTCACATAGAGAATCCATGTCTGTTAAAAAAAAAAAGTCTGTGTGTCATTTACCTGCCCCTAGACACATATAAGTGCCTGCTGGCAGGAGCAGCTGTGAATGCCATGGTCTGCCGATCCCCCAAAGCACACAGCCATAGGCTCCCTTCCCCCCACAAAGCAAAGACAAAACAGAGTTACTTACCTGTAACGGAGTTCTCCGTGGACAGCAGGATAGGTCAGCCACACCTGGTGACGTCATCTGACGGCGCCGTGACGGAAGTGCTCTCTAGCTCAGAAGCTTCTGAGCATGTGTGAGGTGGCCCCACCTCCCCGGTCCGCCCCTAGCCAGACCAGTGAGTAATTAGCTGTGCCCTGAGGCTAGGGCGCGGACCGTGCAGGCCACCCTCAGAGGGGAGGTGGGCGGGATCGTGTGGCTGACCTATCCTGCTGTCCACGGAGAACTCCGTTACAGGTAAGTAACTCTGTTTTCTCCTAGGACAAGCAGGATGTGTCAGCCACACCTGGTGTCTCCTAAGCTACCTGTTCTGCGCTGTGGCTGAGGGGGGCCTGAGCCAGGATACCAGGCATGGAGGACACAACTGAAGGCGTCATGCGAATAAGAACAAGCGTTTATTGTGCAACTAATTGCAAATAACCATAAAGTGCAGAACATACAGGCAATCTGTCGTGAGGTAGAACAAATTCAACTGTGCAACATGCATTGAGGTAGAACATCAAGTGCAATCAACAACAGTGCAATTGAAACATCAACTGTGCAACTAGCATTGTGCAAAAAAACAACCATCAGGATGCAAGTCAAGTCCGTATGGCCTACCCTTGTCAGCACCGGGGTAGAGGCACATGAGTCACTGTCCCGTGGCTGCGTCTTGGTCGGTGCCTCCGGCAGCATCCGGGATGGTGGACTCTGCTACCGTAGATAGGATCGCTCGGCCGAATGAGCTGTCAGCTTCTGCCTGGAGGTCTAGGCAGTAGTGTTTCTGGAAGGTGAGGTGCGAGGACCAGGTGGCGGCTTTACAGATCTCGCTTACTGGGACCTCCTGTGCATTGGCGAGGGAGGTGGCTAAAGCACGGAGTTGGTGAGCGCTCGCCTTGTTTGCTGGATGTGCGCCCGCCTTTTGTAGGCAGTAGGCGACGCAGTCGGATATTCAGTGGGAGAGTGTGCGCTTAGTGACAGGCCGCCCCGGTCTGTTGGGGTCGAAGGACACAAAGAACTGGGTCCCCCAATGTATGGTGGCCGTCCTGTCGATGTAGATGCGCAGGGCTCGGACGCAGTCCAGTGAATGGAGTCGTTGTTCTTCTGGTGTCCCGTGAGGGGCAGGGAAGAATGAGGGCAGTTCCACCGACTGGTTGATGTGAAAGACAGAAGCGACCTTAGGGACAAACTTTGGGTGTGTCCGGAGGGATGCCCTGTTGTGGTGAATCTTGGTGTACAGGGGGTGAGCCACTAAGGCCTGTAGCTCACTAACCCTCCTTGCGGATGTGATGGCGATGAGGAAGAGTGTCTTCCAGGACAGGAATTTTCCTTCCGCGGAGGGCAGGGGCTCGAAAGGCTCCTGTGTCAGCTGCTGGAGGACAATGTTGAGGTCCCAAGAGGGAACTGGCTTCTGAACCGGGGGTTGCAGGTTCCTGAGGCCTCTCATGAACCGGGTCACGATGGGAAGAGCGGCCATGGAGCCCGTGGGTGAGTTGCTTCGCAGTTCGTGCAGGGACGCAATGGCTGTGAGGTGTATCTTGATGGACTGAGGCTTCAAGCCCAGGCTGAAGAGAGAAGAGAGGTACTGCAGCACCATGGGAACAGGGCAAGAGGCTGGTGGAATTCCTTGGCCTGCGCACCAGATACTAAAACGTTTCCACTTGAGACTGTATGACTTTCTAGTGGACGGTCTCCTGGACGCCAGTACGATTCGCTGTACTTCCGCGGGTAAGTGGAGGTCGCGGAGGCCTACCCTCTCAGCCTCCAGGCTGTCAATGCAAGAGTCTGGAGATTGGGGTGCCAGGTCTTGTTGTTGTTCTGGGTGAGCAGATCCGGTCGCAGTGGTAATCGGATGGGAGGTTCCTGTGAAAGCTGCAGCAGCAGGGAGAACCACATCTGTCGTGGCCAGTAGGGCGCAATCAGGATTATGTGTGCCTTGTCGTTGATGATGCGCTGTATGGTGGCTGTCAGGAGGGGGGTTGGGGGGAAGGCGTAGGCCAGTTCCCAATCCCCCCACGGTACTGCAAATGCATCGGAGGCCACTCTCAGGGGTGAGGGGCGTTTTGAGCAGAAGAGGGGGCATCTGGAATTGGCCTCGGTGGCAAAGAGGTCGATCTGTGGATTCCCCCAACGTTAGAAGATGGACTCCGCCACTTCCTCGTGAAGTGTCCACTCGTGGGGTTGGAGCTGCCTGCTCAGCCTGTCCGCTAGCGCATTCTGATCTCCTGGGAGGTAAGTCGCTTGTAGAAGGCAGTTGTGGGCCAGGGCCACAGACCATGTCTCGAGTGCCTCCCTGCAGAGAGGACGAGAGCCCGTACCCCCCTGCTTGTTGAGGTAGAACATTGTCACCTGGTTGTCGGTCTGGATCAAGACTGTCTTCCCAGCTAGGTGGGGCATGAAGGTCTGGAGTGCATACTTGACCACCCGGAGCTCGAGAACGTTGATGTGGAGGGATTGTTCCGCTGTGGTCCAAGCTCCTTGTGTGCTGAGGTGTAACAGGTGGGCTCCCCAACCCGTGGAGGAGGCGTCCGTGGTCAGGATGAGCTGATAGCCGCAGGGTTGCAAGCTCTTGCCCACAGCGAGATTGGCTGACACCATCCACCAACGTAGGCTCTGGGTTACCTTTGGTTTGATCGGGATGAGGGTGGTGAGTGGTTGAGACAGTTGCTTCCAGTGCGAGCGCAGGTGCCACTGGAGTGTGTGCATGTGCAATCTGGCCAAAGGCAGGACTGAAGTAGTCGATGCCATGTGACCTAGAAGGCGTAGGATGTCGTGGGCCTTGGTCTGTTTCGCGGTTGATACCTTCTAGGCAAGGTGGATGATGGTTTTCCGCCGGTGCTCGGGGAGGAAGGCCTTGGATGTGGTAGTGTCGATTATCGCCCCAATGAACTCCGTGCGTTGGGTGGGGTCTAACTGAGACTTCTCCATGTTGAGTAAGAAACCCAGCTTGGTCAGCAGGGTCATCGTCTCTCGCACTGCTGTCCTGAGTTCTGGGGCGGAGGGTGCCGATAGCAGCCAGTCGTCCAGGTAGGGAAAGATGGCGAGCCCTTGTCTGCGGAGGTGTGCCGCTGCCACAGCTACGCACTTCGTGAAGACTCTGGGAGCTGGAGAGAGGCCGAAGGGAAGCACACGATATTGGTAATGGCAACCCATTGCTATGAACCTCAGGAATTTCCTGTGAGAGGTGTGGACTTGAATGTGAGAGTAAGCGTCCTGCAGGTCCAGAGTAGCCATCCAGTCCCCCGCCCTGATGAGGGGAAGGATGGAGTTCAGGGAGTACATTCGAAACTTCTCCTTCAAGATGAAGTTGTTCAGTTTGCGGAGGTCCAGAATAGGGCGTAGGCCCCCGGACTTCTTGGGAATAAGGAAGTACCGGGAGTAGAAGCCAGTGTTGATTTCGTCAGAGGAAACCCGCTCGATGATCCGTGCCCTGATGAGTTGCCGCAGGAGGTCCGAGAGGGCAGCTTCCAGGTGCAGCGGAGGTTTGCTGGTAGGTTGCGTGCGCTGCCACAGTGGGGAGGAGAACCGTAAGCGGTAGCCCGCTTGGATAATCTGGATGACCCACTGGTCCATGGTGATTTCCTGCCAGGCCGACAGGAAGCTGGACACGCGGCCTCCCACCGGCGGATTGTCAGAAGGAGGATGTGTTCTTACCGGATTGCTGAGGGTTTGCTTGCTTCTGCTTGCGTTCTCTTTGTGGTTGTCTCTGAAAGGACGATTTGTTGTAGTTCTGCTTGAATTTCGGGGCCTGCCACTGTCGATTGGAACCGTAGTATCTTTTTGATGAGGAAAAGGGCTTGCGGTAATAGCTCCCTTTCTGTGACCAGGAGGGGCGTTCGAGTCCGTCCGCCGCTAATGTTTTCAGAGTTGTGCAGTCCTCTTTTAGGCCTTTCACCGTGTCTGCGACCTTGTCGCCAAAAAGGGAATCTCCCAGGCAGGGCGCGTCAGCGATCCTGTTGTGAGTGTTATCCGACAGGCCAGAAGCACGTAGCCAGGCCCAGCGGCGAGCCGCAATGGCCGTGCCCGCCGTCCGGATGGCCGTGTCAAAGGCATCAAAAGCTGTGCTCATCAGGTGTTTGGAGCATTCGGCCAGTTCCTGGAGCGTGGCTGAAGCTGCGTGCTGGGATTGCTTAGGAAGAGTGAGCAGTTGGGCCTTAAGTTCCGCTAGGAGGGCGTCTTGGAACAACAGGTGTTGGAATTGATGCGCTGATATCTTGGCACTCAGCATCGCTCCCTGGAATACTTTCCGCCCTAGGTCGTCGAGGAGCTTAGGTTCCCGACCTGGAGGATGGGTAGTTTGTGTGCGTGAAGACTTAGATCTCTTGAGCGCTGAAGCTACCACAATGGATTGGTGGGGCAGCTGAGGCTTGTCAAAGCCAGGCGCCGTCTGGAGGAGGTATTTGCTGTCCAGACATCTGGCGCAGGCTTGGCCGGAGGCAGGGGACTGCCAAAGGGTGGATTGCTTGTCCTTGAGCTTCCGGTGGAGGGGGAGAGCCAATGCCGGCTTGGGGCCGCTGAGGTATTTCATTACCTCCGGATCCTTCTCATCGGAGGCTTCCTCCTCGGTGAGACCCAGTTTGGCGACGACCTTCTTCAAGAATTTAGGATAGGTAAGGTCTTCAGGCACCTGCGTCTGCGTCTCCCCCTGCTCGTTTGGAGTAGACTTGGACGAAGGGGATTCTGGCCTCCCTTCCTCTGCCACGCTCCCTCCTGAGTCTGGTCCCAGCATAGGGAACGGACTCCGCTCTCTTGAAGGAGTTCGCTCAGGCTAGGCCGGAGTGGGGGATCTCTCCCGGGTTTCTGAAGAAGGTTGTACATCCAAGGGGGCTGCAGTTGAGTTGTCCCGGCCTGGAGGAGCAGTTTGTTGCACCAGGCGTGTCAGCAGTTGTAAAATTGCTTCAGACATGCTGGACCCAGAAGAGTTGTTGCTCCTGTGTCCTCTGCTGTAATGGGAGCTGGATCGCCTGCTTTTCCTGCGGCCGCGGGAGGATCCGCTGGCAGCGCTCACGCTGCTGGATTGGGAATGACAGTCTCTCCTGTGCCTCTTGCTCCTGTGGGCACTGGAATGGCTCTTGTCGCTGTTGCCATGCCAATGGGAGGACTCCCGGCTGTCGGCGCGGCGTTTGTGATGGCTGCTGCGGTGGGTGCCGTCGGCGCGATGCTGTCTCTCGGCACGGAGATGGGTTTCTGCTGCATCCCCATGATCGCTGGCTCGGGGCGAAGGCTGACGGCGCTGATGGAGAAGGCTGACGTCAGTGCTGATGAGGGACCCTCTCCGGCCAATCCCGTTAGGGAAGGAGTCTCTGTGGGCGGAGTCTGGTGAGGCCACATGGGCGGCGCCATCTTGGCCGTAGCTGCCTGAGCTGCATGGCTGTGGAGAGTGTCCCGAAGAGCGGCAGGCAGACGGGGGGCTTCCCCTGAGCAGCGAAACAACCAGGTCACTGGGGCCGCGTGGAGATATATCCGAGGAGCAGCCGGCAGTGGGGGGGCTTACCCCAGGCACCGCGGGGGCCGCGGAGGAGGCAGACTTCTCCTTTGGAGGTGGGGGCGCCGAGCCCTGGGCCGCCCGGTGAGAGGCTTTAATGGGAGCTTTCCCTTTGGCGGACTTATCGCGCTCTGAGGTGCCGGTCTGAGGAGCTAGCTCCGGAGCGGACAGGAAGTCTTTCAGCGAATAGTCCCTGAGTTTTCGTGCCCTGGGAGACATCCGGGCACAGCAGGAACAGTCCTCGACATTGTGAGACGCCCCAAGGCATCTGAAGCAACTCTGGTGAGTGTCGGTAATGTTCATTTTCCGCTTGCATTGCGGACATTGTTTAAATCCAGGTTTTGGCATTGTAGGTGAGAGAGAGTTGAAATCCGTCTTGAGGCAAAGGCGGAAGAATTGAAAACTGGTCTGGCTAGGGGCGGACTGGGGAGGTGGGGCCACCTCACACATGCTCAGAAGCTTCTGAGCTAGAGAGCACTTCCATCACGGCGCCGTCGGATGACGTCACCAGGTGTGGCTGACACATCCTGCTTGTCCTACGAGAACCTTCCCTACAACTCAGCCCCCTAATTGTCTCCTCAGCAGACTTCCCAGGGCATTCACAGCAGTAGCAAAGAAACAGTTCTCCCCTCCCCCACTAAGCTCTTTCACTCTGGGTTTCACAGCATTACCAGAGAAACAGTTCTCCCCTCTTCCAAAGTTCTTCACTCTGGGTTTCACAGCATTACCAGAGAAACAGTTCTCCTCTCTTCCAAAGTTCTTCACTCTGGGTTCACAGCAGTAGCAGAGAAACAGTTCTGCCCTCCCTCAAAGTTCCTTCACTCTGGGTTTCACAGCATTACTACCATAAGACTGTTGACCAATGTGGAAACATCCCAGCTCCTACCCTCCCATAGTGTCTCTTTAGAGTTAGGTGGTCACTCCATACTCTGGAACACCTCGGGCTCTTCTCTCCCTTTCTATGTCTCTTCCCTCCAGGCTAAAAGAGTTCTCCCCCGACCACACCCTCCCAAGGTATATTCGGGTTCCTTAAAGAGGCCCAGCGTCTGGTACTTAAAGGGCATGCCCTTAGTCTGGCTGGAGGTATATCAGTACGGGGGGAGGGGAACCTTTTCATACACCCCATCACCCACCCCCCCTCAACGCAACCCTACAAGGGCAAGCATCCAGTCGCGCCAGGGTGCCCAAGCGGGACACAAAGTCCTTGTTCAGATGCGCCTTGCCAGCCCAATGTCGGCTCTCGTAAAGAAAGGGTTGGAGGGCGAGGAACCAGCGCAGGATTTGACCGTTGGTGTCCTTATGCTGCATCAGCTACTTGAGCGGTTGATGGTCTGTCACCAACAAGAAGGGGGTGACCCAGTAGATAATATTGAAACGTCTCCAGGGCCCATTTGATTGCCAGGGCTTCCTTCTCAATCCCAGCATACTTTATTTCCTGGGGCAGCAACTTCCAGCTAATAAATGCCACCAGGTGTTCTTCATTCTCGACGTCCTGGGCCAGGGCAGCCCCAAGACCCATTGTCAAAGCATCTGTTTGGACGATGAATGGCCTATTGAAGTCTGTGCTGACCAGGACCGGTCTAGAACACAAAGCTGCCTTTAACTTCCCAAAGGCCTCCTCCAACTTTTTAGTCCAGAGGACTTTGCTGGAGCCTTCTTTTGAGGAACTGGGTTTGGCGGTTGCCGCCATCTGTGGAATGAACCAGCAATAAAATCCAACCATACCCAAAAAGGCCTGTACTTTTTTCTTATTCGCAAGCACTGGGATTTGGGAAATGGCCTCCACCTGCTTGATTTGCGGTCGTACTTGACCATTTGTATATCCAAGATATTGGGCCTCTTTGCCTCCCAAGAAGCATTTGCGTGGGTTGTGCCATCAGCCGGCCTTCCTCAGACTTATCAGCACAGCTTGTAGATGGAACAGGTGCATTCTCCAGTCATGACTATAGATTACGATGTCTTCAAGGTAGGCGGCTGCATATCCCCCATGAGGTCTTAGTAGGCGATCAACAAGGTGCTGGAATGTAGCCGGCGCTCCATGAAGTTCAAAAGGTAGGATCCTGAAGTGAAATAGACCTTGGGACATTGAGAATGATGTCTTCTCCCTGGCTGCTGGGATTAGGGGAAATCAGCCAATAGCCCTTTGTCAGATCCAACATTGAAATAAATTGGGCTCCCCCGAGGCACTCAATAAGGTCATCTGCCCGGGGCATGGGATAAGCATCATACTTTGAAACCACATTTACTTTCCGGAAGTCGATGCAAAACCAGATGCTTCCATCTGGCTTAGGCACCAGCACAATGGGGGATGACCAATTGTTTGGGATTCTTCTATCACCCTGAACTCCAGCGTTTCTTCTACCTCTTTCACCACGGCTTACCTCCATGTTTCTGGGAGTCAATAGAGCCGTTGGCATACTGTCACACTGGGATCCATGATGATATTGTGATAGGTGAGGTGGGTACGTCCTGGAACCTGGGAGAACACATCCTTATTTCTCTGGACCAGTTGTTCTAAGTCCCCCTTCTGGGTAATGGTCAGGAACTTGGCTCAGTTCAGAGGACCGCTATATGACTGATACAAATTCTTCTTCATGGACCATCGTTGCTAGGGCCAGAGTCGACGTCTTTAGAAGATTGACGTGGTAGATCGACAGCTTTTTCCTTTTATCCGGTTGCGCAACCTTGTAATTGACGAGCCCCATCTATTCAATGACTTCATATGGGCCCTGCCATTTACAAAACAGTTTGCTCTCTGAGATCGGGCGTAACAGCAACACCCGGTCCCTGTGCTGGAAGGTCCACTGCACTGCCCTCTGATTATACTGGTCAACAAAATTTTACAAAAGTCATGTTACTGAAATAAAAATAGTCATTTCTTAGCAATTTTTATATACTGAACACAAATATGACAGTGAAACTGCAAGGTAGGCGGCTGCATATCCCCCATGAGGTCTTAGTAGGCGATCAACAAGGTGCTGGAATGTAGCCGGCGCTCCATGAAGTTCAAAAGGTAGGATCCTGAAGTGAAATAGACCTTGGGACATTGAGAATGATGTCTTCTCCCTGGCTGCTGGGATTAGGGGAAATCAGCCAATAGCCCTTTGTCAGATCCAACATTGAAATAAATTGGTTTCCCCCGAGGCTTTAGTTTTTTTGTAATCTACAAGAATTAATGTTTACATCACAAAATGCATGTCAATAGTAAATATAATAGGCCTTTGGTTAATACCTGTAAAAAAAGCAAGTCATAGACTACTTCTTAGATTTTTTTCATCTGTCTCTTGTACAGCTGTTCGGGAGCTTCTCTGGGGAGTGTCCAGCAGTAATCAGCCAGCATTGTAGTGGACCATTTTCCCTGGTATCTTTGCTCCATCGTTGCGATATCCTGGTGAAAACGTTCGCCCTGTTCATCACTAACCATACCACAGTTGTCAGGAAAGAAATTGAGATGGGAATCAAGGAAATGGATCTTTAGACACATATTGCAGCCAAGTTTCTGATACTGCATCAGCATGTCTTCTACTAGTTCCTTGTAGTTTTCTGCCCTAACAT
Source organism: Ichthyophis bannanicus (assembly GCA_033557465.1). Classification (NCBI taxonomy): domain Eukaryota; kingdom Metazoa; phylum Chordata; class Amphibia; order Gymnophiona; family Ichthyophiidae; genus Ichthyophis; species Ichthyophis bannanicus. The sequence continues at coordinate 352,329,203 of CM066036.1, read as the reverse complement.
TCCCGAGAAGGTTTGTTGACACTAGGTGAAAAGCATTCCATGCTTGTTTCGCATCACCCTGCAGCAAGTTGTTGAACCGGTCATCTTTGAAGAGCTCTCGAATCTGAGGATCCACAAAAACTCCCTCTTTAATCTTTGCTTCGCTGAGTCGAGGGAATTTTTCATGCAGGTATCGGAAAGATGGTGAAGTGCGGTCCATGGCTTTCACGAAGTTTTTCATCAAACCTAGTTTAATGTGAAGGGGTAGTAGCAGGATTTTCTGAGCCTCAACCAGAGCTGGGTGCTGGATATTCTTCTCTCCAACTGTTACATTTTGTCTGCGATTCCATTCCTTCCGCAAGTAGTGCCAATCCCTTGCTTGGCTATCCCACTCACATAAGAAACACATGTATTTTATATATCCCTGCTGCAGTCCCATTAAAAGGGCAACTACCTTCAAGTCACCACAGAGGTGCCAGCTGTACTTGTTATAGTTAATGGAAGTCAGTAGATGCTTTAAGTTATCGTATGTCTCTTTCATGTGGACGGCATGCGCTATTGGAATAGATTGAAGACGGTTTCCATTGTTCAAAACCACAGCCTTCAGACTCAGTTTTGAAGAGTCTATAAATAGTCTCCAGTCTTGTGGGTCATGAGTTATTTTTAAGGCATTCATGAGGCTTTCAATATCGGAACAGAATACCAGATTACTTTCCTTTCTGAAGAAAGGCTCCAACTGCTGGTGGCGCTTTCGATATGAAGTAATTTTGACATCTTCTTCTAGAAGATTCCATTGTTGGAGTCTTGATCCTAGCAATTCTGCCATGTTCTTGGATAAGTCCAAATCACGAACCAGGTCATTTAGTTCTTCCTGTGTTATTCTGTGTGGAGTTGATATGCATCTCAGTGAAAATCTGGGTCACTGCATGCTGACGGACCAGGAGAAGAACAGGTCGGCTCACCCTTGTCCTCATCAGATGAATCAAGAGAATATTCTGATGAAGGTTCTGGAATAGGAAGTCCCTCACCATGTGGAACTGGTCTCAATGCAGATGGAATGTTTGGGTAGAGTATGCTTGACTTCTTTTGCTTCGTTATTCCGCTGGAAAGAGGAGGAACCAAGCAGAATTGCTTGGCTCTCTCCACACCATGGGGACTGCAAACGGCATTGATGGTCTTTTGCAATTCAACCACTGTGAAAGCTGTGTTGTATATGTAGCGCAGTATATATGCGGGGCCCAAGGCTTGTCTTGGTCACCAATCTTGCATACAAAGTAAAGATGATATGCCTTCTTCTGTTGAGAAGTGATACTTTTCTTCTGGTTGGCAAATGTCACTTCCCCACAAATGTAGCAGAAATTGCCAATGGTATTAACGCACTTTCGTGGTATTACTGTTCTGTATTGTACCTAAATGGCTAAAATTATATGATTAATAAAAGTTACATGTAACAGTAGCTTAAACTGTCTCGCACAATCTGAAATATTTTAAATGCTCAACCTTTCCGACTGCGTATAGTACACTGCTGACGTCAGATGGCTTCAGCAGCCGTCTGGCAGTAGTATTGCATTACATCAGAAAATGATGCAATCAACTCTGGATGATGTGTGCATGCTGGTATTATGCAATGTGATGCAATATTACATCATTCAAGGCTTATTTGGGATGTTGTTGATGTCCTACTGGATAAATTTATACAGTGAAACGTCAAAAATGAACTACATGCAATAGCTTCAAAACGAGAGCCAATAAATTTTTTTTAATGTTATATTCGTGTTCAGCTCACCAAGATACTACAGATTAAGGCCTTTTAAAGTCAGTAATGATTTCAATGTTGACCAGTATTATAAGTCCGTACTTGGCTCTCCTGGGCTTTCTCCAGGTGCTGTCTGACTGATGCTCGCACTTTATGCGTTCCTGCATTTGCAGAACATAATCCACTAGATTCCGGCCAGGGTTGGCTGCTTCTTCACAGGTCTCTTGCAGTATCTGCATGATCCCTCGGGGTTGCTGACCATATAGCATCTCAAAGGGGGAAAATCCGGTTGAGCTCTGGGGTACTTCCCTGATAGCAAACAGATCTCAGTCCTTCCCCTCTTCATTCACAAACCTCTTCAACATTTGACAGGGGGAGGAGTGACCTAGTGGTTGGGGCAAGTTACCTCAGGCTGGAGGGCCAGAGGTTCAAATCCCACTAGGGGACAGCAACCTTGGGTCAGAAGGACTGGGTTTCTAGTGATCTTGGGCAAGCCACAACCCTCCATTGCCTCAAGTACAAAAACATAGATTGTGAGCCCTTCAGGGACAAGGGAAATATATATATATACAGCATCTGAATGTACACCGCTTTGACTTGTAGAAAAGAGGTATATAAGCAGAGGGTATATAAGTGGAGGGTAGCCTAGTGGTTAGAGCAACTGCCTAGTACCCAGAAGATCAACGGTTTGATTCCCACTGGGCCTTTTTGTGACCTTGGGCAAGCCACTTTATCTCAGAAGAAAAGGCCTGGCAATCTACTTCCAGTGATACATTGGGTCACCATCAGCCCTGACTTGACAGAACTAAAAAAAAAAGCCTAGTTAAATAAATAAAGAACCTACATAGTTAAAGAACTTAAGAACCCACATTGGCTTCCAATAATGAGCAGAGTAAAAAAACAATCACCACGTTCAAACTACTCGATAACATCTCACCCTCCTTCCTTACATCTAGAATTCACACACAAACTGATGCTAGGAACAGAAGAAAGAGCAACCAGAACACATTTGCCATACCATCATCAATCCATAAAACAAAGCAAATAACCAGCAATAGAGCTTTACTGACACTATGGAACTCTCTGCCAGACACCACCAGGTCAATAAAAGACCTACAGGCATTTCGGAAAGAGCTAAAAGCACTTCTCTTAACTGAATATTTTAATGACAATGATTGAAACATAACTGTTCACTCCCGTCTCACCCAACCCATGCGCACATGTATACAGTGGTTGTTAGCCTTCTACTTCATCTGAGGCAGGAAGACACTTTGTACGTAGTTGAATGGTTTTTCTGTAACTGTACATAGTTATACCGTGTTATGGTTTGTAATATCTGTTCTTTGTAAACTGGTTTGTTTAATGCAAACTGCCCCTGATCTCTGGAAGGGGTGGTATACAAAAACTGCTTAAATAAATAAATAAACATCTGTTTTAATGTTTTATTGAAGCGTTTAACCAGGGCATCGGTTTGGGGATGATATATCAATGTCCCCAAGGTCTTAACCTTCAATAGGTTGTACAATTATTTCATTACGCGTGAGCAAACTGTGTTCCTTGGTCTGTGAGGATTTCAGCTGGGATCCTCAGTTGGGAAAACAATTCCAAAGAGCATTCACTAATGTAATGGTTCTTGTATTCCACATGGCTATCGCTTCTGGGTACCGCGTGGCATAGTCCATGACTACCAGGATGAATCTATTTCCCCAGGGAGTATGCTCCAATGGTCCCACCAAATCCATCGCAACTCTTTCAAATGGGGTCTCGACAACGGGCATGGACACAAGGGGGGCAGGCCTACACCTTACTAGACTGTGAAGCTGGCAGGACTGGCAAAAGTGCTGCACCTATTGGTAAAGCCCCGGCCAGTAAAACTGAGTCAGGATCCACACTTGGGTTTTCTCCATCCCCAGGTGCCCCCCCCAAGAGATGACTATGAGCAAACTCCATTATCTGCTGGTGATAGACTTGTGCAACCACTAACTGTTCTAGCTCTTCTCCCTCTATTGTTCCCTGGGTAACCCTATAAAGGAAGTCCTGTCGTACTAAAAAGTAGGGAGAAGCCCTTGGGGAAGGGTCTAGGCTGTCTACTGTGGTCCCTTCTTACTCATGAACTTCGTCCCAGATGTTAGATTTCCTTTGGACTCTTTTAAACAGGCCTGGGTTTCCTATACCAGCCCACCCCAGTGGGTGGTCCTCATCCCCCAGGGCCTCCCATTGGGGTGCTAGGTGCCCTCGAGACTCATCTACAGTGTCCTCTGAGGTACTCCCCTCCTCCACAGAGCTCTCATCCATAGCCACCCCTATATTTATGTTATGGTGGGCCCTTTCCCACCGATGTTGCCTCTGGGATTTGGGGCTCTTGGAGTTCTTGACAAACAAATCCAGATCTTCTAACCAGAAAAGATCTGGGAAGTCCTCCTCGGTCACCTCATTAAGGCTGCCCTTTCTCTGGTCCCAGACATCCATAAATTTAGGAAAGTTGTGGCCTAAAACCACTGGATAGGGCAGATGGGGCATGACTATTGATTCCAGGGTCTCCGTTCTGGCGGCTGTTTTTAACTCCACTTGCATCGTCGGATAGGCCTGCTGATCACCATGAACGCAACTTAGAATCACAAGGTACTCATAATTAATTTGATGTCTGGTCCTGGTGTCCCTGCTGACAAAGATCCTTACGCTTCCCGAATCCATGAGGGCTTGCAGGTGAACGCCCTCAAGTTCCACCGGTATTACAAACAACCCATGGCTCATTAGGGACGCTTCCACAATACTGCACTCATGTGAGGCCGTAACATGTGTGTCCATGGGTTCCCCCATTTCTATGGGACACTCGCGGGCATAGTGGCCTTTTCCTCCGCATCTGAAGCAGCTCAGATAGCTGGCCTCAGCTGCTTGGGTGGCTGGGGAGCATGAAGTCCATGGTACATTGGTCCTCAAGGGTTCCAGTCTTGATGCCTGGCCTCCTTGGGACCAGGCTGGCCTTGTCCCCCTCATCCTGGGGTCTCAGCTACCAACTGTGCTCCATAAAAGCCTTTTGCTATCTCTACAGCACTGTCCAGGGTCAGTTTGGCAAACTGGCATACCCACTGTCTCATAGGAGAAGACAAACCTTCTAAAAATTGTTCAAGTAGGACGATCTCAGCTACTTCTGCTCCTGTTTTATCTTCTGAATGTAGCCACTTCCATGCCACCTCCTTCAGCCTGTAGAAGAAGCTCTAGGGGTTCTCTGTCAGCCCAGCATTCCCTTTCAGAACCATTATTACCTTAAGACTGTTGACCATTGTGGAAACATCCCAGCCCCTACCTTCTTGTAGAGGTAGGTGGTCACTCCGTACTCTGGAACACCTCGGGCTCTTCTTTCCCTTTCTATGTCTCTTCCCTCCCGGTTAAAAGGATTCTCTCCTGGCCACACCCTTCCCAGGTATATTCAAGACGGATTCCTTAAAGGGGCCCAGTTTCTGGTGCTTAAAGGGGCATGTCCTTAGTCTGGCTGGAGGTATATCAATACAGGGGATTGGAAGCTTCTCATACATCCCATTGCAAAGACCTACAGGAGAGGTTTGACTTACAAGAAGGGGACAGGTAGTACTACATACAGCTTTGACACTTTTTGCTGAAGAAAGAGGTTTGACAGGATCTGGGAAAGAAAAGCATGCCCTTTGAGAAAATGTTTGAGAAGGGGGTGAGTTCCAGAGGCCTGCTTTCTAAACTGCATAGCTTGGTATTGCCAACGGGGAAGTCACCTTGAAAGCATATTCAATGCTGCGAGGAGGAGGAGAAACTGGGGGAGTAGGATGAGCGGCAGTGGGAGAGAGTCTATGAAGGGATCAGGAGAATGTCTTTTGGAGTAGCTTTATTGGAGAATAATATGAAAGTACTATATAGGATGTATTGGACTCCGGCTCGATTGCACGTTATAGGCGGCAAGGTTGACCCTAAGTACTGGAGAGGGTGTGGGGAGACAGGGTACTGGATGCATATGCTATGGCATTGTCCAAGGGTAAGGGAGTACTGGGAGGGGGTCGAATTGTTGTTTTCAGAACTGATGCATTTTCTGGTGAAACTGTAATGGAACAGGCATTGTTAAACTAATGTAAGGAGGGTTGGGAAGGTCCTATGGGGAGATCATTGCTGTACTGTGTGGTTACTGCCCAGATGGAGATGACACTTTTTTGGCGAAAGGTTGAAATGCCTACAAGGTTGAGGGTGGTGACACGCTGGAGTTTCTGTTACGTATGAGTGAAATTGCGGCATACTAGAAACACTGTGTGCACTACTTTAACGAAGTATGGCAGCCCTATCAGGAGTGGCAGAAGAGGTTCTATGATGTATAAATGATTTTTATTTGTACTATGTCTTCTTTCTTTTGAACTGTGATTGGCCTTCACCGCAAGATGATTATGTGCTGCTTGATTTAAGCTATCTACCTTTCATCACTTTTATATCATGTCAGACTTTTCTTTTTGAGAATGCCTTTAGTTTGCCATACTATTTTTTTAGGAGGTGGTTTCCTCATTGGGTGTGGTATCTGGCAGACCCCCCCCCTTTCTTTTTTTCTACTTGTTTAATGTTGTTTTATTGTTTTATTTGCTTTTAGATTTTATACCGAGCTCTTTTCTGTTATTTCTAATGTTATTTTAATTGTGCAAACCACATAGATTGTTTTGTCATTTTTGCGTTATATCAAATAAATGAAACCATAAGTCTAAGTGTTGGGTTTAGGAGGGACGGGGGAAAGGGAAGAGGGATAGGAGTGAGAAGGGGTAGAGGAGTTTGGTCAGAAGAAGAATGCAGAGGAACAATGTATTCGCATTTAAGAGGATCAGTATCAACTGGGGGATGGAATTTCAATGTTTGGGTATTTTGTATTTGAAAAATTTTCAATAAACAGAAAAATTAAAAAAAATCCTCTTGTGTTTTAACAACTTTGAATAATTTTGTGTCATCTGGAAATCTGATCACTTCACTCGTTATTCCCATTTCCAGGTCATTTATAAATATTTTAAAAATGTTATAAATATGTTGCCATTTCTGCAACAACTCCAGTGAATGAGTCAACATTACAGTGCATTCCAATGTAGCGATGATCCAGTGATTCACAGTGTCTACAATAAGGAGACGCGCAACTTAATTGTGCCTTTTTGCACTGAACTTCTCTGCCTCTAGATCTCACAGTCAGAAGAGGAGTTATCATTCTCACTTTCCCGGACATCCAGCCAATCAACCATCCCTTCAGATTTAAAAAACAGAGCGCTAGGGGTGTGGGACGAACATCAGCCAGCCACCAAAGCTGCAGGAGTGAGCTCCTTTCCCCCTCACATAGCCAGCCAACCAGCACACATCATCTCCTACAGCTGCAACACAGGAGGACTTCCAACACTTGTAACACTTCCAACACTCCTCATGTACAAAAGTTACTTATATTAACCATATATGGTCTTGTTATGTAGTTTGGTTTTATGTAATCAGTTGAAATATACTGTCATGTTATGTTCTCTGTAAACCGTCTTGAATTGAAGAAAGACTGTAAAAACTGTTAAATAAATAAATAAAATAAATAAACACTTTATTTAGTTTATCATTACTTTGGTCCACCAAGATCCGCTCAGACATTCATAATTCTCCTTTACTGAGCATCCAAACCTTCTGATCGGCCTCAGCACATACCACTGATATCCTCCCAACTCAGATCACAGCACGGAACCCTTGCCATCAATATAAACAAAGGCTAGCAAGCCTTCTGCACTGCAATGCTGAGCTCCACCCACCAGAGGCATCATCACCCAGTGCAGCTCAAGGGACATATCTGAACACGCCACTACACGTACCTGCATCTGCTAGCCACACTGAAGGATCCTTGTGCGAGGCCCACTAAATAAAGAAGACCAACAAGATCCAGGACATACAAGGTAAGAACTTTCGCTACATCTAACAAGCATTCAGAGACCAATCTGTATACAATATTAAGATATTCTTAAATATCCCTGCTCTCAAGGGCAAGCCATGAGATACCCAAACAGAAACATGAAGTGGCTCACCAGCGGAATAATTATTTTTCTTACGTTCATCCTATTAAGCTCATCCAGATCAACACAATTATGGAACAGCCTGATTCCAATTCTACATAGAGAGGCACCCCATAACTGGATATCCACCATATCCACACTCTCATAGGAGGCCATAGCGCCTTCTTCTGATCTACACTACAACTACTCCGATTCCCCCTCAATTACATTCTCATCACCCACATCATGTCTGCTCTGCCCGCAATAAGATCCACATTATATCAGACTATTGCAGAACCAGAAAGTTGATATAATGTGCATCACAGAATCCTGGTTAACTGGCACCAACAATGTCTTATTAAATCAACTCACCTCCTCAACAATGAATATTCATAATTGTTCTAGACATCATCGTAAGAGTGGAAGAGTATTCATTCTCTCAAGCAAGCAACTGAACCTCAGACTAATCACTTCACAATCATCCCACACCCTAAACATCCTACTAATGGAAAATTCACAAATGATAATATGTCTGATATACAGATCCCCAAATGCTGACTCTAATGACCTCTCTTCTATACTAGAGCTGGCCTGCTCTTATTTTACCAGATGTAAACCTTTCATCATGCTCGGAGACTTCAACTTGAATTCAGCCCCTGCAGCACAAGCCACTTCCTTTCTAGATGCCTTAAACATGATGGACCTTACCCAAATCCTAGCAGGATCAATGCATGTAGGTGGAAACACCCTAGATCTCGTATTTGTCCCCATCAGTCTTCACTCCAATACTTCTCTCATCCATACCAGATAACACCTATACCCTGGTTGGATCACCACATGATCACATTAGAGCTACCGCCTCAACATCACTGGGATAAACAGCAACATGCATCTAACCCTTGCCACTTCAGAGAATTTGACAAAGATATTGTACAATGTTACATCCTACTAAATCTAGACACCAACCAACCTTGCAGCAATAATAAAAAATTGGAATGATACCGTTACTCCAATTGCTCTCACCCCTCAGAAAATGATATTGTCATGAGTGAATAAGGCACCATGGTACTCATCTGATATAAAGCAAGCAAAACTCAAGCTAAGACAGCTAGAAAGATGCTGGAGGCATAGCAGGGACCCACTTCACCTGCAGGAGTATGCAATAAAGCAGAGAGAATACAACAAGCTAATCCTCAGTCATAAAAAGGAATACCACGCGAAAACCATCATGAAATCTCTAAATCGCCCTAGAGAGCTGTTCAAGATAGCAAAATCATTCACACAATCTCTGCTGAACCAAAATACTACAACACTACTTCCGGAAGTCTTTGCGACATATCTGCAGAATAAACTCACCTGTAAAAATGACAACTCGCCATTGGTCCCTATACCTAAGAGCAACATAAACAACCCAAACACCTGGACTTCTTTCTACCTAATCTCAGAAGATCACTGCTGTTAAATCTTGAATAATATGAACACTACTACCTCCCTACTTGACCCTTGCTCCACTTCTTGGGTAAAGATGCCTGGACAAGAACTCACCCATACTCCATAGAATAATAAATCTATCACTATCACAGGGAAGCATGCCCCCCCCCCCACACAATCTTAAAAACAACCTTCGTCAGATCCCAGCTAAAAAGCAACACACCTGACCTCAACCTACCCTCTATTGAGGCTTTTTCTTTTGTGCCTTAGTGCTGCATGGTGCACCCCAATATTGGATCCTGCCTACTCATTATAATTTGTATAAATTTGTAAGATAGGACAACTTATAAATAAAAGTCAATCTAATTTATTGAACTAAAATACACAGGTCTGCAGCAAATATAAATCTAACACCATGTTGCTATCCTGTGAGGCAGAAAGTGACATCACTCATACAGAGCTCCAATCACTGTCTGCCCACTTTACATTCTACAAAGCACTATTTTATACATTCACGTCACAGTTTTTTTTCTCTTTAATCCATTTGTCCCTTTTCCCTTATATGGTTATTCCTTACAATGACCTTGGATATACATTCCTTTCCTTTCTTTGTTCTCTTGTTTTATGGTCTTTGCAGGATCTTATCTCTGTGTCCCATCTCCCTTAAGCTCCCCCAATTCCTGTCTTTCCCTGGTTTATGTATAGTCATGGGTAGAGCATTCTGTCTGCAATTCGTCTTGTCAGCAGTTTTGAAGGTTCACAGTACACACATACACAGAGACACTGTTTTCATTCACTCATTTCAAGATGGAGTTTTCAGAGAAGATTCTGGGAAAAGCTGACAGAGAGATTCATTCAACCCCCTTGTCTTCTCATTCCCCTCTTTGAATCTCTCTTAATTCACTTTCAATGCAATAAGAGTGACACCTTCTGGTATCTCTCCAAATGTGTGTTCGTTCTGAGTCAGGAGTGAAAATGTTTCTTCCATTTCTTCTTTCCTCATGAGCACAAGAGTTGTCATTGTTACTTTAGTTAACCATTTTCTACAAAAAGCCAGGAGAAAGGAAAGAGCAAAACAACAACTACAGCCATAAACAGGCCTTTTAAACCTGAACCTGAACCTAAACCAGAGAACCAAGAAGAGAATGCATTCCACGAGGAAGTGTCCAATAGACCCTCATAGTCTTCAACATTTAAGGCAGCAATATTCTAATCTTTTCTATGGCATTGTTAATGAATATAATATGATTAGCAATAATAATACAACAATTACTCTCATTTAAAAAATTGCAGACACCTCCTTGCCAGTATTATATCCAGAGCTCTATGATTTTGCAAAGTCATCATGGTATTCTGATCTATAGTTTCTTTCAATTTCATGATAACCTCAGTAAGGATATTTGTTTGGATATGTAGCAGACATTGCAAGTGGCATACAGACATACCTTTTTCGTCAGAAACTGCGCTACTGGCAAATAGTAGCCAGGCAGTACTATTTAAAGCATCTAATCTAGTTTTGGTGAGAAGGTAGGTAGAATTAATTCATAGGCTTTATTCATAGCTTTAACAACCACCTCATCTGTTTCTCCATCAGGTATGATCAATTTCTGTATCTCTTTTAGTTCACGCCTTTTCCTAGTGCTGAGTTTTGTATGAGTCAAGGAAATTATAGCAGAGAACATATTAATCTGAACAACTGCACAAGGTAAATGTTCTAGTCTTATTTTCTGATATAGGTAGTCACTACAGTACCAATAGTGTCCTACTACAGCCTCGTACATAGTATTATTATTCCACTTGAGGAGGAAGTGATGACCAGGTGTTTCAAATGAAGATTTATTATTAGGGGCATAACAAGAAATAAATGGAATACCTTTACTAGAGGTGCACCAAACATTAACATTGCGAAATAAAAATCCGATGGACATGGTCCAATTGGCATTAGCTTTGATTGTCGAGTTTAAGTGTATATGCAGTACCTGTTTTTGTGGGTATCATGGCACCTTTTGAGATATTTCACTGACCATTAATAGGGTCATATAAGTAATTACAGGACAATAAACTCTGATGAAGCAATCCTAAGCAATAAGTAAATTGCGTATTAGGGGGCACACTAATGGGTATTGCATTGGAATCATTCATGGTCATATTGGTCCAGGTCATACTATAGTTAGTACGCTCCTGACAGTTGTGAGAGCCTGGATCAAAACAAGAAATATTCCCTATCAATTCATATAATGTAAGAGGCACAACCACTATAGGGGCCTGGCTAACAGATTTGGGCCAAAGAGTACATATTATACAATCAGATAAATTCAACATTTTGACTCCTTCCAGAACCATTTCTTTCCACAAATTTCCAGTGATCACAGCACGTTTAACAGAAGGGGTACAATTGCATATCACCAAGGGCTTATGTAAAAACTGTGGTATAAAAACCACAATTAAAAGACTTACAGGGTCATTTTAAACCACGAATAAGCCGTTTGCACATACACTGGGGACGTGCGCCTAGTGGAGAGATCCAAACTGCATTCCGAACACGAGCCCACATGCACATACAAAAGAAATGTGCAAGTATCTCTGGATATGGGTAGGTAGGGGCGGAATGTGGGCGTGGAGGGGAGGAGCGTGGGTGTGTCCAGTGGCAAAAAAGTCCAGACCGTATTCCGTCCAGGCCCGTGTATGTCTAGGTGATTATCCGTGGACGTCTACGTTATACCTGCTGAAACGTGGAATAACAAATGAAGGGACCAAAATAAGGCAAATAAATGTTACTGCATAGAGCTGGACATACTTCTCATTGCCCCATTGCATCCCAAGATGTTTGGCAGTGACACCACCTGTGTGCCTGCTGTATCAGGGTGCACAGGATGCAGATGTACATACCATTATACACAAAGAAGGAACATGTACAAGGTGCATGAGAAAGAACAGGCAGTGCCAGGGAAACAGGCAAATGGTACATATACCCACAGTGACTGAGGCAGAGGGAAACACAGAGCCCAGTGGGTACATGAACAACTTTTTATTGCTTGCATGACAAAAAAAGATAACACCCACACAACTGACACTGATGCCCAAGTAAGCCCACCCCACACACCCAGGTCTCCCCCCAACAGCAAGACACATACCGCCCCTGCCCCCACCCCCACCCCACCCCACCCCACCATCCCAGCCCCTCACCCCCCAAACCCCCTGCCTCCACCCCATCCCACCATCCCAGCCCCTCACCCGCAACCCTCTGCTCCACCCCACCATCCTGACCCCACACACCCCACCCTGGTGACAGGCAACCTAACCCAGGTCTACCGCCACCCCCCATGTACCCTGACCCACCCCCTCCCCCTCCCCCACCCAGATGTGCCACCACAGGGCCTCAGTGGTTGGCCATCGGGTGGTATGGGCAATGGCACACCCCCTGAGACTGGGCTGCTCTCCCTATTGATCTCCCCACATGCCTCATGGAATGATGGGAAGACTAGCGGGGACCCCGGGGCACAGGGCCCAGGATGTGGGACTGCCCCACACTGCTGGAGCTCAACACAGATGCAGCCCGTGCAGTGGTCCATGTGGACACTCTGCTGGTGGATGGTGGAGCAGAGGGGTGAGGCATAGCAGCTGTGACAGGAGGCATAGTAGCAGCAGCCGGTGTCAGAGATGTGGGCACAGAGGGCAGCACAGGTGCACCACTGTGGACAGACGCACCCTGTGGCCCAGCCAACTGGCCAACCAGTAGGTTGATGCATGCCCCAAGGTGGCACACTGAGACATTGAGGTCATTGGTCACTGCTAGCTGCTCCTTTTGGACTGCCAACCACTGCTCTTGGAGGGCCAGCTGCTGTTCCCGCAGTTCTACAGTATGCCTGAGGAGTCGCAGTTTTTCCCATGCATGCACCTCGTGGCCCTCCTGCTGGGTGAGCAAGTGCTCGACACACTCAACCAGCTGTCCATAGGTGCATCAGTGGCACTGCCCATGGTGACTGCTGCCACCAGGCTGAGGTTGGGGCTTGAGTAATGGTGCGAGGTGGTCCTTGGTGTCTGCAGAGCTGGTGCCCTCAGACTCTGCAGCAGTGGCCGGCTCTGCATCCCCATCCACAGCGGCTGCAGGCTGGAAGGCAACCCTCTGGTAACACCATAGCCCTGTCCACCGACGGTGGCAGTGGTGAACTCGCCAGTGGTGAGGCATGCATGGGCACCACACTGGGTCCAGTATATATGGTGGCACCTGCTGAGAGAAGCAAGGATAACCCTGCCTAATGCGGACCCCTGCACTTAGCAACTCACCCCCACCTCTACATGGCCTGCACCGGTGCACTATGGCTGCAGGGACACCATGCCACTGAGGTGGAAGGGCAGCTGAGTGAGTGCAAAGCCACCACAGCCAGGGAGATGCTGTCACCACAGAGTCACCCGGTGAGACAGCAGTGGAAGATGTGACAGTGCAACAAGGGCATGCATGCCCTATCCCAAATCAGAGGGGATATGTGTGAGAAGGCAGTGGGTGGTTAAATGGGTCCCCACACCATGGGTGCAGGCCTGGGGTGGGGAACATGCAGCATGCAAATGTCAGCACAAACACATACCTTGGACCTGTGAGTGCCATGAGGTGTCCACATCCCCAATGCCCTCCAATGTGACAGCATCTACTGTGGTGAGGACATGCTGTTCCAGCTCGGTGAGGCGCATCCCCTGACCGTCCGGGCCCACAGCACGTGCCTTCCTGCACACCTTGCATCTCACTTGCCGCCACTTGTGCTTGACACCCTCGATGTCTCGGTTGTTGTGGTAGATTGCATTTAGCTTGCGGCAGATGACAAGCCACCTGTGCTGCCTCTCATAGGCACCTACATGGGTCTCTTCGGTGCCCATGAGGACCTCATGGTTGACAAGCACGTCCTCAATGAGGAGGGTATGCTCTCCATTGCTGATGTTTCTCTTTCAGGATGAGACCTTGGGAGTCATAGTAGCTGACACAGCTGTTCCAGAATGTACCTTCAGGGGATGCAGTATCAGTAGAGTGGCATTTTGCAGAGGCGTAGCTATGCCGGCATTACACGTTTTATAGCAATTAGTCGTGCAGCGATGTGTACATCCAGAAGTGTGGAATTCGGAAAATGCCTATGCGTCTGGATGCACGCATACGTCCATGTTTCCCGTGCAATGTATAAATATGTGTGTGGTTCCGCACGTTTTTCTTTTCCTGTGAGCAACCTGTCTAGGACACCATGGAAGCTGACTTAATGTAACATATCGGAATCTATAGCAACACTGCTACTGATACGGTAGGTACAGAGGGTCAATGATGTGCTGGGGCCTGTGCTCCTGATGCATGTTTGCAATGCCTGTGGCCTTGTGGGAGACAATGGACCTGGGTGCAGAGGCCAGATGCCTGTGCAGGCACCCACCACAGGGCAGGCAAGTGTGGGCATGGGGCTTTCTGGGGCAGGGAGTGACTGGCTTGCATTAAGACAGGGAGGATCCTTCCCCAACCCCACACCCCCAGCCCCATGCCCGTGCAGCTGCACTGTGGTCACTGTACAGGGGGTGTGAATGTTCTGACCCCACAGGCACATGCCTGTAGATGTGTTGTCACCAGTACCTGAACACCTTGATGCATATGTGGAGCAAATGACACCCTAGCAGTGCACATATAGGGATGCACCCAATCCTAAATGGCATGTCCACAGGTGAATATATAACCATGCAGCAGTGCATGGTGGACCGGCTACTCACTGGGTGCCCTGGTAGCATGTGCACGGTGGGAGGGTGTGGGGCCACTGGTTTAGCACATCACCTGCCCCCCCCACAGGGGGGCATTAGGGGGGAAATTTGGTGGCACTCCCCCAAGCCCAGACTGACCATTGACCTATTGCATCCCCCCACAGGTTCCAGGGGCAGCAGCTGGGTATCTGAAGATGGCACAGGAGAGGACCAGAATCATGATTGCCACTGCCCTTCTGGTGATTGTTGACCGTGAGCGCCGGCATAGTGCATGCCACCACCCATAGGCCAAGGTCTCCAGGCCCCATACCTAGTACCTGGACATCAGTCATGAGCTGTGCCGAACCTGGTACAAATTTGACCATGAGGCAATCCATGATCTGTGTCAGGAGCTGGGACCACAGCTCGCTACACAGACAGGACACAGTGCCTGTCCATGCGAAGGTGCTTGAGCACTGGCCTTCCTGGGGACAGGCACATTCCATTCTGTTGTAGCAACAGCAGCTGGGTTGAACCAGCAGCGGTGTCACGCATCATCAGCCAGTTTCTGGATGCCTTCATGGTACTTACTGCACAGTACATTACCTTCCCATGTACTCCAAAGCAGCAGCAGGAGACCATGCTGGCATTCAGTGAGATCGCAGGATTCCTGTCCATCCTCAGGGTCATTGACTGCACACATGTGGCCCTCCACCCACTACACCTGCACAAGGCAGCATACAGGAACCATAAGGCGTACAACTCACTAAACATGCAGGTAATCTGTAACACCCGGATGGAGATCCAGGATGTTGTGGAACGCTTCCCTGGCTCCTGCCACGATGCCTATATCCTGGCCCAGTCAGGGATACATGCAGACTTTGAGGATGGTACCATCACTGGTGGCTGGCTGCTTGGTGGGTGGACATAGGACGGCGTCTCACACACATGCATGCATACCCCCAGAGGCACAGAGGCATGGTCAGCTATGTTCATGCAGGCAAACCATGCCCACATGGCTGTGGGTTGCTCATATGTGGCAGGGGGGCCACTGGCACCCCTGCCATTGCATCGTTAGGGAGAGTGGCTGCCTACAATCATTGCATGGACGTGTTGGGGCTGGGGATTCACCACAGCTGGGGATGCACAGGGGTCAAGGCTGGCCTGCCCCTAGTTGCAGCGCACACAGTTGCAGCACACTCAGTTGTAGCGCACACAGTTGCAGCGCACATGCATGTTGATCCTGGTGGCGTGGCATGCGGTGCATGGGTTTGCTGACATCTGCATAGCTGGCCATGGTGCAACATGTTGACATTATTACCACTGTTCCTCTCCAGAGGTGACAGGGGATACCCACTGAGGAATTGGCTCATGACCCCTGTTGTCAACCCATGCACATCTGAGGAGCACAGATATAACCGGGCACACCAGATGACCTACTCTGTCATTGAGTGGACATTTGGCCTGCTGAAGAGCCGCTTCTGTTGCCTTGAGTGGTCTGGTGGTGAGCTGCTGTACTCCACAGCCAAGGTGTGCAGGATATTCCTGGCATGCTGCATGCTGCACAACTACACCCTGTGCTGGAGGCAGCCCACACCTGATGCCACAGTCAGCCCGAGGGTGAGGTGGATGCCATGATGGCCCCCCCATCACATGGTCTTACCTACCGATGTGCTGTGGCAATAAGGAGGACCCTCATGGAGACGCACTTTGTTTGAGGTATGCTGCCTGTGCTGGTGGAACTGGGGGATAGGTGGCAGGACTGGGCATCAGAAGGCAGGCCCCATGTGCACACACCTAGGTTTGCCATGCAGTAAGCCATTCTGGCCACTGCAGGTGGTCACCCTCCCCCCCTCACATATGCCACTACATGCTCTCCAGTCCCAGGTGTACTGGCTCGACATAAGTATCAGCCCTCTATGTCAGGGGCATGGACTGCCCACTGCCTACCCTATCTCTGCCATCACCCCACCCCTTTCCCACCCCTGGCTAGCCTCTCAGTACGGCCACCATGTACATACTGAGAGGTTAGTCAGGGTCAGCAGAGCGGGCCGAATGCTGAGGATGGATGTCCAAACGGGACCCCTATCCCCACTGTTCAGGTCTCAGAATGACCCCCTATGTGGATATACAAACAGACACAGTGTTCCATGGTTACAGGCTTTATTTATGATACAGCAGCATACATGTCCATATATGGCCCTGTGCTGTCCCGGTACCCCCCATTAATGGGCACCTGGTTCTGGCACTTCATTCCATTGGCCCGGGTGGAGATAAAAGCACCTCTGTTAGCCGCTGCATGGCCTGGGTGAGGGCCTTGAGGTCACCACTGATGCCCTGAAGGTGCTCTCCTATTTGTTCCAGGGGCCCCATTGCTGCACGGGCCTGCTCCACCACCCCATACTCCTCCATCCCCTCCATCTACCCCTTCCCATCCCCTCCCTCCACCCCTGCCCCTCCCATCCCCTTCCTCCTCCCCCTGCCTGCTTCCAACTCTGCCAACCCCTCCCATCCCTCCTCCATGCTCCCCCCTCCTCCAACCACTGGGTGTCCCTGGGTGGCATGTCCCTAAATTCCCCCTCCTCCAGGGACTCCTCTTCCACCTCCCCCTGCTCCTCAGGGCCATTCACACAGGGGTACCCTGCCTCCCCGCCCTCAGCCCCTGTTGTACCTCCCTCTATGGCCAGGGCCTCTCACCATGGAGTGCCCTGCTCAGACCCCAATAGTACTATTCTGTCCCTCCCCCTCAGGGGAGTGGTGCACCTCCATGAGGCTGAGGGTGTATACTTCTTCCCCACTCTCCCTTGATGGGGACGTGCTGGATAGCACTATGGGGCTGGCTGTGGATGGGCTATTGGTGTCCACGGTGGCCAGGCTGCATTTGCTAACTGTTGCTGGCCACTGCTCCTCCCCCCCTCCCCCCTCCCCCCTCCTCCTCCTCCTCATTGTCTTCGTCATCCTCCTCCTCTGCTGCGGGGGGGTGAGAGTCCTCGACTGGGATGGCTGTGTAAGGGACGCAGAGAGGTGGCTGTTAGTTGCAGTGGGTGGGGGTGTCCAGCTACCATGTTCCTATTGTCAGACACCTCCCTATGCTCTGTATGCTGTTGCCCCAGTGATGCCCAGCCACTCCAGCCCTGTGCCATTATTGCATGCCATGGCCCCATTCCTGTGCCATCCCTCCACACTCACCTTGCTCCTGCTGCAGCTGCTGCTGGAGTCTTGCCAACATCCATGGGCGTGTGCAGCGTATGGCCTGGAAATGCACTTGGTAAGCCTCCATCTCATGCAAGATGTGCAAACGTCTGTGGAGGCAGGACAGAGGTGTCTTAAATATGCACGTTTCTTTCTCCCCCTAGGTCTGTCACATCATCTGCCTGCCTGCCTATCTTTTAAAGCAAGGTTACTTTCTTTTTGATGCTTTAGTAGAACTTTCCTTGAACACAGTAGGTTGCTGAACTCTAGTAACCTCCTCAGGTTTAGAAACTGCTAACACCTAATCAGGAGTTAGTGGGCCTGATTTCCTGAGTGCAGCTGAGGTCTGCATAAAAGGCTCCAGTGCCCTGCCCTGTTGAGGCTTTCCTAACCAGGGCTCTACAGATCAACAAACAGTAAGGATTTGAGGGTTTGTTTGTTTGTTTTTATTATATTACATTGCTAGTTCTCGGACTGGGAGCTCTTAAAAGGGTTTTTTGTATATTTTTTAAAGCAAGGTTACTTTCTTTTTGATGCTTTAGTGGAACTTTCCTTGAGCACAGTAGGTTTCTGAACTCTAGTAACCTTCTCAGGTTTGGAAACTGCTAACACCTAATCAGGTGTTAGTTCCCTCCCTACCCACCCCGACTCCCACCCACCCCTAGTGAGCAGTCTTGCTTTATAGGGCACCTCCCCCTTTAACACATCATAGAGAATTGGACCAGCACATTTTGAATATAATTAAAGAGATTTAACTGCTTTTTCTCTGAAAGGACAGCTGGGAAACCAGCTGGTACTTGGTAGATCTCTCTCTTTTGCTTTAACAGATACCTAAGCTCCACGAACAGAACAATGGCTGGGAAAAATCGTATTGCTAAAGCTGTTGCCCCCGTTACAGCTTCTGCCTCGGTCCAGACAGAGGTTCTAATGCCAGTTGAAGGACCAGTTCCATGTGCAGGGTGCCTGCATGCTGAAGCTCTGAGGGAACAAGTGGAGGAACTCAGAGAGGAGGTGGCGAGGCTGAGGAGCATTCAAGACAGTGAGAAGTACATTGATGAGATGCTTCTTGCAGCAACCAAGCTCTCCAGCACAGGAGAAGATGGGTGCCAACAGAATGTCGATGGTTGGACACAAGTCACCAGGGCCTGCAAAATCACCAATCCAACTTCTCCAGCCCTTGAATTGAAGAACCATTATGCAGCCCTGGAAGTGGAGGAGGTGAAAGCATCTCTGGAAAGGGAAGAACCAGAGATCAAATACCCCAAAGTTGCAGAATCAGTGACCAGAAGGAAACGAAGGGTAGTGGTTGTTGGAGACTCTCTTCTGAGGGGTACTGAGGTATCCATCTGCCGACCAGACTTGATGTCCAGAGAGGTATGCTGTCTGCCTGGTGACAAAATCCAAGATGTTACGGAGAGTTTGCCGAGACTCATCAAGCCCACTGACTATTACCCAATGTTGCTAATCCATGTTGGAACAAATGATACTGCCAGGTATACCTCGGAATGTATCAAAAGTGACTTCATGGCTCTGGGACAGAGGGTGAAGCAGTTAGGTGCACAGGTGGTGTTCTCTTCAATCCTCCCTGTTGAGGGTAAAGGCCAAGGCAAAGAGGCTCGCATTATGGAGATGAATGCATGGCTGCGTGGATGGGGTCATTGAGAGCATTTTGGTTTCCTAGACCATGGGATGCTGTTCCAAGGGTTGCAGAGCAGAGATGGCATCCATCTGTCCAAGAAAGGTCAACGCATCTTCGGTAGTAGACTGGCTAATCTACTGAAGAGGGCTTTAAACTAGATTCATTGGGGAGGGGTGAAGAAAGCCCCCAGGTAAGTGAAAGCCCCCAGGTAGGTGATACATTAAATATCTTTATGGAAATGGGTAACAGGGGTAACATATGGAAAGCAGTGTGTATAAATACCCGAAGCATGGGAAATAAGATCCCTGAGGTTGAAGCTTTGGTGGGAGTGGCTGACTTGGATTTAGTGGCAGTTACAGAAACATGGTTCACAGAAAACCATGATTGGGATGTAACTATACCTGGCTATACTTTATTCAGAAAGGACAGGGTAGGAAGAAGGGGAGGAGGAGTGGCACTATATGTAAAAACTACTATTAAAGCTTTGGAATTACAGAGCTTAAAAGGGAGAGGAGGCATTGTGGGTTAAACTAGAAAGAGGGAAAGAGAAATCTATTTGCATTGGTGTGATATACAGACCTCCCTCACAAGAGGAAGAGGTGGACAGAGAGTTAATTGAAGACATACGCAGCATTGCTAGGAAAGGGGAAGTGCTACTGATAGGAGATTTCAATATGCCAGATGTTGATTGGCACATTCCTGCTGCAGTATCATCTAGAAGTAAGGAGATCCTGGATTCTCTACAGGGAGAACTATTCAGGCAATTGGTAACAGACCCCACACGTGAAGGGGCCATACTGGACTTGGTGCTTACCAATGGTGAACGTTTTTCTGATGTTGTAGTGGGAGATCATTTTGCATGCAGTGATCAGCAGATGGTGTGGTTCAATATTAGGACTAGGGCTGTTAGAATCCATTCCAAGGTGAGGATCTTAGACTTTAGTAAGACTAACTTTGCGAAGATGGGCCAATACCTCAGGGAGTCGTTAGTGGGATGGGAACAGCTGGGGATGTAGAAAAACAGTGGGAAAAACTGAAAGGGGATATTTTAAGGGCAACCAACTTTTTTGTTAAAATGGTAAATAAAGGCAAAAGGAAAAGGAGACCGCTATGGTTTTCGAAGGAAGTTGCTGAAAAAGTGAAGAAAAAGAGGGAGGCCTTCATGAAATACAAGAGATCACAGAGAGAGGAAGACAGGCATCTGTATTTGGAAAAACTTAGAGAAGCTAGCAAAGTAGTCAAGAAGGCAAAGATTCAAAAGGAGGAGGAAATAGCCAATGCAATAAAATGGGGGGATAAGACATTTTTCAGATATATTAGTGAGAAGAGGAAGGGCAAAAGTGGTATTGTCAGACTCAAGGGTGCAGGGGGGGAATATGTAGAAGCTGATAAGGATAAAGCAGAATTGCTTAGCAAATATTTTTGTTCTGTGTTCACAGATGAAGAACCAGGAGCAGGACCTCAGAAAACACTCACAAATAGGAACAGAAGCGAGGGACATATTGAACAATTTTCAGAAGACTGTGTTCATGAGAAACTAGCTCAACTTAAAGTAGACAAAGAGATGGGACCGGATGGGATACACCCTAGAATACTGAGGGAACTTGGGGACGTTCTAGCAACTCCACTGACTGACCTTTTCAATGCCTCGTTGGAGTCGGGAGTGTGCCAAAGGACTGGAGAGAGGCTCATGTGGTGCCTTTACACAAAAGCGGAAGTAAGGATGTGGTTGAAAACTACAGGCTGGTTAGTTTAAATTCGATGGTGAGTAAATTATTGGAAATGCTGCTGAAAGAGAAAATAGTGAGGTTTCTGGAGTCCGGCGGATTACAGGATCCGAGGCAGCATGGATTCACCAGAGGCAGGTCTTGTCAGACAAATCTGATTGATTTCTTTGACTGGGTGACCAGGGAGTTGGACTGAGGGAGAGCTCTAGATGTGGTGTATTTAGATTTCAATAAAGCCTTTGACACTGTTCCTCACAGGCGACTTATAAACAAACTGAGCACCCTAGGGATGGACCCTAAAGTTACTACTTGGGTTAGAAATTGGTTGGTTGGGAGGCGACAAAGAGTACAAGTAAATGGAACTCACTCTGAGGAGAAGGATGTTACCAGTGGTGTGCCCCAGGGATCTGTCCTTGGTCCGATTCTTTTTAACATCTTTGTTAGTGATATAGCGGAAGGGCTGTCGGGTAAGGTTTGCCTCTTTGCGGATGATACCAAAATCTGCAATAGAGTAGACACCCAGGAAGGTGTAGATAACATGAGGAGGGATCTAGCTAAGCTTGAAGAATGGTCTAGAATTTGGCAGCTGGGATTTAATGTTGAAAAATGTAAGGCCATGCATTTGGGCTGCAGCAATCCAAGGGAGCAAGACAGTATAGGAGGTGAAGTACTTTTGTCCACTAAAGAAGAGCGGGACCTAGGCGTGGTTGTGTCTGATGATCTTAAAGTAGCTAAACAGGTAGAAAAGGCGACAGCAAAAACTAGAAGGATGCTTGGATGCATACGGAGAGGAATGGCTAGCAGAAAAAAGGAGGTGATAATGCCTCTGTATAAGTCTTTGGTGCAACCTCATTTGGAGTATAGTGTGCAATTCTGGAGACCGCACCTTCAAAAGGATGTGAACAGGATGGAGTCGGTGCAGGGGGTGGCTACTAAAATGATTAGTGGGCTTCATTATAAAGCATATGAGGACAGACTTAAGGATCTTAATATGTACACCTTAGAAGAAAGGCGGCATAGAGGTGATATGATTGAGATGTTTAAATACCTCTGTGGCATAAATGTTCAGGGAGAGAACCTCTTTCAATTGAAAGCAAGTTCTGCTACGAGGGGACATGGGATGAGGGTGAAGGGAGATGGATTCAGGAGTGATACGCGGAAATATTTCTTTACGGAAAGAGTAGTGGATCCATGGAATAGTCTCCCAGTGGAGGTGGTAGAGATGAGGACAGTAACTGAATTCAAAAAAGCATGGGACC
Source organism: Ichthyophis bannanicus (assembly GCA_033557465.1). Classification (NCBI taxonomy): domain Eukaryota; kingdom Metazoa; phylum Chordata; class Amphibia; order Gymnophiona; family Ichthyophiidae; genus Ichthyophis; species Ichthyophis bannanicus. Next base: position 352,306,509 of record CM066036.1, on the reverse strand, counting down.
AACACAGAGGATCTCTAAAGGTAAAAAGTAGACTGTTGTAGTTGTTGATATGAAAGGACAGACTAGATAGGCCATGTGGTCTTTTTCTGTCATCATGTTTCTATGTTTCTATGTGGCCTCTGAAGCTTGAAGAGGGTTTTGGGAATTAGGGGAATGGGTGGAAAGGCATACAGGAAGTCTTGGCCCCAGTGAAGGAGGAAAGCATCCTTGGCCTGAGCTCCCTGAGCCGGAGTTCTGGAACAGAACCGGGGAAGTTTGGCATTCCACGGACTTGCAAAGAGGTCTATGTCCAGGGTTCCCCAAAGTTGAAAAATCTTGGCCACCTGGTCTGCATGCAGAGACCACTCGTGTGGAAGGAGAACTCGACTGAGTCTGTCTGCCCAAGAATTTTGAACGCCTGGAAGATACACTGCCAGAAGATGGATGTGATGCTCTCTGGCGAGGGCCCACAGTCACAGAGCTTCATTGCAAAGCGACAGAGAGCCTGTTCCCCCCTGCTTGTTCACATAGAACATGGCTACTTGATTGTCCGTATGAATAAGGACTGTTTTGTAGCTGAGCAGGGTGTGGAACACTTGCAGAGCAAGGAAGATTGCTCTGAGCTCCAAGAGATTGATATGTAGAATACTCTCTTGTGGAGTCCAAGTGCCTTGGGTGGAGAGGTCTTGCAGATGAGCTCCCCAACCCATTGGAGAAGCATCTGTTGTAAGAGTTGCTTGGGGCAGAGGTTGCTGAAAGTGGGACCCCAGCAACAGGTTTTGAGTGGACTTCCACCATTGGAGAGACAAAATGAGACAACTTGTGTTCGCTATTCTGTCTGACAGGCAACCTGATGCCTGGGTCCATTGGGTGGATGAAGTCCACTGAGCTGCCCTCATGTGAAGGCGAGCATATGATACGACATGTACGATGGATGCCATGTGGCCTAGCAACTGCAACATTTCTCGAGCAGTTAAAAGGGGCTTTAGGACTGCTTGAGAAGCTAACTGCACCAAGCGAAGGCAACGGGCTTGGGGAAGGTAGGCCCTTGCCTTTGTGGTATCCAGCAGGGCTCCTATGAACTCTAGAGACTGAGTAGGAGTTAGACTGGATTTTGGGATGTTTATGACCAGCCCTAAGTACTGAATATTCCCAGAGTGCGTAGAAATGCTGCTACCACAGCCATGCATTTCGTGAACACCCTTGGTGCAGGGGCCAGACCAAAAGGAAGCACCCTGTATTGGTAGTGCTTTCCTTGAAACAGGAACGGAAGGAACCTTCTGTGGGTTGGATGGATGAGAACATGGGTGTACGCATCCTTGAGATCTAGAGAACAAAGCCAATCCTGACTCTGAAGGTATGGAAGCAGAGCTCCGAGAGAAATCATTTTGAATTTCTCCTTGACCAGGAATTTGTTCAATTCTCTGAGATCTAAGATAGGTCTGTATCCCCCTGTTTTCTTTGGGATAAGAAAATAAGGGGAATAGAACCCTGTGCCCTGTTGATGAAGAGGCACTTCTTCTATTGCCCCTTGGGCAAGAAGGCTGGTAACCTCCTGACCTAACAGGTCGATGAGAGAGGTCGGAGAATTGAACTGCTTCACTATTGTGGGAGGGGGCATGCTTGAAAAATGAAGTTTGTACCCCTCTCTTATGATGGAGAGTGTCCAATGCTCTGCTGTTATTTGCCCCCATCTGGGAGCAAAATGGCATAACCTTCCTGGAATGGTGGACGGTTCTGGTCCTTCCAGAGCCAGAAAGGCTAAGTTCTCTAGCTGAAAGTCAAAGGCCCTGAGGAGGCTGAGGCTGCTGAGCCGGTTGAGGCCTAGCAGCCTTTGCTTTCTTCTGTTTGGGTGGTTGCTGACGTTTGGTTGAAAACTGACCTGCAGAAGATGCCTGCTGACCATAAGCAGGATAAAATCTCTTCTTTTTAGAAAAAGGTGTTTTCTTGAACAACTTTTTCCTAACAGGATCAGCAGTAGACTTGGATATATCCAAAGTGGAATTTTCAGCATCCATCTCATTGGCTTTTTCTTGCCAATCTTTACCAAACAGGTTCTCACCAGTACAAGGGATATTTCCCAATTTATCTTGTACCCAGAGCTCTAAATCAGATGCTTGGAGCCAAGCAATTCTACGTGCACCTATGGCAATAGCCGAGGCCCTGCTTATACATTCAAAGCAGTCGAAGGCTGCACGGTTGGAGAATTTAGAGACATCATGGGCATGTTTGAGTCAAGTGAGAAACTCCTGCCTTTTATCCTCAGAGATGAAAGGACTTAAAGTCTGTAGATGATCGGTAACTTCCTTTAGGAACATTCCCATGTAGAGACTCTAGGAACTGATTCTTGCAGCAAGCATGGAAGCTTGAAAGACTCTACGTCCAAAAGCATCCAGAGTTCTGCATTCATGTCCTGGAGGATTAGAGGCATGTCTTTTTGCACTTCTAATCCTTCTCATAGCAGATTCCACCACAATGGAGTGGTGGGGAAGCTGAGTTTTATGGAAACCAGGACAAGGAGGAACACGATACATAGTATCTAACCTACGAAAATGAGGAGAGGTGGTAAGTGGTGTTTCCCACATCCTCAACATGAGATCATATAGAATCTCATGAATGGCTAGGGTAGCTGCCTCCTTAGGAGTTTTGGGATATTGTAAAATATCCAACTCCTTGGCCCTTGGCTCTGTTTCAGGGGTCACAGTGATGGACAGGCCCCAAGCCACCTCTCGGATGAAGTCTTGGAAAGACATGTCCTCTGGAGGAGACATCCTGAGTTTAGGGGAGGAAGACTCCTGTGGAAGCATCATCGCTGCATTGACAGAACTTTCAGAATCCTCAGATTCTTCTGAGGAATCGAAGTATCGCTTGTCTGGATGCTCTTGCAGAGCCCGATACCCGTACCGAGCAAAATCGGTATCGGGAATAACCGGTACCGGGGAATCGGTACCGGTGGGCATCAAAGGACAGGGTACCGGCATAGCAGGCATCGAGGTCGATGTCGATGCTATCGGTACCGGTTGCGATACCGATACCGATGCCGGTGCCGGTACCGGTACCGGTGGAGTTGTCTGTCGCGGTACCAAGGGCGTCTATGCCACAAGGAAAGCCGCTAGACTGCGTTCTATGGACAGAATTCTCTGGTCCATAGACGCTGCCAATGCCTGGAAATCGGTACCGGTGGAAAACTGCTGGTACCCCAGAGCATGGCACCAGGAGATCTGTCGAGGCCGAGCCATCGAGAACATCCTGGAACCCCGATGATGGTGCTTTGGAAGACGAAGCCTCCCGCCGGGGTAATTTTGCCGGTGCAGAATCCTCGAGGGCAACGCCAGAGGCATCTCGATGCTTAGAAGGAGATCTACCCTTTGAGGACCGGCTAGACTTATGTTTAGTTACCTGAGATCCACGGGAAGAAGAAGAAGCCCTGGAGGACGTCGATGCCACTGAAGCCGCATCAGAGGGAAACAGGGTACTGAGCTTAGCAGCTCGGTTCTGTCGACCTCTTTTAGACATCATAGCACAGGACACACAATCTGTGATGGAGTGGTCAGGACCTAAACATTTTAAACACCATTCATGGGTGTCGGTGACGGAAATGGTACCGCCACATTTTGTGCACTTTTTAAAACCTGAAACAGGTTTTTCCATATTAAGGAAATTTCTGGGCCTTAACGCCCAAAAAGACAGGTGCACCTGAAGAAAGTAAAAGAATGGATAAATTAATTTTTTTTAAAAGAAAAGAAATACTGGAGGTACCGGTAGAGCGTCGGGGAAGGCAGACGCGACCACAAAAAGAAATAAAGAAATAAGGAAATTCTTCTGCGGTGACAGGAACACGACCTGCTGGCTCCGCGGCAAAAGAAGAACTGGAGAGAGGCAGTTGGGAAAGGCGGGAAGGCAGCACGCAGGCGCTGTGGGATGGTCCCAAAAGCTTTCTGATTGGATGCTGGGGAGCGTTCCCAAGCAGGCTCCGTCGGTACCGACGATACCCATATGTGATGACTAGATTCCTGCTTGTTCCTGGAGATATTAATTTATAGTTTTATTTCTACAGTGTTGTACATTCCAAGTTTGATTTTTGGGGTTCCCAGTTTAATTATTGTCTTCCTGTTTCTAAATTGTGATTCCTTGTTTGGCGATGGTCTATGTTCTGCATGTGTAACTGAGCTGAGGTTTCTGTTTATGTAATTCCTATTTGACATTGCCACTTGTTCTCTTTCCCCATCAGGTCATGTATTGTTATTCTCTGAAATGTATTGGTTTGATATTTGCAATGTTGCCTTTTGATAGGTAGAGTATGGTGCTTTGTGAGTCTTGGTAGTGCTGTTAGGATATGGCGGGTTTGCTATGGGTTCTAAATGGGCAGTGTTTGTAGTAGTTCCTAATGTGCCTGGCGGTTGACACTGGATTATAGTAATGTAGAAATCTTTTAATCTTTCTTTATCTGTACACTCATTAAGAGGCATGTTTACTAAAAGTTAGTGTATGGTAACATTATGCAAATATTTATGCAAATGAGGCCCCGCACCGAGTCTCCGCACATGGCCCCGCACCCCCCTTGGGCCGCCCCTGATACCACACTCATAACCCAACTGATGGAGATTGGAATCAGCGACCTCTCTCATGGTTCTGTTCCTACTAACAGATTGACTGTGTCATAGAACATAGAAAAACATAGAAAAATGATGACAGAAAAAGTCCACATGGCCTTCCGTATCAACAACTACAACAGCCCCCTTTTTTCCTTTATAGAAACATAGAAAAATGACGACAGAGAAAGACTACATGGCCTATCTAATGTCAAGTCAGGGTAAAGAATAGAATTTCAAGACCAATTAGACAACAGCAAGGTATATCTCAGGGATCATCACTCAACCCTTCTATTTAACTTATACATACAACCAGTCTGCAAAATTATAAAAGGAGATAACCTATACTATCACCTCTATGCAGACGATCTGATGATCTACGCTCCATTTGAACCTGGAAGATCAGACTATTCCCCCATAATATCTTGCATGAGAGCCATCATAAACTGGTTATGTAGTCATAATTTGACAATCAATTATAATAAATCAGAAGTCCTTGCCATGATGAGAGATACCACCTACTCACTACCTGATATACTCAAAATAGACAACTTTTCCATTCCGGTAAAAAAGGTCAAATACCTAGGAGTAATTCTAGACCAGAAGCTCAATTTCCAATCACATATTAAGAAGATGATATCCACATCCTACTACAAAATTAAGATGCTACGGAACCTTCACCCTCTACTAGACCAGAAGCACTTTCGTATGGCATGTCAAGCCATAATTACTCCACACCTGGACTATTGCAAACTAATATTACAAGGCCTCCCCAAGCACACCATCTAAGCCTTATAACTAGCTCAAAACACTGCAGCCCGATTAATCACTGGATCCACACGACAAGAACACATTACGCCAGTTCTTAAATCCCTACACAGGTTACCTATACAATCCCACATCAAATACAAAGCAATAATGATGACTTATTAAGCTATACACAGCCAATCAGCTGACTGCCTGCAAGCACTGATCTGGAAGGCTCCAGAATCTCAAACAAGAAGAAGACTGCATCAAAACGTCCTCCCCACCCCAGCCTTCAAGACTAGAAGTTCTTAAACAACCTGTCAGAGAGCTTTAGAAATCTATGGACCCACACACTGGAACCTGCTCCCATATGAACTAAGGTCAATTGATGATACCTCTAATTTTAGGATACTATGGTCCAACAACTTAGCATTCACTCCCACCACTATGCATCCACGCTCATTCAGTAACCTCCTCACTATCACCTACATACTACCCTCAGTTGAATTGTAAATGATCCTGATCCCGTTAACCCCTACTCCGAGCATCAACCCTCAACCCCTTAAATGCAAATAGTCACCACTGTTCGATGTTGACTCTGTATTGGTTCCATGTATAATTGTTGAATTAAATGTAAACTGCTTTGATAACCTTGAAAGGCGGTATATAAGAAATGTTAAATAAATAAAATGAAATGGGCCTAGGACAGATCCCTGGGGTACTCCACTATTTACCTTTCTCCACTATTATCCATTTAGCCCTATTCTCTTTTAACCAGTTCCTAATCCACAATAGAACATTGTCTCCTATCCCCATGGCTTTTTAATTTCCCCAAGAGTCTCTCTTTACGGACCTTGTTAGAGACTTTCTGAAAAATCCAGGTACACTATGGGGCTTGTTTACAAAGCCGCGGTCGTTATCGGAGCCGCGGCCCCATTGAAATCAATGGGGTCGCGGCTCTGATAACGATCGCGAACCACTACCGCAGCTTTGTAAACAAGCCCCTATATCAATCAGCTCACCTTTATCTACCTGTTTATTCACATCTTCAAAACAAAATGAGACAGTGAGACAAGACTTTCCTTGGCTAAATTCATGTTGGTTTTCTGCCATTAACCATGAGTATCTACATGTTCAGTAATTTTGTTCTTTATAATGGTTTCTACCATTTTGCCTGGTACTGATGTCAGGCACACCGGTCTTTAGTTTCCCGGATCATCCCTGGAACCCTTTTTAAAAATTGTCATTATATTGGCCACTCTCTATTCATCAGATTCTACAGATGATTTTAATGATAGTTCACTGATTACTAAAAGTAGGTCTGCAATCTCTTATTTCAGTTTATTCAGCACCCTGGGATGTATGCCATCTGGTCTAGGTGATTTGCTACTCTTTAGTTTATCAAATAACTGCATTACATCTTCCTGATTTATCGAGATTTGTTTCAATTCCTCTGATACCCATAACATAAATGATATTTAAAGGTGATATAAGTTTCCTACATCTTCTTCAGTAAAAACTTCCGTCTTTCTGCTATGGCCTTGTCCTCTTAGTGCTCTTCTATCATCTAATGATCCAACTGACTCTCTCACAGGTGTTTTGCTACAAATGCACTTGAAAAAAATTGTATGTGCTTTTGCTTCCACAGCAAGCTTCTTTTCAAATTCTCTCTTTGCCTGCCTTTTATTTAACTTGCCAGTACTGATGCCGTTTCCTGTTTTTGTCATTTGGCTCTTTTTTCCATTTTCTGAAAGATTCTCTCTTAGCCTCTCTGACCTTACCTTTAAGCCATGGTGGCTGTTGTTTGGCCTTCTGTCCATCTTTTTTAAAGCTTGAAATATGTCTACTCTGGGCTTCCAAGATAGTATTTTTAAATAACACCCATGCCTGAGGTAAAATCTTAACTTTTGCAGTTGCTCCTCTTAGTTTTTTCTTAGCCATTTTCCTCATTTTATCATAGTCTCCTTTGTGAAAGATAAAGGTGAATTTCCTTGCTTTCCTCCTTCCATGTATTAAATCAAATATGATCATGTTATGATTGCTATTGCCAAGTGGCCTCCAAAACTGTTACCTCTCACACTAGATCCTGCATTCTATGAAGGACTAGGTCTAAAATATTTTCCCCTCATGTCTATTCCTCAACCAGCTTCTCTATGAAGTAGTCATTTACTTCATCTAGAAACTTTATCTCCCTAACATGTTCTGATGAGATACTAAGCCAGTCAGTACTGGGATAATTGAAATCTCACATTATTACTGTGTTCATTCTGGTCAGGCGGGCAATAGTATACTCCCACTGCCATTCCCTTCCCCTTTTTACATGGAATTACTCTTCATAAAGATTCTACAGTGTACTTTGTTTCCTGCAAAACTTTTATCCTGTTTGACTCAATACTCTCTTTAACATATAGAGCTACCCCTCCACTAATGTGATCTACCCTATCAATGCAATATAGTTTGTAGCCTGATATGACAGTATCCCATTGGTTATCCTCCTTCCACCAGCTCTCTGAGATGCCAATTAGAATATATAGCACTGAATGAAAGGTTAGATATAACTCTCCCATTTTGTTTTTTTTAGACTTATAGAATTTGCATACAAACATTTCAAAGTTGGTTTTTTGCTCATATTAACAGTCTGGCTATTAGATGACAGGGGTAATTTGGAATCTTTCAACTCTGTCAACTGATAACCATATTGTTAATATGAAGAAAATACAACCTCTGAAATGCCTGTATGCAAATGTTAGAAATTTAAAAAATAAGATGGGAGAGTTAGAATATATAGCATTGAATGAAAGGTTAGATGTAATTGGCATCTCAGAGACATGGCTTATTGCCATCCTCTTGGCCAATAGCTGTTTCCCCACTTTTCTGTCCCTCTACCGTCGGCTTCATCTGCCTTGGGGTGGAGCCAGCAAACATCTGTGGGCATTTGGGCTTTTGGTGTGTTTGCCTTGCTGTGGGTATGGTGATAGGATGTGTGCACGTGACAGCTCTAGACCCTGAACCTTGCCAATACATCCTCCCAATGTGCGCTGTTGAACCTGTGGCTTGCTGTGGACATGCAGAGTGTGTGGTATTAGAGGGCACATCTTTTAGACCCTATTCATACTGGGTTTGGCCACAACTCCGCCCCAATAGCCATGAGCAACACTGATGGAATAGGGGCCATGACTACCACTCTGAATGCTATCTACAGTCATACTGTACATCACTGCACCAGATGGTATATATGGAAAGGGCATGCACTACTATCATGAAATGGAACATAGTGAATGAGTGCATTTCATGTCCTACTTACAAGAGATGCAGAGTCTAGAAATATACTGGAGGCCAGCAGTGCAAACCCTAGCAGCCAGACCCTTGGAGGGGGTCCATTACCACAGGCCATCACAACCAGGAAGGATGGTGGCAGCCTAGCTGAGGTGGAGGAGCAGGAATCTAGAGCTGAAGAACATTAGGGTGCTGAGGGTAACCACATGATGCTGCCCAAGTGGTAGAGGAGGAGGATGTCATCAAGAGAGACGATCTATAGCTTCCTCTTCCATCTCCCTTTGATGATACGCAGGCATCTGGGGAGGGACAGGGGCAGATGGCACCCAGGATATCCCTAGTGCTAGTCTTTGAAGTTACTATTTCTGCATCATGAAGAATGTCGACTGCAGCATGATGTCCATCATCAGGCACAGTGATCTGAGAAAATTAAGCTGCTGAGATGATCGCTCATCATTCAGAAATGTCATATCCACCTATAGGAAAGACAGTTGCAAGTGACAGATATCCTCAATGAGTTCATCATGGGGGCTGTGCAGCGACCTGCAGCAATTCATGGTGCAATGTGTCATGGTTCCCTTTCACCTCTGGATACCATCACAGTTTCTATCTGCATGAGCACTGAAGAGGAGGATGCCTCCACTGTCCACAATTACCACCACCAGCTCTGGCACAATGGCATCACTGTCTGTCTATCCATTGTTCCCTCTTCTCACATTTTGTGACCTGTACTCCATGGAAGGAGGGAACCCCTTTGCTTCCTCCCTTCCATGAGGCCTCCCAATGCTCTGATGTACTGGATGATGTTTATAACAACTCTTCAGAGGGCAGTGAGATGACATCCAGCACACAATCATGCCAATGTAGTTAAGGTCATGAGATAGGGCAATGGGTAAGGTGCTGAGGGGCAGGAGACATGGGAAGAAATAACCTGCCTTCCTATTGGCACCCTTGAGGGAGGATAGGGTGATGGATGCTGGGGGGGAGGGGTTAGTGGATGATGCATGGGGTAAGTTCAAGAGAGTGGGGGTGGCGGTATGGCCAGGGATGGGCATGGAGGTGGCTGGGGGGATGGTGGAGGATGGGTCACTACACTGTTTATATTTTGTGCATTAGCTATTAAACATATACCATCACTTGAAATGCCTGAGCATAAGTCATCCGTTGTAGCCATATCTAATTGGTATGCTGGTCTGGGTCTGCTGTGTCCTGATCAGCGCGCCTCAGTGCCAGATAGTGGAGCAAGCAGCAGGCCATGAATATTGAACATACCCTGGCAGGGCTGTACAGCAGTTCATCAGAAGCTCTTTTTATTTATTTATTTATTTAAACTTATTTCTATACCGCCTTTCTACAATTCAAAGCGGTTCACAATTAACAAATGTGTAACAGGGGCTTGTTCAGCACACTGTTTTAAACGAAACAGGAACAGTAAACAGTACAACATAGTTTAACATCAACTATTTACAGTTATGGTACTGCTAGTGTACAGATAAAAGAGTATTTGCCTAGTGTGTCCTTAGAATGCATTTTAAGGTGGCTGGGTTTCTGAGTGCACATCTGTGCTGTATTCATTCAGAAAGAGGTATGTTTTAAGCTTCTTTCTGAATTCCGATAAGTCTGTAATTTCTCTTAGTGATGGCAGAAGGGAGTTCCATAATGTGGGGGCAAATAATGAAAAGGCTCGGTTGCAGGTGGACTGCTCGCTCCTGATCTCTGGTTAGGGATCTGTAGGAAGTTAAGGGTGGAGGTTCTTCTGGACTGCTCAGTTTTGGATTTGGCAATGAGAGGCAGAAGGCAGCTTGCAGATTCGCTGTGTAGGATTTTAAATGTTATGGTGAGGGCTTTGAATTTAATTCTGGCAGTCATGGGAAGCCAGTGAAGCTGTATAAGCAATGGGGTGATGTGGTCTCAACAAGGGGCTCCAGTGATTATCCGTACAGCCATGTTCTGAGCCAATTGCAATCTGTGGAGGGTATGTTTGCGGAGGCCTTGATAAATGATGTTGTAATAGTTTAGGAGAGGCGTAACTAGAGCCTGGCGGATGGTACAGAATAGGTCTGTAGAGAAAAGGGGGTGGAGGTTCTTCAGGGTTTTTAGTTTTTGGTAAATAGTAGATGATGTTTTCTTTATATGTGCTCTAGAACTGGATAGCTGATACCAGCTTGTTATAGAGTTATGTTTATGTTTGTCCTATTTTAGAAACATGTCGGCAGAAAAAGACCACATGGCCTATCTATTCTGCCCTTTCATATCAACTACAGTAGTCCCCTTTTTTTCTTTTAGAGATCTTCTGTGTTGGTCCCTTGCTTTATTGAATTCAGATACTGTCTTTGTCTCTACTACCTCCACTGGGAGACTATTCCACGCATCTACTACTCTTTCCATAAAGAAATATTTCCACAAATTACTCCTGAGTCTATCCCCTTTCACCTTCATCCTAAATCGCCTTGCAGTGGAGCTTTTTTCAGTCAAAAGAGGCTCTTCTCTTGTGCATTTATGCCATGGAGGTATATAAATGTCTCTATCATATCTCCTCTATCCCACCTTTTCTCTAATATATACATATTAAGATCTTTAAGTCTATCCTCATATGCTTATAATGAAGACCACTAATCATTTTAGTAGCTTCCCTCTGCACTGTCTCCATCCTGTTTATATCCTTTTGAAGGTGTGGTCTCCTGAATTGCACACAATACTCCAAATGAGGTCGCACCTCCTTTTTTCTGCTGACCATTCTTCTCCCTATGCACCAAAGAATCCTTCTGGCTTTCACTGTCACAGTATAATAAATACTATGATAGCCCGTAAGATGTTAGTGGATGCAAACCACCCTGGAACAAAGCCGACCTGGTCAGAGTGAACCAGGCTAGGAAAATATTTGCCCAAGCACCGAGCCATCAGAGTGGCCACTAACTTCACATCTTGGTTCAATAATGATATAGGCCAATAAGACCCTACCACTGTGGGGTCCCTCTGTGGTTTAGGCAGTACTACCACAGTGGCCTGATTTTGTCGCCCCCCTAGATCTCCCTGTGCAAGCGTCCTGTGACACTGTGCTAAGAAGGGTGCCACCATCTTTTCTCCCAGTATTGTATAGAGCTTAGCCCCCAACCCATCTGGGCCCGGGGCTTTTGCCAGCTTAAGCACATGAACAACTTTTCATTACTTCAGCGCCTGTAAAGGGGGCATTATTTATTTATTTATTTATTTATTTAACAGGTTTTCTATACCGCCTTTTCCTTAAATCAAAGCGGTTACCAGACACAAGAAGGGAGAACAGAGACAGGGGGGCATACACTGACTAAACTAAAGAGTGAAGGTAAAATTGGGATACGCAACATCAAGGAACCGTTACAGTAAAACAAGTTATATGCAGGCTATAATAATAGAGACTGTTAGATGTCTGTGCCATAGTACTCAGTGAAGAGTACAAATTTCAGTTGTTTTCTGAACTCCTTTAAATCATCCATGGATCGCACATCGGGAGGGAGAGAGTTCCATATAAGTGGGGCCGATAAGGAAATTGCCCTTTGTGTAGTACATTTACACGCTTTTCTGAAACTACTTGGGGTGCTGAGGGTGTTTGATGTAGTTATTCGTCTTGGCCTGTTGTTATTCTGGAGTAAGAGGTTATGAAGGCTAAAAGCAGAGCATTTATGTCTGATCTTGAATATATTAATTACTATCTTGTATTTGACGCGCTGGCTTATTGGAAGCCAGTGGAGCTCTTTGAGAGTAGGGGTAATGTGATCTTGAGATGCTGAGCCAGCAATAATTCTGGCTGCCGTGTTCTGAGCCATCTGAAGAGGTTTAAGTGAGTGTTTTGAAAGACCGTAGTAGATAGGATTACAAAAGTCCAGAATAGGAGTTATTAAGGCTTGGCAGACAGACCGGAAGTGGTCATATGAGAGTAAGGGCTTGAGGCGTCTAATCACTTTCATTCTGTAGTATGCAGACCTCACAGTTTTTCTGATGTGTGACTGGAGGGTTAGACCTTTATCGAGGGTAGTTCCAAGATATCTAACTTCATCCTTAACTGGTATTGTAATGTTGTTGTATTTAATGAAAGGTGGGGGGTTGAAGTCGGTGTTTCGAGTGACAATAAGCGCCTCTGTTTTATTGTAGTTTAAGGCAAGGTTATTGCATGTGAGCCAGGAAGACATGTTGTCAAGGCAATTTGTGATCTTGCTGTAGTCGGGGTTAATGAGATCAATCGGTGTATAAATCATGATGTCATCTGCATAAATCGTATAACTTATTTGATGGGCTGCCATAATTTGACAAATTGGCTGAATAAAAATGTTGAATAGAAGGGAAGAAAGCGCAGATCCCTGAGGTACTCCTTGCTTGATATTTGTAGGCTGTGAAGTGTTGTTTCCAATTTTAACCTGAAACTGCCTGTTTGTTAAATAAGAGTTAAACCAACTAAGGACAGTACCAGAGATACCGATACTTTCCAATCTTGATAGGAGGATAGTGTGGTCAACTGTGTCGAAAGCCGCTGAAATATCTAAGAAGATCAATAAAGATCCTTGCCTGTAATTGTCTATGGTCTGGGTGATATCATTGAACAGATATAGCAGCAGTGTTTCAACTCCATGGTTGGGGCGAAAGCCATGTTGATGTAGATCGAGTGGGGCATGGTCGTCAACATGGTCTTGGAGTTGTAGCTGTACTGCTTTTTCTATTACTTTGGCTAGGAATGGTATGCTAGAGATTGGCCTATAAGCCGCTGGATTGTTCTTATCCAGGTTTGTTTTTTTGAGGATAGGCCTTATTGAGGCTAGTTTAAGTTGTTCGGGTATTATTCCTTGAGATAGGGATATGGATACGATATTGTGTATATAACTGAGGAAGTTATGCTTGGTTGCTTTGAGCCATTGAACTGGGCAAGGATCAGTAGGGGCAGTGCTAGTATTGAGAGCAGAGATGATATCCGAAATCTGTTTGGTTGAAGGAGTGTGGAAACTGTCCCAACTTGTTGTTATTGTTGTTGTTGTGATGGAGCTGTAGGTTTCGGTATGTATTTGAGTCGGTATGTGACCTATTTTCTCATGGAGAAAGTTTGCAAAGGTTTGAGGGTTGATTTGTATGTCTTTGTCAGGACTTGGTTCTTTAGTTAGGTCTTTTACTATCTCAAAGAGTTCTCTGGGTTTATTGTAGGCTTTCAGAATGGTGTTTGTGTGATGCTCTCGTTTTGTATCGTTAATAAGATCATTATATCTTTTTTGCTTTGTTAAGTAAGTGTTTTGTGCAGTTGGAGATTTGGAGCGTCTCCAGTGGCGTTCTAGCTTTCTTAATTCTCTTTTAGCGTTGCGAATTGTATTGGAGTACCATGGAGCGTGTTGTCTTACGTTCTTTGATTTTATGTACGGTTTGGATTTTGCTGCTGTACTGATGGTAATGTTCCAATTCTTAACCAGTTTGTCCAAGTTAGGTTCATCCGAGTTGAGGTAGGGTAGTGTGTCTTTTAAGAATTGATCTTTTTTGAAAGCTTTAAATCTTCTGATTCCAAATGAAGCAGAATGTGTTATGTTGAACTTGGCCGTATTGTTTGTCAATTCAATTTTGATTCTGTGATGATCAGACCAAGGAATCGGGGTGATTATGGGTGAGGAAATAAATCCCTTGTCTAAGAGATAATTTGGGGCAAAAACTAGGTCTGGTGTGGAACCATGTCTATGGGTGGGAGTGGTTATTAGCTGAGAGAATAGTAAAGAGTCCATTGCCTGAAGGAAGGTTTGCCTATCATTGTTAGTTGCAGAGCTGAGATTAAAGTCACCTAGTAAGATTAAAGGTTTGTGAATTGTGGTGATTGCACAGACAGTTTCAAGAGTGGTAGTTAGCTCTTCAGCTGGTGCGTGGGGGGCCCTATAAACAAGGCAAATAGTTAGATACTTGTTTCCCACTGCAATAGAACTGCAATGCTCAGAGTTGCTAGAAGTGAGTGTTTGAAGTTGCATTAAGCGCTTGCCGCTCCTCCTTCCCCAGCTCAAGTAGTGCCAAGTCCTTAAAGAATATCTCCCACTTAGCATCATCCCATGGTCCCTCTCCATATAACTCACTATAGTATTCATAGAACTGCTGGAGGACACCATTTGCTATCCCATGCTTCACTCTTTGGGAGTCCCATATCTTAGTGATCACTCCCTTCCCCTTCGCCGGACTCACTAGCTTTGCCAGCAATTTCCCGCTCTTATTGCCCCACCTATGAAGCTGATATCACTGGTCAACATTGAAATTGTTACTGACTTTAAAAGGCCCTAATCTGTAGTATCTTGGTGAGCTGAACACGAATATAACATTAAAACAATTTTATTGGCTCTCATTTTGAAGATATTGCATGTAGCTCATTTTTGACGTTTCACCGTGTAAATTAATCCAGTAGGACATCAACAACATCCCAAATAAGCCTTGAATGATGTAATATTGCATCACATTGCACAATACCAGCATGCACACATCATCCAGAGTTGATTGCGTCATTTTCTGATGCAATGCAATACTACTGCCAGATGGCTGCTGAAGCCATCTGACGTCAGCAGTGTACTGTACGCAGTCGGAAAGGTTGAGCATTTAAAATATTTCTGACTGTGTGCAAGACAGTTTAAGCTACTGTTACATGTAACTTTTATTAATCATATAATTATAGCCATTTAGATACAATACAGAACAGTAATGGCGCGAAAGTGCGTTAATACCGTTGACAATTTCTGCTACATTTGTGGGGAAGTAACATTTGCCAACCAGAAGAAAAGTATCACTTCTCAACTGAAGAAGGCATATCTTCTTTACTTCGAATGCAAGATTGGTGACCAAGACAAGCCTTGGGCCCCACATATATGCTGCACTACATGTACAACACAGCTTTCACAGTGGTTGAATTGCAAAAGACCATCAATGCCGTTTGCAGTCCCCATGGTGTGGAGAGAGCCAAGCAACCACATAAATGACTGTTACTTCTGCTTGGTTCCTCCTCTTTCCAGCAGAATAACAAAGCAAAAGAAGTCGAACATAGCCTACCCAAACATTTTGTCTGCATTGAGACCAGTTCCACATGGTGAGGGACTTCCTATTCCAGAACCTCCATCAGAATATTCTCTTGATTCATCTGATGAGGACAAGGGTGAGCCGACCTGTTCTTCTCCTGGTCCGTCAGCATGCAGTGACCAGATTTTAACTGGGATACTTTATCAACTCCACACAGAATAACACAGGAAGAACTAAATGACCTGGTTCGTGATTTGGACTTATCCAAGAACAAGGCAGAATTGCTAGGACTCCAAGAATGGAATCTTCTAGAAGAAGATATCAACATTACTTCATATCGAAAGTGCCACCAGCAGTTGGAGCCTTTCTTCAGAAAGGAAAGTAATCTGGTATTCTGTTCCGATATTGAAAGCCTCATGAATGCCTTAAAATCACTCATGACCCACAAAACTGGAGACTATTTATAGACTCTTCGAAACTGAGTCTGAAGGCTGTGCTTTTGAACAATGGAAACCGTCTTCCATCTATTCCAGTAGCGTATGCCGTCCACATGAAAGAGACATACGATAACTTAAAGCATCTACTGACTTCCATTAACTATAGCAAGTACAGCTGACACTTCTGCGGTGACTTGAAGGTAGTTGCCCTTTTAATGGGACTGCAGCAGGGATATATAAAATACATGTGTTTCTTATTTATTTATTTTATTTATTTAGCATATATTTGTATACCGCTACTTCCAGCGATCAGTAGCGGGTTAGATTACATACTGGAAACTGTCAAATCAGGACAGAGAAATTTGAAATATATACAATGTGATTCGTAAGGTAAGCACAACACACAGTAGTTAGGTAATTGGGTTTCTTCTACTTCATATGTACATTTTTACATATATACATCCTTGGTTTTTCTTGGTGGCATGGTTTGGGCCATGTGGCCTATATCAGGTTGTACTGAATCTGAAATAGGTGAGTCTTGAGTTTTTTTCTAAAGTCGATCAAGTCTTTGCTGGCTCGCAGTTGGTTCCAGAGTGTTGGTGCTGTGTAAGAGAAAGCTCTGTTACTAGTACCGGTTTTGACAGATCTTATATCAACCGGTACACAGAGGGCGTTTGAGTTGGTGGTTCTTCGGCTTCTGTTGGGTGGTTGTGTGTAGATTAGGTTGGAGAGCAAGGATGGCGCTATGTTATGCATGAGTTTGAAAGTGGTTATTAGAGTTTTATATTTTATACGAGCTGTGATGGGGAGCCAGTGTAGCTCAATTAACACAGGTGTGATGTGTTCAACAAAACTTTTCTTCATAATGATTCTAGCTGCCACATTCTGTGCCATTTGTAGTATGTTTAGGGTTTTCTTTGGTAGGCCCTGTAAAATGGCGTTGCAGTAGTCGAAATGTGGCATGATGAGAGCTTGTGCCACGGACCTGAAATCATGAGGCTCAATAATGCTCCGTAAAGGTTGCAGGATTCTTAGTTTGTGGAAGATGGCTCTGTTTGTTATGCGGAGGTGTTTTTCCATTTTTAGGTCACTATCGAACGTTACCCCCAGATATTTTATTTCTTTCTTCGTTTGGTAGGTATTGTTGCATAGGGTGATCGTTGTAGGGGGGTTGAAATTTGGTTTTCTGGAGATATACATCACCTCTGTTTTTTTATGGTTGATCGCCATGTTGTTTTGTTGCAGCCAGGTTTGCATTTCGATTAGGCATTCTTCTAGTTGGATGTAATTTGGTTATCTGCGTCAAGTTGTGTGTACAGCATGATATCGTCTGCATAGATGTGGTAGTTGATTTTATGCTTTTGGAAAATTTCGCAAATTGTTTGCATATATACGTTGAAAAGGAGTGAGGAGAGAGCAGAGCCTTGAGGTATGCCTTGGGTTTGTGGGAATGCCTCTGCTTTTTCATTGTTTAACTGTACCTGTTGCATTCTGTTTGTTATATATGATGAGAACCATTTTAGGGGGGTTCCTGATATTCCAATTGACTCAATTCTGTTCATGAGGGTTCCATGGTGTACTGTATCAAAGGCTGCTGAGATGTCAATGAATATGAGTAAAAACATTTTCTTTTTGTCTTCTAGGCCTTTGAGGAGGTTGTCAAGGAGTGCGAGCAGTAGGGTTTCGACCCCATGATGTTGCCTGAAACCGTATTGTTGATCATCTAGGGTTTTGTTGTCGTCAAGGTGGTCTTGCAGTTGTAGTAGGACTGCCTTTTCAATGATCTTTGCTAGGAAAGATATGCTGGATATTGGGCGGTAGGAAGCTGGGTCATCCTTGTTGAGTGTTTTGTTTTTTAGTATAGGTCTTATGATGGATTTCTTAAGTTGCGTGGGCATGATTCCTTGTTGTAGTGATAGGTTTACTATATGCAAGATGTGTAGGGCAATTTCTTGCTTCGTTGTCTTGATCCATGTGGTTGGGCAGGGGTCCAGTGGCGAGATGGTGGTGTTGATGTTTGTGATTATGTTTATGATTTGCTGGTCTTCAATTTTGCGAAAATTGCTCCATCCCTGTCTTGATTTGCGCTGGTCGCCATGTTGAGTTGTGGCGCTGGGTGGGCTGCGTCTATGGATTGAGTGGGTTTGGTAGCCGTAAGTTTGCTTGCGTAGTGATTTGGTCCTCCTGGGGTGCTTTTGTTAGTGACTTGACCAGTTGGAATAATTCTCTGGGCTTATTGATGGCCTTAGTTAGTAGGTTAGTGTGATGCGTTCTTTTTGCCAAGTTGACTTCATTTTTGTATTTTGAGAGAAAAGTCAGATATTCCGTTTTGTGTTCGATGGTTTTGGTTTGCCTCCATTTTCTCTCAAGTTTACGGAGTTCCCTCTTCAATCTGGTCAGCGTTTCAGTATACCATGGTTCTGTTCTGTTCTGTATTTTGTTGTGTTGGGTGGGGCTTTCCATGTTGGGTTTGAAGCAGCTTGTATTCCTGAGTTCCACCTGTTTATTAGATCATCGAGGTCCATGCGTTCCAAATCTATGTGGGATGCAATGGAGCTGGTGAGATCTTCTTTGTTGAATTTATTGAATCTTCTTTGAGGGTGTATTGATCTTCCAGTTTTCAGGTTTTTGGGCAGGGAGGGCAGTTGCATTTTGAGATCAATTTGGTGGTGGTCTGACCATGGTACTGGGGTTATTCTTATTATGGGTTTTTCTTCATTTTGCTGCTGTTTGGTGGGTATGAATACCATGTCTAGGGTGTTTCCCTTGTCGTGGGTGGTGTCACTTATTATTTGCTGGTACCCAAGCTGGGTCATGGCTTCCAGGAAAGTGTTCGCCTGAGTTGGTGGAATTGATGCTAAATTTAAGTCTCCCATGATGATTTGGAATTTTTTGATTGGGGTGGTGGAGATGCTTTCTAGCGCTGTAGCCAGTGTTTTGTGGTGAGACGAAGGGGATCTGTAGATTAGACAGATGGATAATGCTGTGTTTTCTACTTTGAGTATGTCGATGTCAACAGTTGAGTTTAGGGAGGTGGTTGTTAGTTGTAAGTTGGACTTGGCCACTATTAGAACTCCTCCTCCCCTTTTGTTGGTGCGTGGGCAGTTGTATATTTTATATCCGGGTTTGTTTATTTGGTTTATTATTGTGGAGTCAGCGTCGGTGATCCATGTTTCCGTGATACAGAGGATGTCGGGCTGTTCATCAGTTATGATGTTGTGGATGATGTGCGTTTTGTTCCTTATAGATCTGGTGTTGAAGAGGATGATGTTGTATGAGTCATGTGCCAGCTGGGAGGCCTGTAGTTGTTTGTTTTGAGTCACCATAAACTTGTTTCCATGGGTTCCCTGTGGCTTGGATTTACGATAATTCCGTGACTTGTTTTGTTTGACGAGGATAGGACTCTGAGTTGGTTTGGGTGTTGGTTCGTCAATGGCAGGGTGGTAAGTAGTGTGTTGAGGCAGTGAAGATATTAAGAGGGGGTAGTAAATGTAGACTGGGCTGCAAATGTATGGCAGAATGTAGTGCAAGTTTGGGTTGAAAGTGTGCGTTGGAACGCATATGCACATACATAACATCAGAATAATATTGACGAGCTCTACTTATGTGAGTGGGAAAGCCGAGCAAGGGATTGGCACTACTTGCGGAAGGAATGGAATCGCAGATAAAATATAACAGTTGTAGAGAAGAATATCCAGCACCCAGCTCTGGTTGAGGCTCACAAAATCCTGCTACTACCCCTTCACATCAAACTAGGTTTGATGAAAAACTTTGTGAAAGCCATGGACCGCACTTCCCCAGCTTTCTGATACCTGCATGAAAAATTCTCTTGACTCAGCGAAGCAAAGATTAAAGAGGGAGTTTTTGTGGGTCCTCAGATTCGAGAGCTCTTCAAAGATGACCGGTTCAACAACTTGCTGCAGGGTGATGCAAAACAAGCATGGAATGCTTTTCGCCTAGTGTCAAACTTTCTCGGGAATGTTAGGGCAGAAAACTACAAGGAACTAGTAGAAGACATGCTGATACAGTATCAGAAACTTGGCTGCAATATGTCTCTAAAGATCCATTTCCTTGATTCCCATCTCAATTTCTTTCCTGACAACTGTGATATGGTTAATGATGAACAGGGCGAACGTTTTCACCTGGATATCGCAATGATGGAGCAAAGATACCAGGGAAAATGGTCTACTACAATGCTGGCTGACTATTGCTGGACACTCCCCAGAGAAGCTCTCGAACAGCTGTACAAGAGACAGGCGAAAAAAATCTAAGAAGTAGTCTATGACTTGTTTTTTTACAGGTATTAACCGAAGGCCTATTATATTTACTATTGACATGCATTTCATGATATAAACATTAATTCTTGTAGATTACAAAAAAACTAGAGCTAACTTTGCAATTTCACTGTCATATTCGTGTTCAGCATATAAAAATTGATAAGAAATGACTATTTTTATTTTAGTAACATGACTTTTGTAAAAATTTGTTGACCAGTGTATTCATACATACAAATATCCCCTTCTGCCCTCTAATTTAATAGGTCATTTAGAGCTTTACGTACTTCCAGATACTGTGCTCTGTCCGCCTCCCCTAAGGTCTGTATGTGTCGCCTTCTGAGGGGGTACAGCTGCTTAGAGAGATCACGAAGCATCTCTTTTCCCTGTCTCTTCTGGAGTGCTGCATATTGTCGGAGCTCCCCCGAGGGCCAGGCAGTTGCCTAGCAGTGTGAGAGGGCTCCGATCGTCCTTTGTATAAAAGTTTAGCCCAATAGCATGTAGTTGTGTCTTAAATAGATTAGAGCCAAGTTCAAAGGTCGCAGGAAATTTCTTTTATTTAAGAAATAAGGTTTTCCTAACCAAATTAAATTCTTTGGCAAGAATGTTGAAGACTACAAAACATAAAGTTCAGGATACTTCTCCAGTCATAAACGTAAGCCTGGTTAAACAGTCCTTGGCTTAGCTTAGTTTAAACACACCTTTTTCACAAGTAAAAATCCTTTACAACAGCAGTCTGTTCTCCGGTCCCCAGGAGGCAGTACAATACTTCACTGTTCGTTTCACAGCTGGTATAGCATCACATTCCCTGGTCCACCAACAGACTTTAAAACTCCAGTAGTATTTCTTCAAGATACAATTTATACTTTTAGCTCCTTTCTGGCTTCATTAACCATGCAGCTTTATCAGCCAAGCAGTCATTGGTTAGCCTAGCTAAAAGTTATGGGCTTTTGCATAGAATGTCCTTATTAAGAACTCCTGGGTTTTCCTCCCGTTACTAAAACCCTATTCAGTTCCTTATTCTTCTTTGGCACAGATAGCACATTCAATTTCCATATCTGAAACCCCACTTTCATAAAAAGTGTCTCCTAGGTCCATTTCTTCCTCACTGGGCTCTTTCAGATGTTTGTCCTCCTCAGGGTCTGCCTGAGGAGCCTTTACACGATGTAAAGCTTTTAACACTTGTTCCCAATTATGCTTCTCAGTACGTGGGCTAGTGGGGGAAGGGCAGGAAAAGGTTTCCCTATTTAAAAGTTTCTTTAAGGCTTGTAAAGGGCTCACCTTGCCAGTAGAGTGTTGTCCTCCTGTAGGCCCCTTATACTGAGAAGGGCCAGACCAGGAGCTTCTGGAAAATATCTCCTCCTCAGAAGAATCTTCCCCCGAGCTCTCCTCTGGCCTTCTCACCTCTCTGTTCCTGTCCTTGGTCAGCTTCCTTCGTCCCACTGGCGCTGCAACAACTTTGCTTGTCCCAGTGTCTCTGTGTCTGCTTTCAACCTCATCCTCCTTCTCAGCTCGTGCAATCTGTTCCTGTGTCTCCTTCCAGGTCTGTGCCATCTGTTTGTGAGTGAAACTTCCCTGCCTAAATGTTTGGGGCTGTCCTATGGCTCTTGACTCCGCCCCCAAACCACTCCCATCTCCTCGCTCGGTCTCCATGGGAACTGGGTGTGTCTCTGGCTCTGCACTCCTCTGCAGGAGATCTTTGGCTTTACTTTGGGTGTTAACCCTTCCTGTGCCTGCAGTTTCTTTGGGTTTAGAAAAAAAAGACTGTCTTTCCTTTCTTTTTCTGCACTCTGAGGCTGCTTCTCCACCACAATATGCCAAGATTTCCCCTCTCATGTTGGCTTTGGCAGCTTCCCATAGGGTCCACTTATCCATCTCCTTGTTCCCATTTAGCTCCTGCCGGTATCACTGCCAGGCAGTTTGTAAATTAGTGTGAAACTCAATGTCTTTATACATAGTCTGGTTCATATGCCATGGCCTATTCTCTGCCTCCTCATTCTCTCCCCATAGGCGGATCTCCATCCGCACAGAGGTATGATCAGAGAGACACAAATCCCTGATCTCCACTCCGTCCAAGCCCCAGAACATGATTGAGGAGATTAACAAATAATCCAGTTGCACATAGCTATTCTGTGGTGCGGAGTAGAAAGTTTCACCCGGGTGCATGGTCCTCCAGACACTTAACAATCCTAACTTATCCAGAAGAAAGTTTACACCCTTCTTCTCAGAGTTCTTAATGTTATACCTAGGAGGTTTGCATCCTCCATGGGATTATGGGGAAGGTTAAAATCCACCCCCAATGATAAGCTTATAGCCCTCAAACCCCGATAGTCGGGCCATTATATTGGAGAAGAAGCCATGCTGGTAAATGTTGGGTGCATATAGGTTGCATAACACAACTTGTTGCCCCTGGATTCCCCCCTCCCCCCTTGGTATGTGAAACCGCCCCTTTGGGTCCACTACACGTTTGTGGATTACAAATGCAAGTCGTTTGTGCAAGAGAGTGGCTACTCCTCTTTGTCTACGATTGTAAGAGGCCGCCCCAACCTCCTCCACTAATCCTCTGCACAGTTTCTTATGTTCTCCTTCTGTTAAGTGGGTTTCCTGGAGGAATATAATATCCGCTTGCTCATGATGGAAAAAGTTAAATAATTTTGTTTTTTACTTGGTGAGTACTGTAAGTTTTGAGTTATCCGATGCCTACACACCCGAGAGATGTCCAGAGTGCTACAAAGACAAACTCTGCGCAGGCCCGCGGTGCCTCCCAGTTGAGCTATGCCTCCTGCGCTTCTTCCCCAATGCTACCACATGAGGTGTGGAGTGGCCCCCTCCCATCCTCCTCCCTCCTTTCTCCCCTGTCCCCTTTCCCCACTGATCCCTCCCTACCACCTCCTCCTCGTCATTCTGCCTCTGTTCCTGCTCACTCCCTCACTAAGTAACCCTATTTCTTTACCCGTGCCCTCTGCTTCATCCCCCCACAACAATCCACTACCCCAGACATCACCATCGCACATCACACAAAACCCCCATCCCCGAGTGCCCCCTCATCCATCCCACCCTATTATATAACTTCCAGTGTTCCTTTTACTCTCTACCACCAGCATCAGGAAAGTCCCTGCTATAGCAGAAGCCCTCTATTTTCATGTCCAATCCTCTGTTGTTGCTGGGGGTGGATAATCCATGTCTTCTGGCCAAGTGCTGGGAGTGGGTCAAGGTTGCTGCACAAATGAGCGGGTGGCAACACGGTTACACTCTGTCCTTCGCGCTGCTTTCTGAAAGAGTTTTCTCTTACTACAGGTTCAGTCCTTCCGCTCAGGCTCAGGAACATAACAGATCCAATGTTATAACCAGAACAACAAACTGTGGAACTCCAACTGCCAATGAGGCTCATTTGTCTTTAACTATCGATCACCCAGCCTGTCAATCGGCCGGCAAATTGTCCACAAAGGCCTTGACTGCTGCTACTGAGTCCACCTGCTGCATCCTGTTCTCATAGGTGACCTGAACCGAGGCAGCAAACTGTAAAGCAAACCAGATGCCTCAGCAGGCTAATATAGAACAATAGGAGGCCATAGCCCTCCTACAGTCTGTCACCTTCACCGAGTAATCGTTGAAGATTAATACTGGTTTCCCTTTATATTCCAGGTTGCTCTTGCTCCTATATAGGGCCATTAAGCGATGTTTCTCCATGAAGTTTAAAATCCTTGCCATCACCGGTCATGGCTTCTCAGCTTCCTGCCTTTGTGCACCCACACGGTGCACTCGATCTACTGACATTTTGGGCCCAGCTATCTGCTGGCCCATCTGTTGTGGTAACCACACTTCAACAAGGTCCCGCAGCTCCTCTTTGGTGATGTTCTCCGGCAGACCCACTCGCCAAATATTATTATGCCGGCTTCAATTTTCTAAATTGCCAACTTTATCCTCGAGCAGCTGCCTACCCCATTCCAGTGCTGCCACTCACGCCAGCAATGTCTCTGTGTTTTGCTCCTGGCATCCTCAGTCTTGAAGGACTACAAAAGGGGACTGCTACTTCTGGAGAGAGATCTGCAATTGTAAGTATTGTCGCCGCGCCTCCCGCCCGGGCCGATAGCCGGTAAGCAGGAGGGCGTCGCCTTATTGCCCTCTTTGAATAGTATCCACAAATATGGCCACCAGCTAGGATTGCTGGGAAATGTAGTTCATCTATTCCTTAGAGCAAATAGTGTGACCACACGGTATTAGGCAAAAACAGAGAATATTTATTTTCGGGATTTCCCCCTCGCATCAAAATTCAAATAGCACTGAACATAAATCGGATACATCTCCAAAGCAAAGAATAATAAAGTCCAACAGGTTGCATTCACAGAGTTGGGAACTTTTACTTCCAATATCAGCATTTAACTTTGGTTCTACAAACTGTCTTACAAAGCTCAGGCTGTTAACTTTTGCAAGGTAACTTAACTTTCCTATGAAGACTGTTTCTTTCACATCTTCTGTACAATGAGGCTCACAGCTTCTAAAACACCCAGCAAGTTTTACTTCTCTTCAGAGCATTGTGGGAACAAACACATTGGCTTAAAACTTCTGATGAGTTTTTCTTGCTGTGTCTTTCAGCTTCATACAACTAAGCTTTGCATTGCTTTAAACAATCATTTTCTTACATGTGCTTAGGCTCAGCACATCTCAAACTCATTAGCCCTGCAATATGAACACTGCATCTCCTCAGACTCACTCTCATATGGTTCATTGCAGCCTTCTATCTCCATTTCTTCAATGGATTCATTGCAACTGTCTTCAGGTGGAACAGTGTCATAGAGCTTATTATTGTCCTTCTGTAACAACTCATTCAGCTTTGACAACAAGAGTTTCTTTTGCTCTATCTCAGCAGAGTTTAAACACGAAGTTTCTTTCTCCCTAATAAAACTCTTCACTTCTGAGTCACAGCAGCTGTTAGCAAACTTCCTATCTCTCATAAAAGCTTGCTTTGAGGCATTTTGGCTACGACAGCTTCTAGCACTTTTCTTTAGTTCTCTGACTATTTCTTCAGAGGGAGTTTGGCTAGGGAACACAGAAAAGCTATTTTCCCTACATCTGTAGCTTAGCTGGCTAGCTGAGTTGCTTCCCCCACTGGGAACTGACTCTTCCAGCTTCCTTCCACGCAGGGACTTTGAAACACGCACTTGCCTTGACTCTCGGCTTCTCAGCTGTTCCAATCCTTCCTGCTCTGTGCCATGCAGCTTTCTCCCTTCATTCAACTGCCTCTCTCCTGGCAGTTTCCCATTTAGCTGTGTCTGCCTCTGATCTGTTCCTCTCAGATCCAACTGCTCGTCTCTGCTCCTTGTTCCCATCCTCGCTCTTGTTCCTGTTCCTGTTGTTCCCTCTAACTGCTCAAACACTGCAATTTTAAACTGATCCTTCTTAGGGACCACACCCTTCTCCCAGCACACGTGGGAGCTGCTAGGACTCAACCTAGCTCTGACGTGCTGAAGTGGGCGGGGCTTGGTACTGGCTGCATTCTGACTCAGAGGTTTGTGGTTACTAGGGAAACCCTGTTTGCTACTATTTTTAAAGGGACAGGATTCACTTTCTTGCCACTCCATCTCCCCTGAACAGCCTTCGTCATCACAGTATTTACTTCTAGGAATTTTTCTAAATCTTGGGGATAAAGAAATTCTTTAGATTAAAGCTAATTAATCTGTGAACCCAGTGTATTTGTTAAATCAGTCAGGGCCTAGTAGCAGCAAAGAGCTTTCAGTTTAAATGTAAAACACAGCAGAGAGCTTTCTGTTTTCATAGGTGCTTAAACCACTTAAAGGAAAGGAGGTGCCATATTCACTCTCAGGTGCAGCTGTTTATCCTCATCAGGCATACATTAAGGACCTAAGATTAATTAAGCTTTAGGTGAACAAAGTACATTAAACGTATTAGGTCTAGTTTTATTAGCTTAAGTGTCCCCAGCAACCCTTAGTAAGTAAAAAACGTAAATATTTAAACACAACCTAAATTAAAATGCAGACAGCAGTCCAGCAGCAAGATGTGGGCTTTCCAGTCTTTTGCATTAAGTGTCACATGTCTGATTTTCTCCCCGTTGGTGAGGGGTCTTACGTGTGCACTAGCTGCAAGGAGCTCTTTGCTCTCAGGGAATGAGTCCGATCTCTGGAGGCTAGAGTAGCAGACTTGGAGGACATAAGGAAGACAGTGAGGTACATAGACGAGACCTACAGGGATATAGTCCTGAAGTCCCACCTCCAGTCTGGCAATATCCCTGTTGCCATGGAGGAGAGAGGTCACGTGACAGGAGAGCATCACCCTGGTGTGGCAGGAAGTGATCCTGTAGTTAGGACCTGTCCTCCAGGTGATGTAAAACCCTCTCACACTGAGGAAGTTTCTCCAGGGTCATGTGCCCATGAAGAAAGGATTAGGACAACCGTTATAGATGGTGATTCTATCATTAGGCATGTAGATAGCTGGGTGGCTAGTGGACGTGAAGATCACCTGGTAACATGCCTGCCTGGTGAGAAGGTTACAGACCTCACATGCCACCTAGGCAAGGTCTTAGATAGTGCTGGGGAGGAGTCTGCTGTCTTGGTACATGTCAGTACCAATGACATAGGAAAGTGTGATAGGGAGGTTCTGGAGACTAAATTTAGGCTTTTAGGTAGGGAGTTGAAATCCAGAACTTCCAGGGTAGTGTTCTCCGAAATGCTTCCCGTTCCACGCACAGAACCCAAAAGGCAGGCAGAGCTCCAGAGTCTCAATGCGTGGATGAGACGATGGTGCAAGGATGAGGGTTTTGGATTTGTTAGGAACTGGGGAACATTCTGTGGAAAAGAGGGGCTCTTCAGAAGGGATGGGCTTTACCTTAACCGGGATGGAACAATGCTGCTGGCATTAACCTTTAAAAAGGAGATAGAACAGCTTTTAAACTAGATAATAAGGGAGAGCCGACAGTCGCCCAAGAGCGCATGGTTCAGAACAATGTATCCTTGAAGGATACTACCAAAAAAATAAAGTTAGGGCATATCAGCAGGGAGGTATCAATAAAGACAAAAGTAGCCCAAATTAGGGGCGTCTCTATAATGAGGCCGAGTGAGCCCACGGTGCTGATGGGAAACAGGAAATGCTGTTTCCCATCAGTGATGCAGACTCAGCTTTAACAGAGCCGCGCGAAAGGGAAACATTCTCCCTTCGCGCACCTCTGCAAAGCTGAGCCAGCGGGGGGGGGGGGGGGGTGTTTTGGTGAGGGCTTTCCACTGCAGCAGCAGCGTTTACAGCCGGTTTTTTTTCTTCCCCCCAGTTCCCTAAGGGTCTGGAGCTGGGCTGGTGGGGGGGGAGGGGTATTTAGAACTGAAAATGGGCTGATCGGGAGGGGGGGCTACGACTGCTAATGGACTATGAGGGGGTTAGGACTGGAAATAGGTTGATTGGGAGGTTAGAACTGGAAATGGGCTGATCGGGAGGGGGAGCTAGGATTGCTAATGGGCTATGGGGGGGACTAGGACTGGAAATGGGCTGATGGGGGGGGGGTTAGAACTGGAAATGGGCTGATCAGAAGGGGGGCTAGGACTACTAATGGGCTGATTGGTGGGGTTAGGCCTGGAAATGGGCTGATTAGGGGGGCTAGGACAGGAAACGGTCTGATTGGGGTGCTGGGACTGGAAATTGAATTATTGGGGGGGCTAGGAATGGTAATGGGCTGATGGGGGGCTAGCACTGGAAATGAGCTAGGACTGCTAATGGGCTGATTGGGGAGCTAGGACTGGAGTGGGCTGATAAAGGGGATAGGACTGGAAATGGGCTGGGACTGGAAATGGGCTAATGGGGGAGGGGAAGAGGGTGCTGCTGGCCCTGGAAAGAAACTACGGGCTAGGGCTAAAAATGGGCTGAATCGGGGGGATGGTAGAATAGGACTGGAAGGGAGCAGATACTGAGAGGGTCTGCCAGGGGAAGGAGGGGGCAGGAAGGGAGCTGACACAGGGGAAGCAGGGGGCTGGAAAGGAGCTGACACCTGGGATGTACTGAAGGGGGAATGGAAGGGAGCTGACACTTGGGGATGGGAGTAGTAGGTGACGGGGAGGAGGCTGGAAGGGAGCTGACATGCGAATGGCACTGGAAGGGGGATGGACAGAGGGTAGGGCGACTGGAAGGGAGCTGACTGGGAGGGTGGCACTGAGAGTGGACGCGAGCTGATACCTGGGATGGTATTTGGATTAGAAAAGGCTGGACAGTGGGGAAGGAAGGGGACTGGCAGTCGTGGGAATGCAAGGCAGTTGACATTGGAAAGTACTGGGAGGTGAGGACTGGAATGGGGGCTGATACTGGGGAGGGTTACTGGAACTAGAAATGGGCTGATGGAAGGAAGTTAAGAAAACAAAAGAAGAGATAAGAAATGGCATATGGACCATAGACCACAGAAAGAAAGCTAAGAGAAGACAGGAAAGCAGAAGCCTCAGATCGGGACCAGCATGATCAGAAAATAAAATGGTCAGACAACAAAGGTAGAAAAAATAATTTTATTTAATTTTAATGCTTGGACTTTGTGCTATCTTTATATTTTACACTGTATTGGAGAACTGCATCTCTTATTTACCTGATGTTGCACTGCATGTGGACTCTGACTTCTTGGGGGTTTCAGTTTAAATGTTGTCTACATATTTTTATTTTTACTTTAGGTTGTGGTTACTTCTTCTGTACTTGGTGAGGGTCGATGTTGTGAGTGTGTGACTGAGGTCAGGTGTTCTGTTAACATGGAGTTTGTACATAAAGATCTATACTGTACTGTAGTAATTTGACTTGTTCAGCTTTTCAAATAGGTGTATGGATGTTCCAGGGCCCATTGTAGTATTTACAGTGATACTTTTTTTGGGTGGGCTCCTTATGTGAGTTTTGGAAATTTGTGCTGATATGGCATAGTATGGTAGGTTTGCTGTTTGTTGTAGGGTTTTGTATTAGTTCACAATTTGCCTGGTACTGGAGAATAGTGGTTGCTGTTGTTAGTGAGATGATCAGAATCAGATTTTTTTCTAAATATTGAGTTCTGTGGGTGAATGTCCTGGTTCTGCTCTGTGGATCTGTGGATGCAAAATATATATTGAAAAAGAAAAAGCAAGAACCAGAGCGCAGTTTATAACAATAAAATAAAAAAGAATAAAATAAAAAAGAGTTATAATTTAGTTTTATAAACTGTGCTGTTGGTTCTTGCTGTCTTTTAGTTCCTTGGTGTGTAAACAGGACCGTACCTAGCCCTGTGCAAGTGGTGCAGCCGCACAGGGCGCAAAGGCTTGGGGGGCGCATTTCGGCTGTCTGCTGTTGCCCTGCCGCCGCTGGCAGGACAATAGCAGGCAGCCAAAATGCACCCCCAAGCCTTTTTGCAGCACTTTAAGCAGGTCTGGTCCCTCCCTCCTCCGACATGATGTCAGAGCAGGGAGGGACAGATCTGCTTAAAGTGCCGGCGCCTTTCAGATCGGGTGCATGCCCCCCTCCTCCTCCCCATACCTCTGTTCAGCACTGCCTGCTCTTTCTCTGCTGCCGGCGCTGCCTTGAAAAAAACAGAGGGTGGCAGCAGCAGGGAAAGAGCAGGCAGCGCTGGAAGTAGGTATGGGGGTGGGGGAGAGGGGGGCGTGCGCTCGAGCGGCAAGTCTCACAGGGCGCGATTGCAGCTTGTTACGGCCCTGTGTGCAAACATCTTACATTTCCTCCATATAATCTAATCGGCTTTTTGGTTTGGTTCAGTCTCTGACTGGATTTCTGAAAAAGCCCCGCCCCCCTCTATGGTGGAGTGTGGCACCATCTCATTCTTCGCCTCAGGCAGCAGATTGCTTTGAGCTGCCCCTGGCCCAAATGCCCTTTAGTTCGGAGCAGACAGAGCTTAAAGATTCCAAATTACCCCTGTCTACCGATAGCCAGATTAATATAAATAAAATACAGTCTCTAAAATGCTTGCATGCAAATGCTAGAAGTGTAAAAAATAAGATGGGAGAGTTAGAATATATAGCACCTAATGAGAGGTTAGATATGATTGGTATCTCAGAGACATGGTGGAAGGAGGATAACCAGTGGGACACTGTGATATCTGGGTACAAACTGCCTTCTACCTCCATCCCCTAATCAGCCCCAGCTCATTCCCTAGCGCTCATCCTCTCTCCATCTACAGGCCCTTTCTTATGTCTTAACCCCTATCCAGGTTTCTATTTCCACTTTCACCTCCCCCATTTCTACTCCCTCTCACCTCCTTCAAAGAAGACCTGTCCTTTTCTGTGGCTTCCACCCACACTATAGTCCTTTGAAATTTCCAGTCACCCCCAATCCTTCATTAAACCCTCCAAGGCCCTTCAAACCTTCACCCCTCCCCATATTTCTGCATTTGGTCTCACAGCTCTACTAATTACCCCTCACCTAATCACTTTGTCCCCACTGTCTTCCTAATCTCTGGTCAATTTCTTAGTCTCTACTATCCCCCAGGCAACCAATTTTTCACCGTACCCAGTCCCTGAGTCCTCATTCACAATCCCATCGCAGCCGAGTCCCCACTTACATTCCTAATATGTTACTCTTTCTTCTGTTTTCTCACTCAATCTTAGATTCTCTACATAAGCCCAAGTCCCTGCTCTCCCACTTCCCATGTCCTCAGTGCCCACCCATCTTCCTCCTTCTCCAGTACTTATTAACCCTTCGTTTCCTCCTCCTTACTATGATCTTATACCCCACCCTCCCAACCTTCCCCTAGTTATGACTTTGTTTCTGCCCCAACCTCCACAACATCTGTCCTCACTCCTCCAGCATCTTCTTTTTCCCACCCTGATCCCAGCATTTGTCACACTAGCCCCCTTTCAGTACCAGGCCATCCAGTCCTAAAATTAGCACTTTTCCAGTGTCAGTCCCCTTGCAGTCCCAGTCCCCCTTGAGCATTATCCCATTTCCATGCCCAGCCGCAGTATCAGCCCATTTCCAGTTTCAGTCCCATTCCCAAGCCCCACAATATTAGTCCATTTCCAGTCCCAGCCCCTACCCCCAGCCTCATTATCGGTCCATTTCCAGTCTCAGTCCTCCCCAGCCCCAGTATCAGCCCAATTCCAGTCACAGTCCCCCTCCAAGGCCCAGTATCAGTCCATTTCTGGTCCCAGGACTCAACCACCCTAATATCAGTCCATTTCCAGTCCCAGTACCTCCAGCTCCATTATCAGCCCATTTCCAGTCCCAGTTTCCCCCAGACTAGCATCAGCCCATTTCCATTATCAGTCTCCCCAGCCCCATTAACAGTCTATTTCCAGTCCCAGTTTCCCCCAGCCCCAGTATCAGTCCATTTCCAGTCCTCCCCCTAAACCCAATATCAGCCCGTTTCCAGACACCACCTCCTCCATCCCAGCATTAACCTCTTCCAGTAACAACCTCTCTACCACCATTCCAGTGCCTTGACCTCTTTCCAGTTCCTCTCTTCCTCATCCTACATCAGACCCCTAGTACCAGGCTCCGACCCCCATCAGATTTGTCCATCTACCCCCACAACACTTGTTTATTTGTAACATTACTTGATATACCGCCTGGGCCGAAGCATGAGGCGGTTTACAACAATGTAAAACAGCTGCAACAAAGGAAGAAAAGAAAGGAATGCCATTAAGGTACAAGAAAAGAGACAGTAAAGGACAGAAGAAGACAGATAAAGAAGGAAAAAAAAAAAACCCTCCTCTCTATCTCTCCCTGTCTGTTCCTAAGTTACAAAGCCATGGGAGCATTTTTGTTTGTTCCTGTTAGGGCTGTACCAAGCCATAAATGCGCCCTGTGTGACTTGCACATCTGGCGTGCCTCCCCCCCCAGTCACAGGTTTGTCATTTGCCCCATGCTCAGTATTTCCCCATCTTACCTCCATATGCAGCTGGCTCTCCCCCGCACTGCCTGCCATTGTCTTGGTGGCAGCGATGGCAGCAGCAGAGCAGACATCCAATTGAAAAAAAAAACTGCGGGTCTTTCCGACTCTGCGTTTGCATGCAGGTCTGATCCCTCCCTCCTCTGATGTATGCTAAAGTTAGAGGAGGGAGGAACCAGACCAGCCATTCAAAAGCGGGTCTGCAACTTCATGCTTGAATGGCTGATGTGGTCCCTCTCTCATGCAAGTGCGGAGTTGGAAAGACCCGCTTTTTTTTCCCAGTTGGATGTCTACTTTGCTGCTGCCATCACTACTGCCAAGGCAACAGGAAAAACGGCGGTGGCGGCGGGGAAAGGGCAGGCATTGGGGGGGGGGGAGCTGAGGCCGGCAGCCCCAAATGTAGCCCTATTCTTTTGCGCCCTGTGTGGCTGCACCACTCAAATGGGGCTAGGTATGGTGCTGGCTCCTGTGACCGTGCTGTACTGAAGAAGCCCGGCCGTGACATTTTTCGTAAAGCAAAATAAGCACTTCCTGCTTTACTAAAAATATTTTACTATGGTAGGAGGGGCTGTACGAGGCATCTTTCTACAGAAATATGTAGGAAGTGTCTTTGTGTGCTTATGTGGTGAAATGGTGGTTTGCCCGTCTGGCATGGGATGTGGTGGTGGTTGCCTTTGTATTGGACAGAGGGTAGGACTGCAGTGCACATGTGCATGTACTGCAGAGCTGGGGAGAATCTGTGTGTGTGATGTAGAGGAAGGGTTCTCCTGTGTGTGTATGTGAAAACTGTGTGGTGTGGAGGTGAGGTGCCTATGTGTGTGCAAGTGTGAGTGTGTGTGTGTGTGCACCTGTGTGTGCATCTGTGGTGCAGAGATGGGGTGCCTGTATGTGTGAGTACTGTATGGTGTGGAGGTGAGGTGTATGTGTGTGTGTACTTTCGGTACAGAAGTGGGGTGCCTCTTTCATATGGGGGTAGGGAGTTTGTGTGTTTGAGTGTGTTCTGGGTGGGGTGATGCACCTTTTGGGATATATACACATATTGTGCCTTTTGTCCCTGTATTCATCCTTTTAATGTTCAACACCCTGCACTCTTCCTTCCAACCCCTCCTCATGCTCTATTCTTTTTACAGACTCTTCCCATCTCCCTCCTTCCCCCTAATACTCACACCCTGTCCTCCATTACCCTCATCCTCCCTTTTTTTAAAAATCTGCTGCCCCTTTAAATATTTTCTGCCCTCACCCCCCACCCCCACATCTAACTTTTTCATCAGATCCTGGATGCGCTGTCCTCTGCCTGCGGGCATCTACTGCCTTCCAAGCTTTCCACTCCTGTCAAGCCCATGGGGATAGATCTCCCACAGGCAGACAGAAGGGGCTTTTGCTGGGATTGCAGCTTTCTCCTCCTCTTCTGCCTGTGGGACATTGAACTCTGATGGCCATACAAGAGGGGCTTTTGCTGCGATCCCTCCTCCTCTTCTGCCTGCGGGAGATGGGATCCCCATGGGGCAGACTGCTGCCTCGGAGCTACATGTACTGCCATCGGGAATTGATCTTCCGTGGACAGACAGGAGGGACTTTTGCTGTAATTACAGCTTTCTCCTCCTCTTCTGCCTGTGGAGATCTTATCTCCTGCGAGCAGAAGAAACATAGAAACATAGAAAAATGACGACAGAAAAAGACCACATGGCCTATTTAGTCTGTCCTTCCATATGCAAAAATACAAAAGAATTACCCCAAACTGAAGCCAAAAATTAACTAAAACTTCATTATTTCACAAGGGGACCACAGGGACTACAGATAAGTCTTGATTGTTTGGATTGATACCTTGCTAATAGAATGATGAGTGGAATGGACTGTGTATAGAACAATGGAGTAGTTAAGAGCTAAGCAGATCTACTCTATATGTATTGTCACTCATCATCGTCATGTTACGGAAGATACACCGATTTTGATATCAGTATTGCAAGTCTGGTTAAAAAAAACGTTAAAAAAAATGAGGTGAACATTAGGGTCATTGATGCAAAGAAAGGGTTAATGAACCACAGCAGAGGTTTACCTCCTGGGTTCTACCCTGTTCCAATAAAGTCTGAGACCCGTTCCCTTGTGAAATAATGAAGTTTTAGTTAATTTTTGGCTTCAGTTTGGGGTAATTCTTTTGTATTTTTGGATTGTTTACTCCATCAAACCCACGATTTATTTGTCCTTCCATATGGACAACTACAACAGTTCCCTTTTTTCCTTTAGAGATCCTCTGTGTTTGTCCCATGCTTTTGTGAATTCAGATACTGTCCTCATCTCTACCACCTCCACTGGGAGACTATTCCATGAATCCACCACTCTTTCCGTAAAGAAATATTTCCGCATATCACTCCTGAATCTATCCCCTTTCACCCTCAACCCATGTCCCCTCATAGCAGAAAGCTGCAAAGGGGCAAAAATCCCTTTTGTCTGCCATGGGCAGACAGAAGGGGTCTCATTCTTTGCTGCCTATGATTGTAGGTTTGTGTGTGTATGTGTGGGGGTGGGGGGAGGGGATAAGATTGGATCAGGGGTGGCTCTACAATTAGGCAGAGTGAGGCAGCTGCCTCAGGTGGCAAAGTTTTGGGAGCGGCAAAAAATGCCCCCAAGCACCCCAGTGATGGCTGCCTCACTTTGCCTTTTCTTTAAAAAAAAAATCATTTAAAAAGACCATCTGCCGCCACCGCCATTTTTGCTGGATCTGCAACAGTGGCAGCATCACTCCCCCTACTGCTGCTGCTGACTCAGACCAGGTAAGAAGCAGTGGCAGCAGCAGGTTGAGAGCTCATGGGAAAATCCCCAAACAAACAAATGAAAAACCAAATCAAAAGTGCGTGGTCTTCCTGACTCCATCGTGCATAGAAAGCCCTGCTGGTCCTGCTCCCTTCTGATGCAAGCTTATGTCAGAAGGGGGTGGGACAGCAGGACCTTCCACACTCACTGGAGTCAGGAAAATCCCATGCTTTTGATTTGTACTTGCCGCTGCTGCCAAAGAAGTTGAGAGAGAGAGGTGGTAGTGGCAGCAGTAGGCTGGGGGCAGGGAAGTAGTAGGAACAGAGAGGCCATACAGGATGTTGGCGTGAGCAGATGCAGGAGACAGATGCTGGACTGCGATGGAGTGTGGAGGGCAAGTTGTTGGACAGGAAATGTGGTGGGGGCAGATGCTGACCATGAGGTGAGAGGGCAGAGGGCAGATGTTGGCCATGGGGTGAGAGGGTAGAGAGCAGATGGCAGTCACAGGTAAGGGGCAGAGGAGAGATGGTGAACATGGGATGGGGTAGAGGGCAGATGCTGGGCATAGGGGGATTGAGACAACATTCCAGGCATGGGGGAATCCTGGACATGGGGTGAAGTTAGGGGAGAAGAGGTAGATTCTGGGCATAGGGCAGAGATAGGGGAGAAAGGGCAGATGCTGGACTGGGGGGGGGGGGGGTGTGATAGGGAACAAAAGATAGTTGTTGGACAGGGGATGGAAGAGAAAGAGAGAAGAGATTCCTGAAATGGGGAGGGAGAGATGCTGGTCACAGGGGGAGAGAGGGAGGAGACAGGAGGAAATTCTAGATGGGGAGGGATAAAGAGAGGAAGATATGAATTTAGACACAGGGGAAGGGAGAGAACAAGGAATATATTGGACATGGCGAATAGAGAGGGGAAATGGTGGATGTGGTGGAGAGAGACACTGGATATTTATTTATTTATTTATTTAACAATTTTTCTATACCGCCTTTTCATTCAATCAAGGCGGTTTACAAAAATATCAACTTATGCAAAGAACTTGCATATATCAACTTATTCAAAGAACTAACGAACATCAATTCAACTTATCCAAAGAACTTGCATATATCAACTTATTCCAAGAACTTGTAAATATCAGCAGTAACATTATAACATCAAAAACCTGAGTATTCTCTTGTAACATTATCTAAACTATGTACATCTTAATGAAAGTAATGGGGTGTTTGTTTGGTGTGGCTGTCGTGGCTTAGGTTGACTTGTGGGGTGATTTGGGTGATTGGTGGTCTTCATTGAATTGTTTGATTAATAAGATGGTTTTGAGTAGCTTCCGGAATTCTTTTATATCTGTTTTTTATTTCAGATTATCTGGGAGGACATTCAAGATAGCAGGGGCTGCAAGAGAGAAAGCTTGCATGGATGTGGATTTGTTGGTTCTTGTGAATAGACTGGGTGTTGGTATGTTGTTTTTGGTGCTGTTTCTGTCTGGTCTTTTG
Organism: Ichthyophis bannanicus; assembly: GCA_033557465.1. Classification (NCBI taxonomy): domain Eukaryota; kingdom Metazoa; phylum Chordata; class Amphibia; order Gymnophiona; family Ichthyophiidae; genus Ichthyophis; species Ichthyophis bannanicus. Next base: position 352,270,119 of record CM066036.1, on the reverse strand, counting down.
CTTGTTTTGGTTCCGATGAGCTCCTGTAGTATTTCTGCTGACATGTTGTTTTTAATTTTGAAGATGGTGAGTGCTGATTTATATTTTGCCCGTGATGAGATTGGTAGCCAGTGCAGATTGTATAGTATTGGAGTTATGTGGCCTTGTATTGAAGCGCAAGTAATAATGCGGGCAGCAGTGTTCTGGACTATTTGTAGAGGACAGGTGGTTTGTTTGGGTAGACCTTGGTATAGTATATTACAGTAGTCCAGCATAGGTGTAATGATGGCCTGGCATACTGTGCGGAAATGTTCTTTATTGAGGAGAGGTTTTAGTCTCCAGAGCATTGCGAGTTTGAAGAAGGCTGTTTTGGATATCTTGTTGATATGCAGTTGGAGGGTGAGTTGCTTGTCTAGAATCACTCCAAGGTATCGGACTTCGTCTTTTATTGTGATCGGTGTATTGGATATGTTGATAGAAGTAGGAGGAATGAATGTAGAGTCTCTCGTAATGATGAGTGTTTCAGATTTTTTTATGTTGATGTTTAAGTTGTTATTAGTTAGCCAGGTCATCATTTCTTGAATGCAGGTTGATTTGGTGGCATAGTCTGGGGAGTCCAGTTGAATAGGGGTATAGGCCAGGATGTCATTAGAATATATGGCGTATTGTATCTTGTATTTGTTAAATATTTTTCATATAGGCTGAATATAGATGTTGAAGAGAAGAGCTGATAATGATGAGCCTTGGGGAACTCCTTGAGTAGTCCTGAAGGGTCTTGAGGTGAGGTTACCAGATTTTACTTTCTGCTGTCTGTCTTCGAGGTATGATTGAAACCATTTAATGGTGGTATCTTGTAGTCCAATCTCCCTTAGGCGCTTCAATAGGATGTGATGGGAAACTGTGTCGAAGGCTGCTGATATATCAATAAATATTAATAAGAAGCCCTCTTTTATCTTGTCTATTCCTTTGATTATGTTATCGAATAGTTGTGTGAGGAGTGTCTCAACACCATGTTTTGGACGGAATCCTTGCTGGTGGGGATCTAGTGGGGCAAATTCATCAATATGTTCTTGGAGCTGTCTCTGTACAATTTTTTCAGTTATTTTAGTCAGAAATGGGAGGCTGGATATTGGGCGGTAGGTTAAAGGGTCTGTACTGTTGGATGAGGTGGTTTTAGGGATGGGTTGGATAGTAGATTGCTTGAGTGCTTTTGGCATGTAGCCCTGAGAGAGAAAGGTACTTACTACCTTTTGGATGAATGTGTTGAATTCTTCTTTGGTGGATTTAATCCAAGTCACCGGGCAGGGGTCTGATGGAGAAGGGGTGGTGTTTAGAGCAGTGATGGTTTGTTCTATTTGCTTAGTTGATGGAATGCTGAAGTTCTTCGATTGATTGGTAGTTGTGGAGCCATCTGTAATTGGTGTGTCCATAAGACAGATGTTCTTATGAGGTTTGGTGGTACTGTTCTTGGCTATTAGATAATCAGCAAAGGTTTGTGGGTGCATCTTGCTTTCATCTTTCATGGATGGGTCATTTGTTAGGGTACGAACGATGTTGAAGAGTTCTTTGGGTTTATTGCAGGCTTTTAGTACAAGGTTTGTGTGGTATTGTTGTTTATGTTTATTTGTTAGGTTATTGTAATCTTTTTGCATCTCTTGATATTGTTTCAATGTAGCTTCTAATTTGTTACGTCTCCAGCGATGTTCCAGTTGTCGTAATTTTCTTTTGGATTCTCTTATTGTGTTAGACTACCATGGTGTAGATCTTGGCCTGTTTTTGTTGTGGTGTGAATTCATTCAAGGTGTGAGTTGAGATGTAGCAAGGATGGTGGTATTCCATACGGTGATGGCATCGTCCAGGTCGCTGAAATCTTGGGGTACGTATTGCACGGTATCTTTGAGGAAGTGCTCTTCGTTAAAAGCTTTGAAGTGTCTGGTTGGCTGTTCCGTTTTCCGAGCTGTCTGTTGGGTATTGTGGTGGAGTACAAATGATATGGCATGGTGATCTGACCATGGTATTGGTGTAGTTTTAGGTGGTGTCATGAGACCTTGTTCTAGGGTGAAGTTGGTATGAATATGCAATCTGGTGTAGAGCCAGAGCAATGGGATGGGCCCGATAAGACTTGCTTGAGTTGAATGGATTCCATAGCTTTGTGAAAAGTGATTTCAGTTATTGTTGTGGCAGATGTGAGGTTTAAGTCTCCTAGTACAATGAGCATCTTGTGTGATGAGTTAGCTGCATATATCATATCCAGGATGTTGGATGTGTCCTCTGTTGGGGTGTTGGGGGGTCAGATGCTCCAGCCCAATCGGGGCTGTGGGAGGAGGAGCAGCAGCTCATCAAAAGCAGCCCGCAATCGGCGGGAACCTCGCCATTTTAAACTCCCCCTGAATCGGGGTAGAGCACCGTCCTCGCTCCAGCCAGCTGCCCTGCTCAGGTGCTCCAGCCCAATCGGGGCTGTGGGAGGAGGAGCAGCAGCTCATCAAAAGCAGCCCGCGATCGGCGGGAACCTCGCCATTTTAAACTCCCCCTGAATCAGGGTAGAGCACCGTCCTCGCTCCAGCCAGCTGCCCTGCTCAGGTGCTCCAGCCCAATCGGGGCTGTGGGAGGAGAAGCAGCAGCTCATCAAAAGCAGCCCGCAATCGGCAGGAACCTCGCCATTTTAAACTCCCCCTGAATCGGGGTAGAGCACCGTCCTCGCTCCAGCCAGCTGCCCTGCTCAGGTGCTCCAGCCCAATCGGGGCTGTGGGAGGAGGAGCAGCAGCTCATCAAAAGCAGCCCACGATCGGCGGGAACCTCGCAATTTTAAACTCCCCCTGAATCGAGGTAGAGCACCGTCCTCGCTCCAGCCAGCTGCCCTGCTCAGGTGCTCCAGCCCAATCGGGGCTGTGGGAGGAGGAGCAGCAGCTCATCAAAAGCAGCCCGCGATCGGCGGGAACCTCACCATTTTAAACTTCCCCTGAATTGGGGTAGAGCACCGTCCTCGCTCCAGCCAGCTGCCCTGCTCAGGTGCTCCAGCCCAATCGGGGCTGTGGGAGGAGGAGCAGCAGCTCATCAAAAGCAGCCCGCGATCGGCGGGAACCTCGCCATTTTAAACTCCCCCTGAATCGGGGTAGAGCACCCTCCTCGCTCCATCCAGCTGCCCTGCTCAGGTGCTCCAGCCCAATCGGGGCTGTGGGAGGAGGAGTAGCAGCTCATCAAAAGCAACCTGCTCTCAGGCAGGCCCGCGCCGGAGGGCCTCACCAGAGGGCCCTTTGGCGTGGCCCTTAGGCAGTGGCCATCTACAAAGGCATCCTACTGTCCCATACAACCTTTGAAATACTCGATATTCAGTAAACAAGAGTTGTAAACAGCTACCCTCCACGCACCACTCTGGAAGAAAGCTGCATCAATACCTTGAGATACCAACCCTCCACTAACTGTTTTTCTACCTGCCTACATGCCACAAGTATACCAATCATATTCTATTATGGACACTAGTCTTCTACTCTCTTAACTGCTCCTTACCTTGCAACTGTATTTTGTTACATAATTGTCTACTCTTGCCTCTATACATAGGTATTTAGCCACTGTTTACCTTGCTATTGTACTACTTGTTACACAAGTATCATTTTCAACTAAATGTATAAAACTTAACAATATACAATATTTAACTGCTACATCTTGCCTTGCAATTGTATTAGTCTCAACTGTTGCCGCTTCTCTCTCCTAGCCCCCATTTTATACTTGTCCCTGCTTTAGAACTGACTTCCTCCAATTAAGCCTGCCAACAATTTTGTTTCTATTAGCTTCACTAATCCTGTTGCTCACTGCTGCCATATTGCAACAATATTGCTAACTTACATTAGCCATCACTGTTAGTTCTACAAGTGTTACCACCTGCTCTACAATGTTACTATTGTTACAATCCCATTGTTATTAGTATTACCATTACTCTCTGCGCCAACACTCCCTATCACTATCTCAACCCATTTAACAGAGAACGCATCCTCGCTGAAATGTGTACACTCTTTGATGACACCTCATTAAGCCTAGAAGAGTTGATCTCCTCCTGGAACAGAAAACTCAGCACAATCGCTATCCGCCCTCCAACGAACAAGAACCCAAAGAAGAGATCAACAGCCCCATGGTTCACAGCCGATTTAAAAACCTCACTAACAATTTTAAGAAGGCTAGAAAAACGCTGGAGAAAGTCGCGCACCAGCAGTGACCGATCAGCCTACATCCAACACCTGGCGGAGCATCGTAAAGCCATCACAGACAAAATCAGACAACACCACACAGACACCCTGAAACGGTCATTGAATAAACCTCATGACTTGTTTAACCTAGTTAAAATGCTTGCCAAAGAACCAACTCCTGAGCACCACAGCAGTATCCACCCACAGGAATATGCAATTTACACGCAATCTAAAATGTGCAAGACCAACAAAATATTAATACCGGACCCTCCTGATGAACAAGACTACCCAGTATCACTAACATCCTTCTCCACTCCCTCGAAGAAAACTATTGAAGATACCATCCTAGCTCTAAACACAACTACTGCGCACACAGATCCTTGCCCTGCACACTGGATAAAGGACCTGCGATGTGACATATCCTCAATTATAGCCAGAATATTAAACCAATCCTTTACAACTGGCTCTTTCCCACCTATTCTCAAGCAGACCTCTGTAAGACCTCTGTTAAAGAATACCAAACTTGATCCTCAAAAGGTGGAATCTTACAGGCCCATATCTAGCATACCTATGCTAGCAAAAATCATCGAGAAAATAGTGCACAGGCAATTACAGGATCATATAGACACCTCAGCCCCTCTGGATCCGGCCCAACATGGATTCAGAGAATCACATGGAGTGGAAACGCTACTCACAACCCTCTTCAACAACATAATCTCAGGTGTGGATAACATACGCCAGGGTTTCGCTCTTGTCTTTCTAGACATAGCAGCGACTTTTGACTCGGTATGCCATGAAATTCTCATCTGCCGGCTAAGGGAAAAAGGCATCTGCGGAACAGCACTCGAATGGTGCAAATCTTACCTTTCCGGTAGATGGCAGCATGTCCGAGTCGACGGGGCTACATCTGAACCATTCCAACAAAGTCAAGGTGTACCCCAAGGATCCTCCCTATCCGCATTGATGTTTAATATATACATTCAACCCATCTGCGACATCATCAGATCCTTCAATGTCAGTTACATGATATATGCAGACGATGTGCTATTATATATGCCAATATCATTGGATTGCCTAGACCTCACCCCTCTGACTAACTGCTTCGACACCATATCAGAATGGCTCCTATCACAAAACCTGAGAATACAACACAAAAAGACGGAAGTCCTTTTCGTCTCGAGGAACACCAACTTCACCCCTCCTAGTTGCATTAACGTAAAGGATGCCCAACTCCAAGTGAAACCTGCAATACGTTACCTTGGAGTAACGCTAGACCAAAACCTTGACATGAAGAACCACATAGCCAATACAGTCAAGGCAATCTACTTTAAAATCAGATCCCTCAGACACCTACGCACGCTACTTGAACCGGATGATTTCCGTACCATTTATCAAGCCCTTATACTTCCCCACTTCGACTTCTCAAACTCCATACTACAAGGACTCCCCCGGTCTACCCTGAACCCCCTGCAGCTGGCCATGAACAGTGCAGCGCGTGTACTCCTCGGGTCATCCAGGAGAGACCACGTGACACCCCTTCTAAAACAGCTACTCTGGCTCCCCATTCAAGCAAGGATCAGTTTCAAGACCTTACTGCTAACATTCAAAGCGGCTAAGGGGCTCACCTCTTCCTCTCTCTCCAACCTCATACAACCACTTGCACCAAACAGGCCACGAAGAACAGCAGAATTGAACATGCTAGTTATCCCAAATGAAACCACAAGATGCACCAGATCAACAGCTAACAGAGCCTTCCGACTCTGCGCCCCAACTTTATGGAACACCTTACCAGCACAAATCAGAGCAATACCCAATTTGAGTCAGTTCAGAAAGGCACTAAAACATTTCCTCTTCCTTAAATATCTCAATGACAGCTCCGAACATAACCCCCAGGCGAATAGCAGAAGTGGTCAAACAGGCAGACCCTCGCAACAGGCCAACTTCACAATGTAAATAACAAGCAGTTCCATGTACTGTTGTACCACCTATGTATATAGTTAACCATGATATCCCTTATCAGATAAACCACCATTGTATTTAGTTACCCTATTTCTCCAAGTTATACTTCCTGTTAAATGTAATGACCAGACATATGTAAACTGTCGGATGTTTTCTGTTCAATGTAAACCGCGCTGATGTCTAATAGTGCGGTATATAAGAATTGTTAATAAATAAATAAAATAAAAATCTAGATATTGTTATCATTATTGTCAATATCCTCTTTGCCAGTACTGCCAATATTTTTCCAATACTGTCATTACAGACAGTAATCTCCTTGTCAGTACTGCCAATACTGCCATCACTTCAACTAGCACTGTGATTTGTACGCTGCCTTATTGTTGCCAGTATTCTCAGCATTTCTCTAACATATTCGCTGCAAGTCCTCCTCCTTTTCCATTGATACACAATGTTACCCTTAAAGTTGCACACACTCATAACCTTCACCATCATCTATCTTCTCCTTGCATTATCTGGATACTCAGATGCCTTCAACAGCGGCCAAAACTCTATACCAATATTAAGGAACAACTGGAAGAGATGATCAAATAAGTCTCAAACACACACAACGAACCCTATACATACACCCCACCCACATCTACTCCACATTGCCCTGCAACTTACAAAAAAACCCCAACCTAAGCAACAGAACCATCTACCTTTGCGATGCGCCCTCATCAACATCAGATCCATCTGCAAAAAATGGCCATTGATCACTGACCTCATAACAACGCATGACCTTGACATTCTGATGATCACAGAAACCTGGCTATCTGACTGCGATAATGTCATTCTAAACCAGATGCTACCCCCTGGTTTCTCAATCTTCACGTGCCACAGGAACAACCAAAGAGGAGGCGGAGTACTCATCAAAAAGCCAGCTACAATTTCAGATGGCCAACAATATCAGCACAACACACTTAAATACGCTAACTATATCAAACAATGAACACACAATCAACTTAGTCTATAGAGCTCCAACAACATCAGCAGATGATCTCTCAACAATAGTCGACCTGGCCTGCAACACAGAAAAACCACGGATATCTAGCTTGATATTAGGAGACTTTAACCTTCCCTCCCTACATGACACGCAAATCGCTGCATTTCATGAAGCACTAGATGACCTTGGATACAACCAGATAATCAGAGAGCCTACCCATGCTATGGGAAATACACTTGATTTGATCTTTGTACCACAAACATCCGCGGAAGCAGACTACAACTATGCACTTTCCATAACACCAGTACCATGGTCTGACCATAGTCTGATCATATTCCAAATACCCAACTCCTTCAATACACTTAACTCCAATACCACCCCTGCCAAACCAACAGCTAGGAGGTTCCGCCCATTTGTTAGAGAAGACGTACTTAAGAATATCCTCCCTATGCTACACAACTCTAAACCAGATCTGGATGACTTAATCAATACCTGGGATAACACCTTCAGAACCAACTCTCAACCAGCGAACAGGTCAAGAAGGTCCAATCATTGAACACATGTAGCTTGGTATTCGAACGAGCTAAGAACATCTCTCCTCCATCTTCACAGACTCGAGAAACGATGGCGACGATCCCGTACTACTGAAGCCCACACAGCATACTACTCATATCTCAGAAAGCACCGCCAAGAAATAGCTGATAGAAGGAAACAATTTCATACCAATCTCCTTAAACAATCAGTAAATAAACACCATGATCTCTTCAATATCGTAAAAACATTGGCAAAGGAACGAAGCCCTCAACACACACAAACAATACACCCCCAAGACTATGCCAATTACTTAAAATCAAAAATGATGAAAACAATCAAGAACCCTTGCACCACTGGTCCACATAGCATACCCAAACTCTCACAGTCTTCCACATTGACCAAGTTCAACACGATATCAACTAAAGATATTGAAAGCACTATTACCTCAATCAACGCTACCACTGCGTCAAATGATCCATGTCCAGCAGCCTGGATAAGAGAGCTCAGATGTGAAGTAAGCTTCTTCATACATAAAATCCTAGATCAATCCTTTTCATCTGGAACCTTTCCTCAGAGCCTAAACAAACCTCCATTAGACCATTACTGAAGAACAATAAACTAGACCCTCTAAGAGTAGAATCATACAGGCCAATATCCAACATTCCACTATTAGACAAAATAATCGAAAAAGTAGTCCAACGTCAAATACAACAACATATAGACACCGAAGCTCCACTTGATCCGGCCCAACATGGCTTTAGGGAAGCTCATGGAGTAGAAACCCTCCTCATCACTCTCTTCAATACATTAATCACTGGAATAGACAATATCCGGCAAGGATTCATCCTTATATTCATGGACATCTCGGCTGCGTTCGACTCAGTCAGTCATCAAATACTTCTCGATCGCCTTAATGAAAAAGGAATACATGGCTCCACATTGAACTGGTGTAAATCCTATTTATCTAACCGATGGCAACAGGTAAAGATTGACGAAAAAACATCAGACCCATTCCTGCAAGATCAAGGAGTACCGCAAGGCTCCTCTCTTTCAGCATTAATGTTTAACATTTATATGCAACCTATCTGTGACCTCATCCGTTCTTTTAAAGTTACCTGCTTAGCCTATGCAGACGATGTTCTCCTATACATGCCATTCTCCATCAACCATCCTGATTTCACTCCACTGATACAATGCTTCCAAGCAGTAGAAGACTGGCTCCTCACACAGAACCTAAGAATCAACCACAGTAAGACCGATGTTATGTTTATCACGAAGAACCAAAACTTCACACCCCCTACTACATTGAAGATAAAGGACAAGGAATTGACAGTAAAACCTAATATACGATACCTAGGCATCACCCTTGACCAGCGTCTGAATATGAAAACTCACATAAAAAATATAACGAAACTAATATACCACAAGATACGCACACTACGCCACATGCGACCTCTACTAGAACCTACAGATTTCAGAACCATCTTCCAAGCCTTAGTGATGCCACATCTAGATTTTGCAAATGCAATCCTATACAGGCTCCCTCAATCTACTTTAAATCCTCTCCAATTAGCGATGAATACCGCCGCCAGAGTGCTTGAAGGAATATCAAAGTCAGACCACATAACTCCAATCCTGATAAAACTCCACTGGCTACCAACCAATGCAAGAATCTCATACAAAATCATAATCACCATCTTCAAAGCCTTAAACAACCAAGCACCCTCAACCATCACTAACCTACTACACACCCAAGCCCTCAACAGAGCCAGAAGAACATCAGCAATAAATACCCTAATCGTCCCGAAAATAACAGTCAAATACACCAAGGAAACATCTAAAAGAGCCTTCGGCATTTATGCCCCAGTAGCATGGAATACCCTCCCACCAGAATTGAGAGCCATAACCAGTCTAACACAATTCAGGAAAAGTCTTAAGCACTACCTATTCCTAAGTTATTTTCCAGTATAATCCTTCCCAAGAGAAATAGTCACACCATGTTCAGTTCTAGTGAATTTTGACTGCGTTTAATGTATATAGTTTATTGTATATGATTTATATAGACTACCTTGTTTTTTCCAAGTTTTCAAATCCCTGTTATTTGTAAAATGCACTACAGTTATCCTGTATGGATATGTTTTTGTTCCATGTGAACCGCGCTGATGACAATAGTGCAGTATATAATAGTGCAGTATATAAGAAATATTAAAAAATAAAAATAAAATAAAAATAAAAAAATTAGGCAGATGGATAGATGTTTGTTTTCACTGTTGATGAATTTGCAGTGCTCGGAGCTTTAGGAGGTTGACTTCTTGAGCCTCAAGTCTGTTTGGGCAATGATTAGTACTCCTCCTCCTCGTTTGTGGGTTCTGGGGCAGTTGTATGCTGTGAATGCTGGTGGTGTTATTTGGTTCAGTATTACCTGGTCTGTATTCTTGAGCCATGATTCAGTAATGCATAGGATGTCAGTATTGTTTTCATGGATGTAATCGGTAATAGTGTTTGTTTTGTTGCATATAGAGTGTGCATTTATCAGGCCTATGGTTATGCGGGTGGTATGTGAAGAGTGTGAATGAGGTATGGATGTTTATGACCATGGCTCTGTTTGAATGTGTCTGGTAGGTTTCTTGCTGTTAGGTTTGTGGTAAGCAGATGTGTATATAGGTTGGTGTATGGTAGGGAGGTATGATGTATATATGGGGGGAACTTGTAAGGCTATGAAGTAGGTAGTGTAGTAATATGCATTTGTTTGGTAAGAGCATAGGGTAAGAATTAGTATAAAAGCATACATTTGTTGGATGAATGTTCTTTTGTACATTTGCTGTCTGTACAGGAGTTTGTTGCTTTTTTGTGTAGGAAGGTAGTGAAGGGGTTGATGTTCCATGTTGGTGTGCTCCTTGTGGGGTGAGTTACTCACCGCTGTTTGGTGTTCTTGGTTGTTAGACTGGGGAGTTGGTATCTGGTTGTAGGAGTTGTCGGCTCTTCATTGTGGAGTCCTCTTGAAATGTTGTGTTGTGTTGTGATCTTCTTGGTACATTGGTTCATGCTTCAGGGCTCCCACCTAAGGGCCATGCCAAAGGGCCCTCTGGCAAGGCCCTCAGGCGCAGGCCCACCAGGCGTGGGTGCGCCCAATGGCGCTTCTGTTTTTAAATGCAGTTGAGCCCTCTGATTGGGCAGTTGTTGCTGCAGGCGGAAGGTCGAGGTGCGGCCCGGCTCGGCCCCGATCGATCGGGGGAGCCCTCTGCTGTGGTTGTCTGTTGCTGTGCCCGATGGCACTCCTGTTTTTAAATGCAGTTGAGCCCTCTGATTGGGGACAGATGCAGGGCTGAGCCAACCATTAGGCAAATTAGGTGGCAGCTTCTGGGGGGCTGTTGTATATAGGAAAAACTATCAGACCCTTTAAAATACGCATGGCAGGATATAAAAGCCGATTGAAATGCAAAACCATTATGGCACCAATGGTTCAGCATTGCTTGGAACACACTCACACTTTTGAAGATTTACGATGTTTTTGCATTGAAAGAGTTGTTTCAGGTATAAATGGTAAATCAAAGGAACAAATGCTTTTAATAAAAGAACAACGTTGGATATTCACTTTACAAACATTGGCACCTGTGGGTCTTAATTCATATATCGATTGGGGAGCATGCCTCTGAAATCATCGATGAAGCAGGACACAAAAGGGAGTTCACTACACCGGGTAGTGATGTCACTAAATGAGGGTATAATAAGGAAGCTTTAAGGGCAATCCGCATTTCCTGATCTACCAAACCTCGGTGAGGATAGCGTCTGCAGCACAAGTTAGGAAATTTTTCAATGGTATGTGGACATAGAGGCAAAGTTTTAAGGAATTTTAATGGCAGTAAACGTGGAGAAATTAATGATGATTTTTTCACAATTCTTTTTGCTGTTTCACTTCTTTTTAGTTGCAAATCCCCCTGAAATCATTTGAAAGCTTCACTTGTGGTAGGGGAGCACTCAAGAGTTAAGCAGCATTTAGTTTACAAATCATTTGAAAGCTTCACTTGTGATATTTTATTTACATTAGTGTATAAAAGTGCCGAAAAAGACGTTGATGCTATTAGGCACCATGATAGACATCTTCATATATATGTTGTAGTGCCGACAAGTCGGAGACCAATAAAGCACGGAATACACAATAAAAAACAAATTCCCACAAGTAGGAGAACCAATATCACGTTTGACTGAAGTTAGAGTGGAGTGATTGACATCGTCTTGTATTGATATAGCTTCTGGGGGGTGGCAAAGGGCAAGGCATTGAAAGCTAAAAAATAGATTCTGACAGCTGGGAGGGGAGGGGGCATAAGGCTTAAGGTTTGCTTAGGGTGCCAATACCTTGAACTAACTCTGGGGCTGGCCCTGGACAGATGCTGCACAATTCAGCAGTGTGAAGGCACGTCCGCACAAGGCGGGCCTGTGCCTGAGGGTCTCACCAAAGGGCCCTTTGGCGTGGCCCTTAGGCATGGTCCTGAGGCACCCCAATTGAAATTGCTGTTAACTAACCTGTAAAGCGTATATACAATACTTCTGCACTCACCTAAGTCTCTATATATACCTATTGCAGCGTCTTGCCTGCCTGCTCCATTCCAGTTACATTCAACCTTACTTCATGATCTTCAACGCTCATATGCTCACCTTTAGGCACCTCTATGTCCCTAGTACCACTTCATTTTGCTAGTATCATCTATTCTCCAACCAGTACTCTGTCTGTGTTCAACCACACTTACACAATAGCATCATCTTACCTCATTCATTACTCTGTTGCTCTCAATTGTTAATCTATTCATAGCCTTTACCACCATTGCACTCCACACCTATCACACCACACCATTCTTCACCTAATCCCTGACTCCTCCTCTGGCTAATCTTGCAATCCAACTTAACCTTGCCTCATATACCTAGCTGGCTCGCCCTCCTATACCTCTCCTCCTTAATCTTTTGCTGTGTGTCAGCCCACAACACCCTCCCCTCCCCCATTCCCATCATACATCTCCCAAGAACCTTCAAGGTATCTTCCTCGTCCCCACTAAACGTTCACCAATACAGAAGACACTCCCGACTCCTCCATATTCCCACTTACACTCCCTCCGATTCACCTACCCCTTTTGGTGCTTGCTGTGATCTCTCAATCAAATGTAGCTTGATCAATGCACGCTCTGCCCAGAACAAAATACAAACCCTTGATGACCACATCTCCGACGATGAAATAGACCTTCTCTGCGTAACAGAGAGATGGTTCACCGACACTGACAATATCTTGATTAACCAGCTGAACGCCACCACCCACAATATTCACAACTGCCCACGAAGTAACAGTAGGGGCAGAGGGGCCTGAATCCAATCAAACAAGCGCCTTGGCTTCATTACCACCAGCTCAACATTCTCTCAGGGACTAGATACCTTCATCATCAGCAACAAACATTTCATCATCTGCCTTGTCTACAGAGCACCATACCACAATGCAGACCAGCTTGACACACTCTTGGAGACAGTATGCTCCCATGCTTCTCACCAACAACATCTCATTCTCCTTGGCAATCTAAACCTTCCTTCTGCCAACTCCAACCAGAGCAATGCATTCCTCCAAGCTATGAATGATCTGCATTTCACACAGCTAATCAACACCTCGACCCACTCAAAAGGAGGTGCCCTGGACCTACTCTTCCTCCCTGATGACCTCCTATCCTCACCTTGACCCATTCAAAAGGAGGTGCTCTGGACCTACTCTTCCTCCCTGATGACCTCCTATCCTCACCTCACCTCACCCCATTTCCCCCTCTTCCATCCCCGTCCTATGGTCAGATCATCACCTAATAACCTTCACCCTACCAACCCTATTGCTCAACTACCCTCCCCCCTTCCCAGACTTCCTACAGCAAGAAGATTCGTCACCTTTAATGAAACCTCCTTCTTACAAAGGACCATCCCCACACTGAAACATGCAATTCTTCATTCAGACCTTGACTCAATTGTGGAGAACTTGAACGCTACCATCACTGATGCATCCAAGGCTCCTACTCATGCTTCCCCCAAAACCCACCGACCTCATGCTCCATGGTACTCCACCTGTCTTAGACAATGGAAACGTTCCCTTAGAAAACTGGAAAGAAGATGGAGAAAATCCATGGACCTGCAGCTTTGAGCCATCTACCTAGCACAACATAGAGTATTCGACCAACACCCTTAACGCCAAATGTGAGCACCACAGCAACATCCTCCTCCGGGCTCTCAATAAACCAAAAGAACTTTTCAGCCTTGTCAGAACCCTCACCAGAGATCCTTCTCAACCTCATCAGAGCATTGACCTCCACCCCCAGATGTTTGCTGACTTCCTCATTTCCAAACATATGCAGCACTCCTCCTCCACCATCATTATACCTCCTCCCTCCAACTCAACGTCCTCAACTCAACAATGGACAACATTCAGAGATATCCCACCGGAAGAGTTCTTAAATATCATCTCTCGCATCAATGCGAGCATATCACCGCTAGACCCCTGTCCAGTATCTTGGATCAAGCTAACTAAGATACAAATGTTACCAATCATATCCATCATCCTTCATTCTTCATTCACTCAAGCCTACCTTCCACCCTCTCTAAAACAAGTATTCGTTAGACCTCTCCTGAAGAAACCCAACCTTGATCCCACCTCACCTGCCTCCTACAGTTCTATAGTCACCAAGAAAAAACAGCAAACTGCCACGTAGACAAGAGGAACAGTACAAAGGACGTAGGCAGGTAGGACCCACTCACGATTCACGACTCTTAATTAAGCCATATATTCCTTTATTGATCCATACATCCTAAGGGAGGCCAGACCCGACACAGGCCGTGTTTTGAAAGAATCTTCTTCAGGGGCTAGGCACACCTTACTCTAAAAAACACATCATAATAAACAATAAATAATAAAAACTACATTTTTGTTCTTAACACACTTGCACCACATGGTCTGAATTCTGAGCGCGATTTCTCCGTTTTTTTGTAATCCTCTTTTTTTTGGATACACAAGGTTTTTGGATACATTTTTGTAACTGTGGTTTATATATAATATTAATGTCCCTTTATTTACATAGTTTTTAAATTAGGGTCTCTTTTATTTTCTCCCCCTTTTTTCGTTTTCCATGAGATTTTGAATAAGCTGATTTTAGTTTTTTTTATCTATACAATATCATTTGTTTCTGTTTGATCCGTAGTGTTTTGGTATTCACAACAACAATTTTATTAGCACAATCTCTAATAGATGGTTCTTATGTGTTGATTTTTTAATTTTTTGTGTATTTATTTATTTCTTGATAGATTAGCTTTTTTAGTTTTCATATTAACACACATTTTAGTATTTATTGTCTTATGAGTTTATGATATTAACAACAAGTTTTTACCTTACATATTCATCGAGAGTGTTCTCCACACGGGGTATTTCATATTTCATTCTGTTTTATTTATTTATTCAACGAGCCGGTTTTTAATCTCTATTGTTGATATATACTTTGGTATCTTAAATCTCATCTTTTTTGCGACGAATACAACATTTTACATATCATTTTATACGTTTTTTATATGATCGGCGCGGTCTTTTTAATCCCCCGAGGCTCATCAATTTATGTTTATGGCATAATATAACAATGTTTTTCTTTACATGATATTTATTCATTTGTTTTTATTTACATGTCTTGCGCGGCTCTTCTTGATCTCTGAGGTCTCCTTTATATACGCATGCGTCGGCGTTTTTTCACAAAATGAGCTGATGCCGCTTCATTAGCCTGCCGGCTTTTTCTTCACGGACAGTATAATTTGGGATTTTGCAAAGTAGTAAGCAGCATTTTGATTTATAAAGAATCTGTTTTATTTGTGTACACATTGTGATTGTTGTAAGTTTGATGGTTTCCTTGGCGCCATGAGTTGCAGAAGATAACACCGGTTTTTGTTTTCAGTATGTATGGAAAAGTTATGCGATTCATTTCGTAGCCTTTTCCTTTACCGTCTTGCATGTGAAGGTCCGGCGTATACTGAAGGCAGTATCTTTGTACTTGAATTAGTACGTTTATTTTTAGACATATGATTATCCCTTTTAAAGAGAAATAAAATGGGTTATCTTATAGTACGCCGACATGTTCTGGGCCCTCAGCGGTACAGTTCATTTCTGCACATTATGATCATGTTTACATTGATCGTTTTGTATCCATGTTTAGATTATTTGTACCCAATGTTTTTGAACACACTCACCATTTTTCCTTTTGTAACGTTTCTGTTTTTAAATTTACTTATCTTATATTGTTTTTTACAATGTAGGAAGTATATTTTTTATCCTCAGTGATATGCCATCACCGTCTATGTGTGCCTAAGGTCCTAAGGTAAAAAAAAATTTTTTCACTCCTGCTCCTCCATGCATATTAGTTTTTCCATCTTCATTCTCTCTTGTTTTTCTCCTGGTTTCCTCCTTTTTTTAAATACGATGTTCATTTTTTAAATACAATGTTCATTTACTATTTATTGATTATTATTTATCATTTTTTTATCTATGTTGAGGTATTATTTATTATGGATTTCTTTATTAATTCATATTTTGGTTTTCATTTACACAGCATTTGTATGCATTACTTTGTATAGTTTTACTTTTCATCAGCTTACATGCATATTTTCCAGGGTTGTTCATTTTGTTCAATTTGACATGTTCACGTTTTTTATATGTTCATACTTTATTTATATACATATATATATATATACATACCTTTTATGAGATTTATGTATTTAGAGTGTTCATGTTTTTATTCATGCCTTATTTATCTTAAGTATCTCTTGGTTTTTATCTTTTTATTGTTAATTATATTTATGTATGCAGTTTTTATTATTTATTGTTTATTATGATGTGTTTTTTTAGAGTAAGGTGTGCCTAACCCCTGAAGAAGATTCTTTCGAAACACGGCCTGTGTCGGGTCTGGCCTCCCTTAGGATGTATGGATCAATAAAGGAATATATGGCTTACTTAAGAGTCGTGAATCGTGAGTGGGTCCTACCTGCCTACGCCCTTTGTACTGTTCCTACAGTTCTATAGCCAGCATACCTTTCCTTGTCAAAATCTTTGAAAAAGCGGTCCAGATTCAACTTCAAGAGCATGTTGACAGATATGCCCCACTTGACCACAATCAACATGGATTCCGCCCCTTTCACAGTGCTGAAACCCTACTCACCTCCCTCTTAAATATACTCATTGCTGGAACTGAAAAGCCATCCTCTAGTTACATACTGCTCTTTCTTGACATCTCTGCAGCCTTTGACACTGTGTCCCACCAGACCTTACTGGACCAGCTCAGTAACATTGGTGTTCAAGGCAAACCACTCAAATGGATCCACTTCTACCTATCCCAGCATACCCAAATTACAAGAATCAGACACCAATCATCCACACCCTACATCCTTCCTCAAGGAGTCCCTCAGGACTCTGTGCTCTCCTCTCTCCTCTTCAACATCTGTATCAGACCCCTATGCTACATAATTCAGAAATTTAACATCAGCTACCAACTCTATGCTGACGACATAATGATTTTTACTCCTTTTCACAGCACCATCCCTGACTACTCTAACCTTACCACCTGTTTCAAAGAAATTGTCTCCTGGCTACAACTTCATAACCTTGCGATCAACTTCAACAAGACCGAGATCCTTCACGTGACCAGAGATCCCAACTTCCACCCATCAACTGTCATCAAACTTGAAGACACAGAAATCCAAGTTAAATCTCAGATCAAATACCTCGGAATCACCCTGGATTATATATTAAATTTCCAACCCCACATCAGGAACGTCACTAAAAATATTTACTGTAAGTTTCAAACTCTCTGCAACCTACACCCCCTTCTCCCTCCTGACAGCTTCTGCACAGTATGCCAGGCCTCCATCACACTGCTGCTTGACTACTGCAACTCCATCTTTCATGGGCTACCCAAGGCCACCATTGCCTCTCTACAGCTTGCCCAAAATACTGCAGTACGCACTTTAGCCAAAGTCTCCAGACACTCCCACATCACTCCCATATTGAAATCACTCCAATGGCTCCCTGTTGCATCCAGGATCAAGTTCAAGGTACTCACCATCACCCATAGAGCAATTATCAACA
Source organism: Ichthyophis bannanicus (assembly GCA_033557465.1). Lineage (NCBI taxonomy): Eukaryota > Metazoa > Chordata > Amphibia > Gymnophiona > Ichthyophiidae > Ichthyophis > Ichthyophis bannanicus. The sequence continues at coordinate 352,252,349 of CM066036.1, read as the reverse complement.
TCTCCTCAGAACCAACTACATTCACTAATCAGACAGCCCAACAACAACAGACTGCGACATCAAAATGCTATGAATCTTCTCCTCTTTCCCACCCAGATAAGTAAAAGATCACAATGCACATGTTCAAGAGCCTTCAAATTCTATGCTCCCACCATTTGGAACCAGCTACCCCCATACTATGAGCTATTCAATCTCACATATTATTCAAAAAACACTTTAAGACTTTCTTTTTTGAAGAATACTGTGGTACCTCCTTTCATCAAACCACCAGCCCGACCACCTCCCACCCACCCATACAAATCCCCCACCCCTCCCCCCTAAACATACAATGCCGACTACCCTCCATCACCTCACTACATATCCTCCACTATCCCAATAGTATACTCAGCTCCACCTTAGCTTTTCCCCTTTCTACAAGAGCTCTGTAACATAGTTTTGAATGTTTTTTACCTTCCTATATTTCCCCCTCCTATTGTTCTGATGTCCTAGTTAAAGTTGATTATTTAAACACCTGCTTTTAATTGTTCCATCTAAACCGTTCTGCCTGGTAGAAAAATGGTATAACCCCCCCCTCCCCCCCGTTAAATAAATAAATAAATAAGGGAGGGGAAGAGGAGGAGAGAAAGGTGAGAGTTAAGAGGCTTGAGGAGAGAGAGATGGTGAATGAGAGTTATGTGTTAAGGGTGTGAAAAATGGTAGACGCAGTAATAAGTGGGGGACTGAGGACTGGATGGCATGAAGGAGTAGTAAAATTTGAGTTTATAGCGAGAGAAAAATAAATGGAAGAAATCTGAAAGGAAAAGATAAATGTCAGAAATGTAAAGAAGTGAAAAAGAATGGAGGGGTGGGAAGTAGCAAATGGGCCAGATCCTAGAAAGCAAGTTAGGAGAAGACAGAGGAAAGCAGAAACCAGAGACTGAGATCAACATGATTACAGAATAAAATGGCCAGTCAACAAAGGCAGAAAATTGAATTTTATTTTCAGTATAGTGAGTGGAATATGTCAGTCTTTGGAATTTTTATGTTCTATCTTTATATTGCACAGTACATGGGCACATGTATTTCTATTTCCCTGGTGCCATACTGCATGCAGGGTACAGTGTAGCCAAGGGTGGACCTGGGGGGGGGGGGGCATGGCTCCTCCATTTTGGCATGAGAGCTATCGAATTAACAGCAGCAGAACATTTTAATGAGGGAGTAATGGAAGGCAGTGTCAACATTCACATTGCTTTGTGCTCACCCATATTAACCCCAGGCCCCACCAAAAAATCAGTCCTAGCTATACCACTGATGTAGAGTCTGGTTTCTTGGAGTTCAGTTTAATTTTTGTCTATATATGTCTATTTTTAGTTTGAAGATCTATCTGTGTTCTGAGCGTGTGATTGAGGCAGCATGGAACATGGAATTTCTCTGTTGGGATAGGTAATCTGGCTTGCTTGGTTTCCTGAATAGGTTTAAGGATGTTCTATGGTCCACTGCAATATTTATGGTGCTCCTCTTTTCTAGATAGGTCCCTTGTGTGAGTTTTGGAAGTTAATGCTGTTATGGTACGGTACATTTTTTCTATAGGTCTTGAGCAGTTTTTGTAAGGTTTTGTACTACTTCACAATATGCCTAGAACTGGTGAGGGTTTATAATGCTGTTACCAAGATGACACAAGAATCAGGAATTATTTTTGGTATGTTGAGTTCTATGGGAAAATATGCTATGTCTGCTCTGCACCCATTGTTGGTAGAGGGGTTTCTTTGGTTGCAGAATATATGTTCAAAAAGAAAAGGCGAGAACCACATTACATTTTAAAGCACCAAAATAAAATTCCCTGACGAGCTGTGGGGAAGCCCCTCCATTTTGACTGCTGTGGTGCCTTCTCATCTCTTGCATCAGGCAGCAGATTTCTTGAGCCACTCCTGGATGGGATCTCTGCGGGCACCTGAGATTTGTCAAGCCCTGTTTCTGCCTCCTCAAGAAGTGCCAGAATGCCCTTCTGGCACAAATTAAACCCTGACTCTAGACAATGGTTCTCAAACTTGGGGTTGGGACCCTAAATGGGGTCACTTCATCAGTGGATGGGGGTCATAGAAACATGGCCATTACCCCTTCTCTCTGGACTTTCACTGTGATCTATGCCATGCAGTCACCAGTCAGCATGTGGCTTGTGAACCAGTGAACATTCATACGTCCTTGCCCTTTCCTGGGTAAGCTTCTTATTAGACTGGAGACCCATGCTAAGTACTGTGGTCTGTAAGCACACATTGCATACTGACACAAGGGATCCTGTGCTGCTGTTGCCACTATTGTTGCTGCTGCCGCCTTACTGCTTTAGATGAGTGGAGGGAGGAGAAGGATGCTGGAGATCTGCTACTTTGACTTCATCATCTGAGAGTCATATGAATTTTCACTTGTTAAAATAGGGTTATATGGGATAAAAGTTTGATAAGCACTGCTCTAGTGTGTATACCATCTTATGCAGGCAATGTACTGCTCTTTAGTTTGTTGATTTGGTCTATATATTTGCCTGATTCACAGAGATTTGTTTCAGTTCTTCTGAATCACCACCAATAAATGACTTACATCTTCTTCAGGAAAGACAGAAGCAAATAATTCATTTAGTCTCTTTACTATTTATTTTTATTTATTTAACCGGTTTTCTAAACCGCCTTGCTCTCCCTCAGTGCTTCTTTTACTCTGTAATCATCTAATGGTCCTCACAGACTTCTTGATTTGTGTATACCCGAAAAAAGTTTATGAATTTTTGCCTCCAGGATAAGTTTATTTTCTAAGTCTTTTTGCCTTCCTTATCAATGTTTGGCATCAAACATGCCAGTGGTTATGCTGTTTCCTATTTTAATTCAGATCCTTTTTCCATTTTTTGAAAGATGTTCTTTTGGCTATAGTAGCCTCTTTAACATCACCTTTTAAGTATGCCAGCTGTCATATGATCTTCCTTCCATCTTTTTTAATATATGGAATACATATGGGCTGCGCTTCCAAGATGGAGTTTTTTTAACAACATCCATTCCTGAAGTAAACTATAAAACTTTGCAGCTGCCCCTTTTTAGGTTTATTTTTTGCTACCATTTTTCTCATTTTCATCATCTCCCTTTTGAAAGTCAAATGCTATTGTAGTAGAATTCCTTAGTGTCCTCCTTCTTGTTATGAAGTCAAATTTGATCATGTTATGGTCACTGATTCTAAGGGGTATGTTTACTAAACCGGGCTAATGGTTAACCCGGGCTATCTGCATCTAGGTCCCATTGAATAATATGGGACCTAGTGACAGATAGCCCGGGTTAACCGTTAGCCCGGTTTAGTAAACATACCCCTAAGTGTCCCCAGCACCGTTGCCTCTTGCACCAAATCCTGTGTTCCACTAAGGAGTAGGTCTAAAATGGCTTCCCCTTTTGTCAAATCCTCAACCAGCTGCTCCATTAAGTAGTCATTTAATGAATTTAAAAACGTTACCTCCCGTGTGTTAAATGTATGAAATGTATTTAGTAAATATTAGAATAATTAAAATCACCCATTATTGTTTTGTCAAATTTATTAGCTTCTCTAATTTCTGATAACTTTTTATCATCTGTCCTTTCTGGCCAGACAGTAATATACCACCACCACTATTCTCTTTCCCTTCACACAAAGAACTTCTATTCTTACAGATTCCACAACGTATTGTTTCTTGCAGAACTTTTATTCAGTTTGACTTTATGCTTTTTAACTTATGATGCCACCCCTCCACAAATTTGATCTATCCTATCATTATAATATGATGTGTATGCTGGTATCACTATCAGCAGAGACTTTGGGAATGGTCCAGTCAGTGGAAGGACTCTGAGGGTGGAGCACTGGAAGACTGCTCCAGTCATAGGAATAGAGGAGGTAGTCTGGGGGAAGTTCATGTCCTGTAGAAAAAAAACTTCCCAGTACATTTCTATGGAGAAGCAGTTTCAACAGCGGCAGCATACATGCACTGATTCATTGTAACACAGAGCCCAATTCCAGGAAGGGAATGTCTGGGCCATCCGGGCTGACGAAGACGGGGATGTTTGGACCCGATTCTGGTCCGCGGGAACGAAACGTTCCTGTGGGAGCCAGAATCTGGCCTGAGGATGGCCTGGCAAGCCCCTTCTGCCTGCGGGAATGTCCTCCCCACAGGTGCCCCTGACATCCGCGGCTCTGGCCCCCAAGATCTCTCCACTGCCTGACCCACTGCTGGCCTGCTGTGGCCTGGATCGGGTGGCAGGGACCCTTCCACACTCAGCCAGAGGTAGCTCACCTGCCCCGATCCTCCCAATTGTGCTGCTTTATACCACCTTTGAGGTGGTATAAAAACACGTCCCAACAGGTCCGGCAGCATGTACAGAGCCATGACCTGAATCAGCTCTGTACATGCTGCCGGGCTGGCCCGCCCCTGCTCCGTTCTGATCTCGCCCCCTTCTGCCCCCACCGTATCTCCCCATCCTGATGCACAAGATGTATAGGGAGAGCCGGTGGGGGAATAGGGTAGAGGCGGCTGGCAGGACGTGCAGCCTCGCAACCTGCCTTTCAGAATGACCTCCATAGTGATTAAGGAATTGCACCTTTCAAACTGGCCTCCCTTCTCATCTCTCTCGATCAGACACCCAGAAATCCTATAGACACATAAACACATGCATGACATACAGTCATCAAGGCACATACACACACAGATGCATGCATAGCAATGCATACACACATATAGCAATGCATGTACACATACACATGTGCACACACACTACAGATAAATCCATTGCAAACTCTGTAAATGCTACAACATTACTGTGCCTGAAAATCCCTGGGATCATGACCCTAAGAAAATTACAGTGAATGAAGAGGTTATGATCACCAGGGATAATCCCATTCCGACTGATAAAAAGCTGGAAGCCAGACATAGTGGTAAAGGAAAAGAACACCAGAACAGCATTGATTATAGAGGTGTTATGGAGTTGAGAGGGAAAAGATCTTCAAATACCAAGAAATGCAGTCAAGAGACCAAGAAAATGTGGCAGAAAGATACTGAGTTATTTCCCATTTTGTTGGGTGCCACAGGCTTGAATAAGAAGAATTTCCAAGCACATCTTGATAAATTACCCATACATGTTTCTTTTTATAGGTCCAGAAGTAGGCTGTCTTTGGCATGATGCAAGTACTTCCAAGCATTAGCAGTAAGTTTGAGAGACTGAGATAATATTCCACATACCCTGGCTTAGAAGTGAGGTTCATGACTGTCATGGTATGCGCAAAACTAGTCATCTGGATGGCAGCTTTGGATGTGGCAGCATTATATACGTCTATCCCCCAAGATGAAGCTTTGCAAGTGTTGACATGTACATGGAATGCTAGACCTAGACCACATCGGGTGCCAACAGAATTTTTATTAATGTTGGCGGAATTAGCATTAAAAAAGAATTATTTCATATATAAACAGGATTTTTTTCAACAGATTTCAGGCACTGCGATGGGGGCGACTTTTGCGCCATCATTAGCAAACTTGTATATGGACACCTTTGAAGATAAGTGGATCTACTGTTCTAAGTATGCTCCCTATATTTTACGTTGGCATCGTCATATAGATGACATTTTTCTATTATGGAGTGGACATCTAGACATTTTGAAAGAGTTTTTCGACTATCTTAATGGGTGTAGCAATAATATTAAATTTGAGATTAATATTCAAAAATTTATGGTGCATTTTTTAGATGTGCAAGTTATGAAAAATGGAGATAAATTCAATACAACAGTGTATACTAAACCTACTGATAAAAAGACTTTGCTGCATTATTCAAGTTTCCATCCGAAACATTTGAAGCATAGTCTACCGTATTCACAGTTACTTCGTTGTCGTCGTATCTGTTCATCTAATAATGAATTTGAGAGTCAAGCTAACGCTATGATATTAAAATTTCAAGAGCAGGGATATCCTGATCCTGTTTTAAGAAAGGCTTATAAACATGCAAAATTTAATCATCGTGAGTGGTTGCTAATGCCTAAGAGTGCAAATTCTGCTCAGCTTCCAGATCCACTGTCTATTACGTGTGTATTACCATATTCAAGTCTTTCGAATTGGATAGCTGCCTCCATACGTAAAAGATGGAAACTTTTTGCATCCCACCCCATTTTATCCGGTAATACTTTACGTATGGCGTATAGTAGAGGTAGGAATTTTAGGGATCAGCTATGTTTGGCAATTCCAAAACAGACCAGCTCTTCTTCAGTATGTCATCATAATAAATGTGGGCATTGTTTATATTGTAATATGATGGAAGACCAGTTATGTGTACAACACATGCGACAGTTTTCTCAGTTAAAACAGCCTACTACTTGTAACACTTCATTTGTAGTGTATGCCTTATGGTGTTCTTGCTTTAAGGTATACATTGGTAAAACCACGCGTCCTTTACGTACGAGATTAGCGGAGCATAAATACAGCATTGTCAAACCAGACTTGAAACTCCATTGTTTCAGCATTGTATGTCTTTTAATCATACTTTTGAAGAGCTTCACTGTACGGTGTTGGAACAGGTTCTCCCTAGTATATGACTAGGTGATAGAAGAAAATTGTTACTTCAGAAAGAACAAAAATGGATTTATGATCTGAATACTCTAGCTCCTAATGGACTGAATGATAAAATTGAATGGACATTATTTATTTAACTTTCATGTTTAAGCTGTGAAGTTCCTGTCAGGTATCCTCTTGTTTGTTATGTTTTGTTATGTTTTGTAACACGATGAAATGTTTTGTGAGTTTTATCTGTAGAATTTATGTGATAACCGAGGCAGGCGGACCCGGCGCTTCGGGCCCTACCATTCCCCCCCCCCACCCCCCCCGAAACAAGACATGACACCATAACTTCATGGAACACAACTGGTCGCAGCTTTATTAACCATTAACAATTAGAACAAAACAACATCAAGTTTCAAAACCCCTATTAGCGGAACCCGGCTGCACCAGCCATACCTTAGCAAGGTGTCCGCCACCGCTAATGCCATAACTTGCCTCCCGGCAAGTTGCCATGCCCCTCTCCCCGACTTCGCCATGCCCTTAGAAAAAGTCGGCAGGGGTTCAACCGGGTCAGGGGCACCCCGCCCCCGCCCAAATGAAGCCTGCTGCTCCGGACCCCGGAAACCTCCGGGATTCCGCCCCCCCCCCAAGCTGCAACACCCCAGATCAAGCCCCCACTGAGAGGGAGGGAGGGAGGGACGCTGGCACCCCAAAGCAGCCTCCGCTCGAACTGCCACGCGGAGGCTGCTGGCCGCAACTCCCCCCCCCTCCACCCCCTAGCAACAAACACCACGATTGGCTCCCGCACGGCGCAGACCGCGGGGAGCCAATCAATTTCAAAGGCGCACTTGCACTCTACACCGAGGCCGCGCACGGGGTCCCAGTGCCGGGCCGCACGCCCAGTTAAAGTCGGCCGCCGGGACCCTGCCCGCGGCCTCGCGATAACCGAGGCAGGCGGAACCGGCGCTTCGGGCCCTACCATTCCCCCCCACCCCCCCCGAAACAAGACATGACACTATAACTTCATGGAACACAACTGGTCGCAGCTTTATTAACCATTAACAATTAGAACAAAACAACATCAAGTTTCAAAACCCCCATTAGCGGAACCCGGCTGCACCAGCCATGCCTTAGCAAGGTGCCCGCCACCGCTAATGCCATAACTTTTCTCCCGGCAAGTTGCCATGCCCCTCTCCCCGACTTCGCCATGCCCTTAGCAAAAGTCGGCAGGGGTTCAACCGGGTCAGGGCCAGGGGCACCCCGCCCCCGCCCAAATGAAGCCTGCTGCTCCGGACCCCGGAAACCTCCGGGATTCCGCCACCGGCACAGAACCCTGTTCATGTGCCGCCCCCCCCAACCCGAAGCTGCGACCAGCGAAAATCATGGACGGACATATACTCCAAGGCCTCCCGTCAGTCATTAAGAAGTAGGTCCTACCACCTGGCGACAAATGAACCCCATCAGCCCGATACAGCCCCGAACACGTAGCATCCACCCAATCATGCAAAATCTGATAACCCCCCCACTGACAGACCCATCGAACAATTTGTCAATAATCTTAGTCAAGCCCCGAGACCACCGCCGCTGGTCCCAGCAAGCCGGCCTTGGAATAATGTCAGACCACAGCAAGACAATACCAGGAAACAACCGAAGCAGCACCCCCAGATTGTCCGGCACCGCCCGGATCAGCTGCCGGCAGGACCAGGACACCAAGTCATTGCTCCCAAGATGCACAAGCAGGGCTCTCGGCCACCGGAATGTCCTCCCATGGAGCCGCAGCAAAGGTAGAAATTGAGACCAGCGAAGTCCTCACACCCAGCCATGTCACAGCCACTACCGACGGGTCCAGTACCCAATTAGCTCCGATAGGTCGCCCGTCCCGCCCAGTGGACAAAAGAGTGGCCAGCAACCCAACAGCCGCCAGGCCCGGCACCCCCATCTGCAACAGAAATAAACAGTTAAAGCCCCCCGCCCCACAACCCGAAACCCTACAGCCGAACATAACCTTTAAAAGCCCGGGAGCGCCACCTCCCGATACCCTGAATAACCTGCTCGGGGAACCCCACTGCTGCCGCACTAGTGGCAGCCCCAATTCGAAAGGAGTGGGGCGCAAACTGCATAGGGTCCTCACCCACCGCCCGCAATGCCAGGCACAGCACCGCCGTCACCTGAAAAACGGGTTAGGACCCGGGCTTCTGCGTGCACGAAACCCCCCCCCAGCCAGCCTCAGGCGCACCAACAAATACTGCCGCCCGCCCGAACCGGGCAAGCCCGCAGGTCCCCAATCTCACCCAACCACACCCACAAACCTCTCTCCAGCGGATCCGTCTTGGATTTGCCAACAGAATCCGCAACCGCCCCCCCTTCCACCCGCACCTGCTGCGCCTGCAGCCCCCCACCCCCCCCCCGACCAGAGCCCGCAACCAACTCCACGACTCGGAAAGCCCCAAAAAAGGCAATGCAAAACACCGCCCGAAACAAAGCGGCTTTGTACGCAGACGCCGCCACCTGCGCGAAGGCCCCGCAAACCCTTACCAATAGCCCAGATGTAATGGGCAGCCGGGAGTCCAGCAGTGTAGGCTGAACCCTCTCCCATCCTTGCAACAAACCGCCACGGCAAAACCCCTCCAGCAGGAGAGCCCCAACCAACCGCGCTCGCATAAAAGTTCAAGCCCAGCCAGGTGCCCACCGCTGATCCCGAGAAACCGGCGTGCTTAGCCTCTACAATATATTGCCCAAGCAATCCCGGCGGAACCCCACCCTTAGCCACCAAAAAGGCAACCACCCGGTCACAACCCCACTGCTACGCTGACCAAGTCCCTGCAGACACCGAAGTCTTCAACATATCTAGCATCTCCGGAGGCCAATGCTCCACAAGCTCTCTGGGACCACAGCACTGTCCTCGTCCGCTCCGGGGGCGAGAGCCCGGAACCGATCCCACTGAAAACGAGAAAGAGCATCAGCGATCTTGTTAGTGCACCACGGGATATGCCGCGCCTTGACCGACACATTCAGCCGGAGGCAGGCTAACACCACCTCCCGCATCAAGCCCGCCACCCTTAAGCACTTAGGAGAGTAGCAATTGACCACACTGACCACTGCCTCATTATCGCACCACCACAGAACCCTACGGTTCTGAAGCCGTTCCGGCCAGAGCTCCAAAACCACACAAATCGGGAAGAGCTCCAAAAAGGTGATGTTCTTGGTCAAACCCTCGACGTGCCACGACTCCGGCCAGCGATCCGCACACCAGGCCCCACTGAAATAAACACCTAAACCCCCCCCCCCCGCCGCATCAGTGTATAACTGCAAGGCATCACTGGACACTTCAGACTCCATCAAAATAGAAGTCCCAGTGAAGCCCCCGCTACCACCAGCAGCTCTCCCCTACCCGGGGATCGAGCCACCAGCGGCAGGAGGGGCCAGCGATCACCGAGGCCCAATCCGGGCTCTGCAGCCAACGTTTAAACCTTCGCGCCATCAGGCGCCGACTCAGTGAAGCCCCCGCTACCACCAGCAGCTCTCCCCTACCCGGGGATCGAGCCACCAGCGGCAGGAGGGGCCAGCGATCACCGAGGCCCAATCCGGGCTCTGCAGACAAAGTTTTATATTTAGCGACATCAGGCGCTGACTCAGTGAAGCCCCCGCTACCACCAGCAGCTCTCCCCTACCCGGGGATCGAGCCACCAGCGGCAGGAGGGGCCAGCGATCACCGAGGCCCAATCCGGGCTCTGCAGCCAACGTTTAAACCTTCGCGCCATCAGGCGCCGACTCAGTGAAGCCCCCGCTACCACCAGCAGCTCTCCCCTACCCGGGGATCGAGCCACCAGCGGCAGGAGGGGCCAGCGATCACCGAGGCCCAAGCCGGGCTCTGCAGCCAACGTTTAAACCTTCGCGCCATCAGGCGCGCCCGCAACTGGCGGGCCCGCGCCTGAGGGCCTCGCCAGAGGGCCCTTTGGCGTGGCCCTTAGGCAGGGCACGATAGGCTGAAAACAGAGTTCTCACCTACTACTCACCTAACGCTACTGAACCAGCGTTTGCCAACGTTTGAACCTTTCATCATCGTCATGCTGTTTAGGCAAGTTTTCAGCTCCACATAACAGTTTCTCTCCCAGTCGGGGTAGAGCGGGCCGAAGTCTCCAATACCACCACCCACGTGAACGCTTTGGCTGGGCATGTCTCACATCCACTCCCTGCATACTCAGGAACTTTGAAGTTACTGCTCTTTCTCATTGCCTCAAGTAAGATTAGATAGACCCCTTATGTATCTGCTATTTTGCCTTATACCTGGAGTTTCTCATGTAATGGTACACTGTTGACTAACCATCTCTCAGTAAGCTCTCATATAATATTTACTTGCTAATTTGTACCCCACCGAACAGCCTGTCTCTAAAACTCAGTCAGAAATAGATATATTCTGAAATCCGTCATATACTTTGTGTAATACTTAATAGCTTTACCTCTAAATACTGTCTTATTGATATGTTTGATCCATTTTTGCCTGTTGTACACTACTAGAACTTGCATATTATACATCTGTTTACACTCTGATCTCTATTCACTGCCAAACCACTACAAAATATTGCATTTGCTCCCTTGGCAACTCCCAGCAGTCAGTAACACCCACTAACACAGCATAGACTTACCACCAATACACTAACAACAAGGCTGACACCAGATCTTCAGCATTCAAGATCAACACTGAAATGGCCCCACCCATCACAGCCATAATGAGCGGCCTCATGATCTTTTCTTGGCTGATTGTTGAGTCCCTAGCCTTATTCCACGCTACTAATCATATCCCAATACTCCAGCACCATGCCAAAACATGGACAAACTCTGCCTACCCTAACCACTTAAAGAACACACACACACGTCAATCATATTTGTTACACATAGCCCTCCAACATAACAAACAAACTAAACCAGAGAAATCCACTCTAGTTCTTAATTGCGCCCTTATAAATGCGAGATCAATTCGTAATAAATGGCCAGTTGTCACTGAATTAATTGCATCCCACAACCTGGATATTCTCTTAATAACTGAAACGTGGCTTTCCGACGTAGACAATGTAATTCTCAACCAACTATTACCCAACAACTTCACAAGCCACTCCCGGCATAGAGGAATCAAGAGAGGAGGGGGGGCCCTTATCTTGACCAAAACGGACTTGCATTTTCATACAACAGACTCCTCCAGTACCAACAATCTTGATATCATATCCATTGCAAATGACCAATGCGCCATCAACCTTCTATATAGAGCACCCTCATCCTCAACTGACGATCTCTGCAATATCCTCGACCTAGCAGCCAACACTCGCAACCTCAACTTATCAAACTGGATACTAGGAGATTTCAATCTCCCTTCACTTCACTCCAGTCATGCCACTGCCCTACTAGAAGCAATTAATGATCTGGGCTACAGACAAATCATCAACGAACCCACTCACACCAAAGGGAACATACTGGACATGATTTTTGCCCCTCTGTCAGTACAAGATCCAAATGAAAAGCTGGTGACATCACTCACCTCTGTACCATGGTCAGATCACAAGCTTATCAATTTCAACATACCTATCAACAACAATTCACTACACAACAATGGAACTTTAAGCAACACCACTTCTCGAAACTTCAGAGCCTTCAACAAAGATCTCATACTGGCTGAAACTCTTCCCCTATACAACAATTCAACCCTCAACCTCGACAATTTAATCTCCTCATGGAATAAGAATCTTAGCTCTATTGCCCAAAAACCTACGAAGAACAACATCGCAAAGAATAGAAAACACTCTCCTTGGTTCTCTCCTGAACTATGTATCTCCCGCTCTCATCTACGGAAACTAGAGAAAAGATGGAGGCGTTCCCACTCCGCCGGAGACCTGTCAGCTTACAGAACTCACCTTGCAATCTACAAAGAGGCTATCCTAACAAATATGAAACAATACCATACTGACACCCTCAAAAGATCTCTAAACAAACCTCGTGACCTCTTCGAACTAGTTAAATCATTCTCTAAGGAACCATCCCCAAGCCATCCTGAAGAGATCCACCCACAAGAGTTTGCCAACCATTTACAATCCAAGCTACTTCAAACTGATGAAGTTAACACGTTCATAGCACAAGGCACCACCAGTCCAACTTTACTTTATAAGTTCTCCACACCAACCAAGAAACATGTGGAAGATACTATTGCAGCCCTCAACACCACGAATGCACAAACTGACCCTTGCCCCGCATATTGGATTAAAAATTTACGATCAGAACTCAGCCCACTTATCACAAAAATGATGAACCTATCATTCTCAAATGGATCCTTCCCTGCACCACTCAAGCAAAACATCCATCAGACCTCTGTTAAAGAACCCTAAACTGGACCCAAGCAAAGTTGAATCCTATAGACCCATAGCCAGTATACCTCTATTAGCCAAAATAATCGAAAAGGAAGCACAAAGGCAACTGCAAGACCATATAGATTTAGCCTCCCCACTAGACCATCGGCAACATGGCTTCAGGGAATACCATGGCGTCGAAACCCTACTTATCTCTCTCTTCAATAAAATCGTCACAGGTATCGACAACATCCATCAAGGTTTCGCTCTCATCTTTATAGACATTGCGGCAGCCTTTGACTCTGTACACCATGGTCTTCTAGTAGAACGACTAAAAGAAAAGGGCATAAGTGGCGTCGCCCTCGATTGGTGCAGATCGTACCTTGATGGCAGATGGCAGCATGTAAAATCAGGTTCAAGATCTTCCGAACCCTTCCATCAGCATCAAGGCGTCCCCCAAGGGTCCTCCCTCTCATCTCTATTATTTAATATTTACATGCAACCTATTTTCAACATTATCGAATCATTCAAGGTCGACTGTCTAATTTATGCTGATGACATCCTCCTATTCATGCCATTTTCCACAGAACAAATGGACCTTTCGCCACTGATTGAATGCTTCAACACAGTCTCCGAATGGCTTCTATCACAAAACCTCAGGATCCAACACAAAAAGTCTGAGGTGCTATTTATCACCAGAGACCAGAATTTCCGCCCTCCACCTCATATAAAGGTTAAAGAAGCTGAGCTCCAAACCAAATCAGCAATTCGGTACTTAGGGGTCACCCTCGACCAACGACTAGATATGAAAAACCATATATCCAACATAGACAGAGCCGTATATTACAAAATCCGGTCACACAGACACCTGCAATCCCTTCTAAGCCCTGAAGACTTCCTGACAATATACAAAGCCCTTATCTTGCAAAACTTTGACTTTGCCAACGCTATTCTTCAAGGTCTCCTCAATCATCTCTAAATCCGTTGCAACTTGCCATGAATGCCGCAGCTAGAATCTTAGTAGGAGCAGCAAGATGCGACCATATAACGCCTATCCTAATACAACTTCATTGGCTCCCCGTACAAGGAAGGCTTACATTCAAATCTTTGTTACTCACCTTCAAATCTATCCAGGGCATCACCTCCACCTCATTAACCAACATCATCCAGCCCGCTCCTCCCAACAGAACAAGGAGAACCCCATCTACAAATGTGCTAGTAATTCCAAAGGCTTCAACAAAGTACACAACCGCAACATCTAACAGGGCATTCAGTATCTATGCCCCAAAATGTTGGAATGCATTACCACCAGGCATCCGTGTGATTACTGACCTATCACAATTCAGAAAGGCTCTCAAATCCCATTTATTTACTCAATACTACCAGATTAACCCTACCCCTACATAAGTGCCTCTCCCTCACCCCCTCAAGTTAATATATCACCTCTATTGTACACATGTTCACACTGAATTCCCAATACTCGATCTCACTGTACATATGTAAGTAGTTTAGTTTGCATACCCCGTTTATCCAAGTTATTACTCCTGTTCTATGTAAAGCAGAAGCATGTTATCCAAGTTGCTTTCTCCTGTTCTATGTGAAGCCAAACAGTTTGTTATGGTCATTTTGTTGTATGTAAACCGCGCTGACAATAGTGCGGTATATAAGAAATTGTAATAAATAAATAATAAATAAGTCCTCCAGAAAACAACTCCACACCATCAGATCTGCCCGCATGGCCCCCGTGACCCTAATGCGGTGGTGAGGCTTCCTTACCCCGGCTGTGGCACAGGCCAGCCGGCGTGAAAACACCCTCCCCATCGGAATCACTCTACACGCAAAGTTTAACGACCCTAACAGCGCCTGCAGCTCCCTCAAGGAAATCTTGCGAGACGACAACACGTTAGCCACCGAAATCCGCAAGCGGGTCACCTTATCCTGCAGCAAACGCGCCACCATCTCCTCAGAATCCAACTCCACCCCCAAAAAGGTCAACCGTGTCGTCGGACCTTCCGTCTTGCCTGCCACCAACGGTACACCGAACTCCCGTGCCAGCCGAACAAACGCAGACAACAGCTCCTGGCATTCCCCCGACTGCGCCGCACCCACAAACAAAAAATCGTCCAGGTAATGCACCACAGTCGACAAGCCGGACGACTGAACCAGCACCCACTGCAGGAAGGTGCTGAACATCTCAAAATAAGCGCAAGAGACGGAACAGCCCATCGGCATGCACTTGTCAAAATAATACCCTTCTTGAAAACAAAAACCTAAGAAAGGAAACGCAGACGGGTGCACAGGTAACAGGCGAAACGCAGATTCAATGTCAACCTTTGCCATAAGGGCAGCCCGACCGGCCCCCCTAACCATCAGAGCCGCCTTGTCAAAGGAAGCGTACCGTACCGTACAAAACTCACGCGGAATGCGATCGTTAACGGAAGCACCAATGGGACAAGACAAATTATGAATCAACTGGAACTTCCCCGGCTCCTTCTTGGGTACGATACCCAACGGAGAAATCACCATGCCCGGAAAAGGGGGCTCCGGGAAAGGGCCCACCACTCTCCCCAACCGCAATTCCCCCACTAACTTGTCTTGAACGACCGCGGCCCAACGCCGGACTGACGGGGAGTTCCGCGCACTCGAGGCCGACACCACGCCGCGCACCGGGATAACGAAACCAAACCGAAAACCAAACGACAAAATCACCGCCACCCGCCTCCTAGGGTAGCAACTCAGCCACCCCAAAACGGCCTCGACCCGTATCGGCGAGGGCGCACGCCCCCACCACTCACTGCCCTTCCGCCGAGGGTCCGGCAACCCCAGCGGCACCTTTTTTAATGCACCTGGTGGCCGAGTGAGGACCTCCGCACCCGGAACAAACGTGCTGGAATTTGCAGTCTGGAAAGGGGCAAGTGGACCGGTTGAAGCGCCAGCACACATCTCCGCCCGCACCGCCCCCACCACCGCCCCGCTACTACCCTTACCCCCACCCCCCCCACCGGCACTAGACCTAGACGACATCTGAGTCAGCCAAAGGTTACTGTACTGCGTACCCCAGGAAAGCGCTCGGTTCTCTTCCATCCTATCCCTGAACTTCTCATCATAGTTCAGCCAAGCCCATCCATCATGCGTCCAGGATGGAATCGGCGTACGCTAACAACATCCCATACTGGCCCGGATCGTGGTGGCCCCATACACTAGCCAACCGCAGAAAGGCGCGTGTCCAGTTCACCACATTACGCGCCACCTTCCTAACCCTACCCGCCTTCTCATCCTCATTCCTCCTCCTCCGACTCTCCCCGGAGCGCATCCTCCCCTCAAGAAAGCGGAAGATATCGATATAACGCCGTTTCCTAATCTTGCACCGCAGCTTACGTGGCACCCCCTCCCACAATTCTGGAAAACCCACCACCGAAGCGGCACCGCCACCCGAACTAGAGCCCACCGTCCCCCCACCTTCCCCATCCCGCCTACAAGGCAACCCACCGGACCCCCCAGACGAACCGCTCAAAGAAGAAGAGGAGGACGAGTCAGAGCTCCGACGCCGCCGACAAGACCGCCTGCGCTTTTTCCGCATACCACCCCCCACCTTTGCCCCCAGCGACCGCCCACCCACATCGCCCGCACCCCCAAGCAACTCACCAGTCTCACCAGCCGCAGGCACCGACACCGCAGTGGTCCCGTCCGCAGCTGGACCATCTGCACCTTCGGCACCCCCGCTATCCTCGGGCCGTCCCTGTGCCAACTGAGCTCCATACTGCGTCGATGCTCCCGCCGCCGAAGGCAACCAGCCCTCGCATCCCGCGGCACTCGACTGCCATGCGGGCTGTGCCATAATCGGTCCCTGTGGAGACATAAAAGGAAAAACAGGGGGGGAAACTGCCCTTGACCATGCCTGAGGCCAAAGCCCACCCCAATCCACCCGAGATGGACCCTGCCCCCCACTCAACCACTGTGCCCACGGAGACGGTCCCCCTGATGCCCCATAGCCACCGGGCCCAGGGAGCCATCCAGTGGGCACCCCATAGCCACTGACCCACTGGGACCCCTCAGGCCGTACGCCTCCCGCAGGCCCCTGAACCCCCAACCCTCCCCCTGCTACCCCCAGACCCCCCGCTGGACAGGCAGCACCTCCCTCACCCCCCACATGCACTCCCCCCGCCACTCTAGCAGTACCCCGAAGCCCCTCGAGCACCCCCAGGGTGCCACTGGGAGGTGCAACACCCTCGTCGGCCCCAGCACCCCCCCGGGCCGCCGAGCCATTGTTGCCCCCTTTTGACCCCGCGCGGCTCCTCCAACAGAAGCCCCATGACCCCCCCCGCCAGGGCTGTGCAACCCCCTACCCGTCCCCGCAGACCCTTGGGTCCGAGATCGCCCCCGCCCATGCACACACGACCCCTCAGCACCTCCCGGGGCCGAACCCCTCGCACCGGCCTGACCGCATGGTGCAGGCATCCCCAAGGGCCACAGAACCGCCCCTAATGGCTGAATAATCCCCAACAGCAAGCCGGGACTATAAAGCAGCGGTGGCTGCCTGACTTTGTTCTTTCTTTCTTTATTTATTTTTTAACTTCCACCTTTAATTTCCCTCTTTTTATTTATTTATTTATTTATTTTATATAACGGAGGAGTTATGTGTTCCTTAAATTTCCTCCCCCACACGTCAGCAACACCCGGCCCCCCGAAGAACACCGGGCCCGCACTTGAATGCACACCCGGCCCGCACATGCCAGCACACCCGGAAGACAGTGTTGCCTCGAAGCTCCGCTGCTCCTGATCGCCGCCAAACCGCCTGCCCTCCGGAGGATACAAGGACGCCGGCACCCCAAAGCAGCCTCCGCTCGAACTGCCACGTGGAGGCTGCTGGCCGCAACTCCCCCCCTCCACCCCCAAGCAACAAACACCACGATTGGCTCCCGCACGGCGCAGACCGCGGGGAGCCAATCAATTTCAAAGGCGCACTCGCGCTCTCCACCGAGGCAGCGCACGGGGTCCCAGCGCCGGGCCGCACGCCCGGTTAAACTCGGCCGCCGGGACCCTGCCCGCGGCCTCGCGATAGGGGTAGAATGAACATAAAGTTGTTGTTGAAGTATTGGCTCACTAGATTCTTCTTTAAATAATGATGATGTCAGACGCTGTCGATACAAGCAATGGGAGACATTGTAGATGTCCGTGATTAAAGTTCTCTATTTGTGTAATTGTGGTGAATATCATCTGATTGCTTTCCTGAGAATCTAATTCTGAATCCCTGACGAAGCCGAACAGGTGAAACAGAAGCTTTTGTCGGGCAATTTTAGTAAGGTGTTCAAAGTGTATAACAGGAAGTTCTTCATGACAGTAGAAACAATTTGCTGCTCCTTTGATATTTGAAAGTTATAGTGAAAGTGATGGCGTCCCGCTGTGGTGCAGACTGATGTCTTTACAACGTCCAGATAAGTGAAATTTTGTTACTAGTATGGTATTGTATACTATTAAATTGAAGAATACCTTATTTTTCTTTTGTAGGAATTAAATGGGCAGTTTGTGGGCTTTGGCTCTCTGCTAAAGCGTGACGGTGTGGAAATTTGAAATAAATTAAGATAAAATTTAAATACTTTTTTAATAAAAGAATTTTGAGAATCCCTAAAAAGTACTTTTTGGGTGTAGGTAATTTTATTATATTTGGATTAATTTCTTGTAAGTTTGAATTAAAGATAAGAAGGTTATGACCCGTGATGTGAGGTTTGTTACCTAACCCTATGGTGATTTATTTCGCCACATGTAGGGAGAAGGATATCCTGAGGTCATATATACCTTATATGAATATGTGAGAGTTGTGATCACTTAGTTATAGAAATTTGTGATTGGGGTAGGTTGGTGTTTCTAAGGGTGTTGGTATTTAGTATATTTTTAGCTTACCCTTTGGCAGTTAGTTGGTTGAATTTATGCGCAAAACTATCCCATTTGGCAAAAATGGTACTCACACATACAAAACATGGAAAATACAGACAAAGTAGGCAATGCAAATATAGTAACATAGTAACATAATATATGACGGCAGATAAAGACAAGCATGGTTCATCTAGTCTGCCCAGCAAGGAGGCAAGAGTAGGTGCACTTGCTGCTCCTTGCAGGTCACCTTTCCCCATGCCTTTGTTTAGGGGGTGTACCCACTGCTCCGTGTAGGTCACCCCTATTTGTTCAGATATAAGAGATAGTTATGCTTATTTTGATTTTATCCGGTTGCTATAAAGGGATCCACTATGTCTGTCCCATGTCATTTCGAATACAAATAGATGTGAGCATGTGCACACTCATGTGTAGAGAGACTGAAAAGAATGATATATGCCATGCTGTGCATGCTTTCCCCACTTTCTTTGGGTGGCTTATAGATAACTCTGTTTATTAAGTACAAACAAACAACAACATCACTGGTATGTGGTGACACACACACCAGCAAAAACCAATAACAGTTGTGAGATTTTCTTATTATCCTACCTCCCCTCCCCTCCCAACTCCCCTCCCCACCCCTCCCCACCAAACCCTCTATAAAATATATCAATTCAAACCAAAAGAAGTATATTACAGGGATAATCACAGTTAGAGGCACAATTCGTCCCTAAATTATTCCCTGACTGTACCACAATTCTTAAAAATTGCGAGATGGGTGCTATTATTATCCAACATAGGGGTGGCCTTCTCTAACATCATATGACTCTATGTGCCCAGGTATACATTTACAACAGAACATAGATCAATAGTATGCACATAGGCTAAGTATATCCCTAAAACAGAAAAGAAAACCTATGGGTCAGAACAAGAGCTCACAGTAATTCCCAACCAAGAACAGACCCTGCCAGCACAAAAACCATGTTGCCGTTGTTTGCGGCTTCCCAGTGCTTTCAACCCTCCAGACCCATTATGTATGTAGGCAAGATGAGAGGTTAAGCGCACCTCTCCCCTTCCCTCCTGACCCCTCTGTCCCTAGTCATAAAATAGACCACAGCCATTATATGTATGATCACACTCCAACAGGGGTCGCTGCAGCTCCTATAGGCCTGCATCCATCATACATACCAGCATCTCTCCCCTCACCCCACCTCCCATCCTTTCCTATCCTCCCCCCAACCCTCCTACCCTACCCTCCTTCCTCTGGGGCCCAGGTGACTGCCGACACCAATTTCAAGGGGCCAATCTGTCCCCCAGTAAGTTTACAAAATATTGAAAATTTGACTCCTCTCTTGTGGATTGAGGGGCTGCAGATAAGGCTCCCAGTCTATGAGAAATTGCTCATGCTGTCGACCCCTCCCCGCATCCCAACATGTACTAAAATCATAAGGGCGTGCAATTCTTTGTGCCATGTCTGGAATGTGGGCCCAATTGAGGACAACCAATCATAGAGAAGTACATGATGAGCAAGCAATAAAGCTTGTCCTATCCAGAAATGTTGCGGGCCCGGGATTCTATCTGCCTGCATCATTAGTACAAGCATGGCTACCTAAGAGACTAAAGCTGAGAACATCCCTAAAATGGAGACCAAGTAGTGGTGAATAGATTTCCAGAACTTTTTGATCACAAGGCAAGTCCAAAACATATGTCCCAAAGCCCCTTGAGGGCTACCACAATGTAGACAGTCTGGAGACGGACTGCACCCTGCCCAGAACACCCTATGAGGAGCAAAATGTGTTTGTCACAGTATCTTATACTATAAGTTCTGGAAATCCACACAACAGCTAGACTGCAGGATGATCCAAAAGGCTTCTATAAGGTCTATCCACTCCAGGGGCACACCCAACTCCACTGACCACGCCGCTGTCAGGGTCATCTCTGTGGATGCTGTTTACAAATTTAGATATCCTTGATGGAGAGCCATTATCCATGCTCATTCCGCATTTCCAGAGTATAGAAACTTCTTAATATGAGAACATTCAGACACTTCTAGATCCTGAAGCATGAGGCTATGGAGGTAGCTATGAACCTGACGATATTGGAAGGCATCCTGGTACGTAAGACCAAATTGTGTTTGCAGCTCCGCAAAGCTCAAAAAGTGTCTCGTCGTCATGGACATACTGTTCCAGACCCTGTATTTCCTGTGCTTCCCAACGGCTGTAAGTTCCATCCTCCATACCTAGAGGAAAGGACCCTTCCCACAAAGTGGGAAGAATGGAGTCACACTAGGAGTATATTGCAAATGGTGACACATTATTTTATTTATTTATTTTATTTTATTTTACAGTTTTTATATACCGCGCTTTTTGGTATCAGCGCGGTTTACAGATAACAAATTTTCGCATTAGAACAATCCTTTGCTTACATTATAACAGGGTCAGTAACTTGGAGATAACATGGGAAACTATATACAAGTTATGTACAGAAAATATATTACCTCTGGCAATTACAGTTCAAGATGGGGTCATAAATTTGGGGTCATAAATTTATCCGCCACATCTGTTGCATTGATGAAAAAAACATGTGCAAATGACAGTGAGGCAGCCACCACTTGCTCAATTAAGGTTGGTGTGTAGTTCTGCATCCCACCCAGCCAGTCCTGCATGTTACATAATAAACAAGCAATATTGTACCATCTTATATCTAGCACCCCCATGCCCCTTGTTCCCACGGCCTCTGCAGGATGTTAAGGCACATCCGCGGCTGCTTCCCTTTCCAGAAAAGAGTATTTAGAGCCTGTTCCAGACTGCGGAGGTCACGTTGGTTGAGAAGAATAGGGAGCACTTGCAAGACATATAACCATTTAGAGAAGAGTACCATTTTGAACAGGGCTATACAGCCCCCCAAGGATAACGAGATCTCCCACCACCGGGCAACCGAGTCCGCAAATCCGTCAACAAGATATCACAATTTAGACCATAAAGCTGAGAAGGGTTTGCTGTTAATTGTATTCCCAAATATTTAAATGACCCACAGGCCCACTTTAAGGGAAACAAGCTCTCCTAATTAGTTTGAACTGCTGAATGTAGAGGAAGAGTCTTAGATTAATCGAGATTCAATTTGAGACCAGGGAAGACCCCAAACTCTTCAAACACCTGGATAAGGATTGAAAGGGTGTCTCAAGGGCAGTTAAGGTATACCAGGATGTCATCTGCAAATGCTGATATTCGAAATTCCTCTGTGCCAATACATGCACCTGACAAATCTCTTAGAAATGTGGGTCATATACATTTGGTGCATATATATTCACCAATGCATTGGCCACACAGCTTACAATATATCACCCTGCAGGATCCATCAGAGTCTTCTCCGCTACAAACCCCGTCTGTTTGTGTATCAGTAGGGCTACCCCAGCCTTCCTTCCCCCTGAGGACACCCCAAAAACCTCACTGACCCACCGACTCACCTGCAAGAAAGCCAAGTCTGATGTAGTGAAACACTTATCTCTATTCCTCCGTTGATAGTCCATGAATTAGTCGCTCGTAAAGAAATCTTTCAGCAGTGCAGTGCTGAAAGATTTCTTTATGAGCGATTCATTCATGGACTATCAACGGAGGAATAGAGATAAGTGTTTCACTTCATAGTTGACCAAGTGTGTTTTAGATTGGTGAAGGACCACAATTTATAATAAAAAGTAGCTAGCAGTCTGGTGAGGGATTAGTTTTCATCTTATCCCTCCTACGGCTTAGCTTCGACAAAAAGAATAGAAAAAATAGAGAAGAGGTTTTTACTAGCGGTGATACCTATTTATTAGTCATAGTTTTTGTTTCACTGCGGGGGGGTTGTGAGTTTTTTGAAAGGGTTGTTGTGGCATTGGGCCCCCACCCTCCTTGAGCCCCACTTAATTTACTCCTATTGAGGCGCGTCAGCGCCTTCTTATCTCTGTTATCTCCCTGACCTCATTTCAGACATCCGCATTGCCATTCATACCACTACATCATATTGGTATCAAGGACAGAGTAAGCATTGATCATTCAAGCATACCATCCCTTTTAACAAAGATAATACATAGTGTGATGAGGAGAACTCTGCTGAGCCCATGGAAATAGAGGGAAATTGTAAATATACCTTTAAGGAGAGAGACAGGCAAGGATTTCACAGCTTTCAGAGTGCAGGTAAAGGAAGAAAACACGCAGTCACTGAAGTCAGGCCACACCCAAGCTCTGCTAACCTAAGTGTAGGCTTGGGGAGTAATGAAAAACACCTGAGTAGGAAGCAGTATACGCTAGTTAAGAAACAGCCTTATAAACCCAGGGGAGAAAAAGGAAGAGGGCCAGCACCTAGGAGCAGAAAGGAGATCACCGGGGAGGAGAACGGTGAAGATTTTGGTGAGGAGCTTAGCAGTGAAAGTAGCAGCCATAAACAAAGCCAGGCTTGCAGGAGGAGTGCTGTTAGTCCTGAAGCCAGCCGAGGTGTGGCTAGGAGAATTGCTGACGAGGGTCAGGCTGCAGTTCAAATGGTTCGTGGTCCAGCTCAAAGAGTTCAAGCTGTCAAAAGGTGGGTGGACAAACTCACAGCTAGAAGTGACCAGAACCCAGCGGGGTGGAAAGAACCAGGGCTGAACAAGTTAGAGGAACTGAGGCAGTTGATCCAGAGAAGGAATCCTCACATTCCAGGTACAAACATTCCTTATTGTGGAGAGCACCTGTGGAGAGAAGTCCAGGAGCTTTTACAAAGCATTAAGCCAGAAACAGTTCATGAAAGCTCAGAGTCAGATGTACATGCTGAAGAGCAGGAAGAGATGCAGGTAGACTGTCCTGAGCAGGATTCGATAACTGAGGAATTAGCAATGGACTGTTCATTGTGCCAGAAGGCAGATTGAAAGCTTTCTGATAAAAAGTCTTTAACCAATAAAGCACTGAAGAAACAGGGTGAGTTAATTTATTTATTTTTATTTATTTACATTCTCTTGTATACCGCGCTATTCTGCATCAGTGCGGTTTACATTGAACAAACTGAAATTACATTGAACGGGGCATTATAACTTGGAGATAACTATTTTACAGGGAACATGGGCTATGGAGGGTTAAGTGGCTTGCCCAAGACCACAAGTAGCACCTGTGGGGCTAGAAACCCCAGTCCTTCCGGCCCAACGTTGCTGTCCTCTAGTGGGATTTGAACCCCCGACCTTCCGGCCTGAAGTACCTTGCCCCAACCACTAGGCCACTCCTCCACTCCCACAATCTATCTGTGTTAATGCTGGGAACCACTTCTAATGAAAAGAATACATGCATAACTTGTATTTGAATTACTAAAGAAGCAGAAGATAAAAATGGACACTTTGCTTTGCTTGAAGGAAGAAGCTATGTTTTGTTTGCTGAACATTTGATGAAAACAGCTATACATGTTAAAAGGCTTATGAAGCAGTTTCAGTTCTAGTTTGTGTATAATTTCCTGATGTTATTGCTTGGAGAAGAATCCTAACGTTTGTGTTGAGCCTTAGTGCTTTGGGGAAGATAAATAAATTTCTTGTTTGCCTTTAAAAACCATCGGTTTCACACTACTGTCTTTAGATAAGGAGAAACAACTACAAGTCCCAGAAGTCCAAGCTGTGGACAAGAATAGTATAATTCTTTATTTAAGGACTAACATTGGCAGCCCTGTGCCTTTAGGCCTTTGGCCCGGGCTAGGGTGACGACAAGTGGCGTAGTTCTTGGATCTCACGCATGCAACAGGTTTTGCCAAGCACCCCAGGATTTGCACTAAAGACAACGCTGACTGCATAAGCTGTGCAGAAGATTACAAGTAGAATCACAGCTAAGGTCAAAACCTGAGTCACGGAGGACAAGCAGAGACCTTCACTTGTGAGAAGCCGGAATCTACACCTGTTATCAGGTAACCCATAGATAAGTGGGTTTTAAAAAGGATACCAGTACAGTGCTGCAGAAGTCTAAACTGTGGAAGCCAGGAGGATAGCTGAGCTGTTGTTTTCGTACCGCACTTGGTGGTGTTTCTCTGTTTTTTCTTTCTTACAGAGCAGCCGTGGCCATGGAGTGCAAGGACGTGCTACAATGGATGGCCGGCCAGTTTGAGAAGCAGAGGGAGATGTCCTACCAAGCCCAGGAGCAGGCCGCAGCGGTGATGCAGGCACAACAAAAGCCACTATTGGACATGATGGAAGCATGGCTGGCAACCCAGAAGAAGACAGTAGAACCAACACTGACACCTCCAGGTTCTATAGGAGCTTTACATACCTGTGGGCTAGGACCAGAGTCTAATGGGACACTCACTTTTGGATAATTGTCTGAGAATGATGATATTGATGATTTCCTTGAGGCATTTGATAGAGTAGTGCACATAATAGGGTGGCCTAAGGAACAATGGGCTTTACGCCTGGCCACATCACTCACTGGTGAGGCGTTGGCGGCGTACAGGGCCATGCCTGCGGCACTTGCCAATGATTATGATGAGCTAAAGAAGGCCATAAGGGATTGCCTAGGTTTAACACCGATGGTGTATCATCGCCTGTTAAGGAGTACCAAATCGAAACCTGGTGAGACGCCAAAAGCTCTATGCCAGAGAGTCAAGAGCTTGGTAGTAAAGTGGCTAACAGCAGAGGCTAAAACGGTAGAGTCTATCATAGATAGTATTGCGTTAGAACAATTTATGGCCGTGGTCCCAAAGGACATACAAGCCTTCCTGATTTTGCAGAACTGCCGGAACACAAATGAAGCAACCTTATTGACCGAACACTTTATGGAAGCAGAATTGGCACGTCAGGGAAAAGGGAGCGCTTCCAAGACGGCAGGTTCTGAATTATCATAAAGGAGGGTAAGGTCGACAGAGGATAATATGAAAGTGTGTATGCCTATGTTTAAAAACCACTGCATAAGAAGGAAATGTTTTAGGTGTGGTAGTGAGGGACACTTGAAAAAGGAGTGTAAACGAGAACCGCCCTGATAACTGCCAATACAAAGGAGATCAGGGAAGGTTTCCTTTTGTCTGTGGAAGTGCAGGGCATTGCTACCGATGCCTTATTAGACTCAGAAGCAGATCAGAGTATGGTGTCCAGGAAACTCTGGCAGGAAATTGAATCCCGCTGTAACGTAGACCAGAGCCAATCTGAGGGAAAGGTAAAAATTAGGTGCATCCACGGGGCATCGTCCTTTTATCCCATATACAAAGTCTTAGTGAAAGGCTTAGGGATTAAGAAGGAAATTCCTGTAGCAATTGTGCCAAGGTTACCCCATGACCTGGTATTGGGGAGGGATTGGCCCCAATTCAAGAAGGGACTAGAAAAGGGTCTACATCCGAGGGTAGGTATGGTATCTACCAGAGCACAGTCCGAGGCCCTAGAGAGGAAAGATGAACCCCCAGATGAGGCCTTGGGAGATCTATCCTCCCAGGAAGACTTAAGGGCTTCCCCTATAGATAAGGGTAGGAAGGGACAGAGCGGGTCTCAACAGAAAGCAGAGGCCAGAATAACCCCAGTTCCCAGTCCGCTGTTTGGAAAACTTCAGAAGCAGAGACAGAGGGAGCGACCTCAAAAAGATGATTCTGAAAATAAGCCAAAATTTCTGTTAAAGTACTGCAGAACAACCCCAAACACGCAAAGCCCGAGGAGAGCTTCATCTCAGGCAGCTGGCTACGACTTGTGTAGCGCGGTGGACCTAGTTATTCCAGGACAGGGAAAGGCCTTGGTGGACACGGGCCTCCAAATGGAGATGCCAATGGGATGCTATGGCCACATCGCCCCCTGCTCTGGTCTAGCTTTGAAGTATTTTCTAGATGTGGGAGCAGGTGTCATTGACCCGGACTATAGAGGAGCGGTCAAAGTGTTACTCTTCAATTTCGGGAAAGAAGACTTCAAGGTAAATGTGGGTGACCGAATAGCTCAACTTATCTGTGAGACGGTGGGTTTTTCTCCGCTTGAAGAAGTTCCCATGATGTCCTCTACAACTCGAGGAACCGGAGGGTTTGGATCTACAGGGCGTGCAGACGTAAAAGGACTGGCCGCTACCTTCGAAGAGAAGATAGAGGAAGATTTGGATCCGCAATTATCAGATTGCAAAACAATCCCCGAACCTAGAGTGGGCGAAGAACTTTCTTGGTTACAAAGGCAAGAGTTAGCCCGAGTATTGGAAAGGTTCGCAGATGTCCTAACACCATTTCCCGGGGAAACTAAGCTAGTAGCCCATGAGATAATAACCCCACCTGGTGAGGTAGTTAGGCAAAGACCTTACAGGCTCCCTGAAGCCAAGAAACAGGAGGTGGTGAACCAAGTAAGAGAGATGCTAGAAATGGGGATCATTGAAGAATCTAAAATTCCCTTAACCCGGGAGTCCCGCCCTAAGACTGCATTCAGTACACCCGTGGGACTCTACCAGTTTCGAAGAATGCCTTTCGGTCTGCATGGCGCAGCCATGACCTGTCAGAGGTTGGTGGACCTCGTGTTACGTCCACACCAAGAATATGCTGTCACTTATATGGATGATATAATCATACACAGTTCCAGGTGGGATCAGCATTTGCCTCGGGTGGAAGCTGTCTTACGGGCAATGAGACCCTGGCATGAACGAATAGTGTTGGCTCATTTAGCCACAGTAGAACGTAGGGCAGAGAGGTGGCAGACAAGCACTAACATCCCATCAAGAATTACGAGCTGTGCGGGTAATATAGCGCCAGCCTGTAATATCTTAAGGGGGGGAGATGTGTGATGAGGAGAACTCTGCTGAGCCCATGGAAATAGAGGAAAATTGTAAATATACCTTTAAGGAGAGAGACAGGCAGGGAATTCACAGCTTTCAGAGTGCAGGTAAAGGAAGAAAACACGCAGTCACTGAAGTCAGGCCACACCCAAGCTCTGCTAACCTAAGTGCAGGCTTGGGGAGTAATGAAAAACACCTGAGTAGGAAGCAGTGTACGCTAGTTAAGAAACAGCCTTATAAACCCAGGGGAGAAAAAGGAAGAGGGCCTGCACCTAGGAGCAGAAAGGAGATCACCGGGGAGGAGAACGGTGAAGATTTTGGTGAGGAGCTCAGTAGTGAAAGTAGCAGCCATAAACAAAGCCAGGCTTGCAGGAGGAGTGCTGTTAGTCCTGAAGCCAGCCGAGGTGTGGCTAGGAGAATTGCTGACGAGGGTCAGGCTGCAGTTCAAACGGTTCGTGGTTCAGTTCAAAGAGTTCAAGCTGCCAAAAGGTGGGTGGACAAACTCACAGCTAGAAGTGACCAGAACCCAGAGGGGTGGAAAGAACCAGGGCTGAACAAGTTAGAGGAACTGAGGCAGTTGATCCAGAGAAGGAATCCTCACATTCCAGGTACAAACATTCCTTATTGTGGAGAGCACCTGTGAAGAGAAGTCCAGGAGCTTTTACAAAGCATTAAGCCAGAAACAGTTCATGAAAGCTCAGAGTCAGATGTACATGCTGAAGAGCAGGAAGAGATGCAGGTAGACTGTCCTGAGCAGGATTCGATAACTGAGGAATTAGCAATGGACTGTTCATTGTGCCAGAAGGCAGATTGAAAGCTTTCTGATAAAAACCAAGAAAGCACTGAAGAAACAGGGTGAGTTAATCTATCTGTGTTAATGCTGGGAACCACTTCTAATGAACAGAATACATGCATAACTTGTATTTGAATTACTAAAGATGCAGAAGATAAAAATGGACACTTTGCTTTGCTTGAAGGAAGAAGCTATGTTTTGTTTGCTGAACGTTTGATGAAAACAGCTACACATGTTAAAAGGCTTATGAAGCAGTTTCAGTTCTAGTTTGTGTATAATTTCCTGATGTTATTGCTTGGAGAAGAATCCTAATGTTTGTGTTGAGCCTTAGTGCTTTGGGAAAGATAAATAAATTTCTTGTTTGCCTTTAAAAACCATTGGTTTCACACTACTGTCTTTAGATAAGGAGAAACAACTACAAGTCCCAGAAGTCTAAGCTGTGGACAAGAATAGTATAATTCTTTATTTAAGGACTAACATTGGCAGCCCTGCGCCTTTAGGCCTTTGGCCCGGGCTAGGGTGACGACAATAGAAACATAGAAATATGATGACAGAAAAAGACCACATGGCCTATCTAGTCTGTCCTGCCATAACAACTACAATAGTCCCCTTTTTACCTTTAGAGATCCTCTGTGTTTGTCCCATGCTTTTTTGAATTCAGTTACTGTCCTCATCTCTACCACCTCCACTGGGAGACTATTCCACGGATCCACTACTCTTTCCGTAAAGAAATATTTCCGCATATCACTCCTGAATCTATCTCCTTTCACCTTCATCCCATGTCCCCTCATAGCAGAACTTGCTTTCAATTGAAAGAGGCTCTCTACCTGAACATTTATGCCACGGAGGTATTTAAACACCTCAATCATATCACCTCTATCCCGCCTTTCCTCTAAGGTGTACATATTAAGATCCTTCAGTCTGTCCTCATATGCTTTATAATGAAGACCACTAATCATTTTAGTAGCCACCCTCTGCACCGACTCCATCCTGTTCACATCCTTTTGAAGGTGCGGTCTCCAGAATTGCACACTATACTCCAAATGAGGTCGCACCAAAGACTTATACAGAGGCATTATCACCTCCTTTTTTCTGCTAGCCATTCCTCTCCGTATGCACCCAAGCATCCTTCTAGCTTTTGCTGTCGCCTTTTCTACCTGTTTAGCTACTTTAAGATCATCAGACACTACCACGCCTAGGTCCCGCTCTTCTTTAGTGGACAAAAGTACTTCACCCCCTATACTATATTGCTCCCTTGGATTGCTGCAGCCCAAATGCATGACCTTACATTTTTTAACATTAAATCCCAGCTGCCAAATTCTAGACCATTCTTCAAGCTTAGCTAGATCCTTCCTCATGTTATCTATCCCTTCCTGGGTGTCTACTCCATTGCAGATTTTGGTATCATCCGCAAAGAGGCAAACCTTACCTGAAAGCCCTTCCGCTATATCACTAACAAAGATGTTAAAAAGAATCGGACCAAGGACAAATTCCTGGGGCACACCACTGATAACATCCTTCTCCTCAGAGTGAGCTCCATTTACTTGTACTCTTTGTCGCCTCCCACCCAACCAATTTCTAACCCAAGCAGTAACTTTAGGGTCCATCCCTAGGGAGCTCAGTTTGTTTATAAGTCGCCTGTGAGGAACAGTGTCAAAGGCTTTACTGAAATCTAAATACACCACATCTAGGGCTCTCCCTCGGTCCAACTCCCTGGTCACCCAGTCAAAGAAATCAATCAGATTTGTCTGACAAACTTGCCTCTGGTGAATTCATGCTGCCTCGGATCCTGTAATCCGCTGGACTCTAGAAACTTCACTATTTTCTCTTTCAGCAGCGTTTCCAATAATTTACTCACCACCGAAGTTAAACTAACCGGCCTGTAGTTTTCAACCACATCCTTACTTCCGCTTTTGTGTAAAGGCACCACATGAGCCTCTCTCCAGTCCTTTGGCACCACTCCCGACTCCAGTGAGGCATTGAAAAGGTCAGTCAGTGGAGCTGCTAGAACGTCCTCAAGTTCCCTCAGTATTCTCGGGTGTATCCCATCCGGTCCCATCGCTTTGTCTACTTTAAGTTGAGATAATTTCTCACGAACACAGTCTTTTGAAAATTGTTCAAGATGTCCTTTGCTTCTGTTCCTATTTGTGAGTGTTTTCTGAGGTCCTGCTCCTGGTTCTTCATCTGTGAACACAGAACAAAAATATTTGTTAAGCAATTCCGCTTTATCCTTATCAGCTTCTACATATTCCTCCCCTGCACCCTTGAGTCTGACAATACACTCTTGCCCTTCCTCTTCTCACTAATATATCTGAAAAATGTCTTATCCCCCCATTTTATAGCATTGGCTATTTCCTCCTCCTTTTGAATCTTTGCCTTCTTGACTACTTTGCTAGCTTCTCTAAGTTTTTCCAAATACAGATGCCTGTCTTCCTCTCTCTGTGATCTCTTGTATTTCATGAAGGCCTCCCTCTTTTTCTTCACTTTTTCAGCTACTTCTTTCGAAAACCATAGCGGTCTCCTTTTCCTTTTACCTTTATTTACCATTTTAACAAAAAGGTTGGTTGCCCTTAAAATACCCCCTTTCAGTTTTGCCCACTGTTTTTCTACATCCCCCAGCTGTTCCCATCCCACTAATGACTCCCTGAGGTATTGGCCCATCTTCGCAACGTTAGTCTTCCTAAAGTCTAAGATCCTCACCTTGGAATGGATTCTAACAGCCCTAGTCCTAATACTGAACCACACCATCTGGTGATCACTGGATGCAAAATGATCTCCCACTACAACATCAGAAACACTTTCACCATTGGTAAGCACCAAGTCCAGTATGGCCCCATCACGTGTGGGGTCTGTTACCAATTGCCTGAATAGTTCTCCCTGTAGGGAATCCAGGATCTCCTTACTTCTAGATGATACTGCAGCAGGAATGTGCCAATCAACATCTGGCATATTGAAATCTCCTATCAGTAGCACTTCCCCTTTCCTAGCAATGCTGCGTAAGTCTTCAATTAACTCTCTGTCCACCTCTTCCTCTTGTGAGGGAGGTCTGTATATCACACCAATGCAAATAAATTTCTCTTTCCCTCTTTCTAGTTTAACCCACAATGCCTCCTCTCTCCCTTTTAAGCTCTGTAATTCCAAAGCTTTAATAGTAGTTTTTACATATAGTGCCACTCCTCCTCCCCTTCTTCCTACCCTGTCCTTTCTGATTAAAGTATAGCCAGGTATAGTTACATCCCAGTCATGGTTTTCTGTGAACCATGTTTCTGTAACTGCCACTAAATCCAAGTCAGCCACTCCCACCAAAGCTTCAACTTCAGGGATCTTATTTCCCATGCTACGGGCATTAATACACACTGCTTTCCATATGTTACCCCTGTTACCCATTTCCATAAAGGTATTTAATGTATCACCTACCTGGGGGCTTTCACTTACCTGGGGGCTTTCTTCACCCATCCCCAACGAATCTAGTTTAAAGCCCTCTTCAGTAGATTAGCCAGTCTACTACCGAAGATGCGTTGACCTTTCTTGGACAGATGGATGCCATCTCTGCTCTGCAACCCTTGGAACAGCATCCCATGGTCTAGGAAACCAAAACGCTCTCGATGACACCATCCATGCAGCCATGCATTCATCTCCAGGATGCGAGCCTCTCTGCCTTGGCCTTTACCCTCAACAGGGAGGATTGAAGAGAACACCACCTGTGCACCTAACTGCTTCACCCTCTGTCCCAGAGCCATGAAGTCACTTTTGATATGTTCCGAGGTATACCTGGCAGTATCATTTGTTGCAACATGGATTAGCAACATTGGGTAATAGTCAGTGGGCTTGATGAGTCTCGGCAAACTCTCCGTAACATCTTGGATTTTGGCACCAGGCAGACAGCATACCTCTCTGGACATCAAGTCTGGTCGGCAGATGGACGCCTCAGTACCCCTCAGAAGAGAGTCTCCAACCACCACTACCATTCGTTTCCTTCTGGTCACTGATTCTGCAACTTTGGGGTACTTGAGCTCTGGTTCTTCCCTTTCCAGGGATGCTTTCACCTCCTCCACTTCCAGGGCTGCATAATGGTTCTTCAATTCAAGGGCTGGAGAAGTTGGATTGGTGATTTTGCAGGCCCTGGTGACTTGTGTCCAACCATCGACATTCTGTTGGCACCCATCTTCTGTGCTGGAGAGCTTGGTTGCTGCACATGGAACCGGTCCTTCAACTGGCATTAGGACCTCTGTCTGAACCGAGGCAGAAGCTGTAACGGGGGCAACAGCTTTAGCAATATGATTTTTTCCAGCCATTGTTCTGTCAGGGACAGCGATAGGGAGTTGCATAAACAGAAATATCAATTTTGGTGCAACTACAATTATAATTGCCGTGATCTTTCTCAACTAGCTCACTGTCATCCCCACCCATCTATCCAATTCTTCCTCTTTTTCCTATGCCAGAGGAGAATAATTAAGATGAAACAATTGATCCAGCCAATCAGAATTTTTTATCCCCAAATATGTAATCCCTTTCTTGGCTATTTTAAATGGAGACACATCTAGATGCGGACTACTACCATCCTCAGAATATCCAGATTAACTTTAAATCCTGATACTTCAGAAAATCAGTGCAATTCCTCCAACAAGGGGATATTGAAGATCCTGGCTATCTCAGAAAATTCAGTATATCAGCAAACAGGAAAACTGCGTGGTTCACCTCCCACCACCAGTTCAGTGTCCAGATTCTCTCTCAAAATATAAGCTGGGGGGCTTAATCATCACTGCTGAGGACATCCCTGCCATGTTCCTTGGTATTATAAGAAGGTATCTGAATAGGTCCCATTGAACTGACCACTACCCACAACTAGGCTTAGGGGTATGTTTACTAAGCAGCAATAGCGACTTCCATTGGGCCTCAGCTCCAATATCGCAAGGAAACCGTTACTGTTGCTTAGTAAACATACCCCTTAGTGTGTAAAACCTTCATTCAGCTAGTAAAATTCTTTTCAATCTGCAACTCTCCAAAATGGCAAACAGATATTTCTACGCCACCATATCAAAAACCTTTTCCATGTCTAAGGCCATACATCATGCTGATTTTCTCTCTGCTCCACATGAATTGCATTTGAAACCTCTTTCACATTGTCAAAGATCTGGTGACTCTTAATAAACCATGTGAAAAATGAATTATATGTCCCCATATTCCAGAATTAAAGAAATTTATACACCCTTCTATGGGATTAGGACATCGAGTACGTAGTAATACAAATTGTGATACCTCTAGAGCAGTGGTTCTCAACCTTACTTCTACTGTGACACACCTGACAGACTGTGATCATATGTGTGACACACTGAATATTACAATCTGTAAATAAACTAACAAAAAGCCCAAATATCGGAGTACTACCCCATGTCCTGCGCTGTGACCCTTTTCTGCATTGCGACTATTCATGATTGCCTCTCGTATGTCTGCTCTGCATGGCACTGCTACTCCTCTGTCCTCCTGTTATGCTGCCACTTCTGCCTGCTCTGGTGGACACGTATTCCCATCCTCTGCCACGCACTGTCATTTTTGCACTTTACATCACCATCACCCTATGCATCGGTGCAGCTGCCTCTGATATGTTTGTCCACTTTACCAGCTGCCACATGAGCTGCACACAGATTTGTCAGGTGCATCAGCTCTGCCATGTGCTACCTTCCATAATTTGTTGTTTGGCTTTCCTTGGTGCTCTGTGCAGTGGTGGGGTTACATCTGTGTTTGGCCCATACATTTGGTGCTATTCAACTTGGGCCACCTTACTGCCATTGGCCAACTTTGGTCATCTTTAGCTGTAGCTTAGGTTGCACAGGCTAATGGGGCGCCTTATATGGTGCCTTGGTGGGTGGCAAACTATGGTGCCTCATAGGGCGCCTTAGAGTGGGCGCCCTAAAATGCGCATCAGGTTACTGCACTGCAGCGAGGGTTTTGTCAATTGGCAGCACAGATTGTTCAGATGTCTCTGTTGCACGCATTAAAAGGACTTGTCTCAGACTGCCATATTCTGTGAACTCAGAGGAATCGAACTCATGACTGCTGTCTTAGCAAGCATTGTATTAACCAGTGTACTACACCTCTGTAGCTAGTATCACAGTGCTGCTATGTAATTAGGCTTACGGTGCGCAAACGTGCCACGCCGCACACTATCGCACGAACACGGCATGGCGCCCTCGATCACGCGATAGACGGCTTAACACCGGAACGCCCACTTCCTAATATGGGATTGTTCACGTTAACGCTGCAACTAATGCCGGTAACGTTAAGACGGTTTAGTAAACATCCCCCATAGTCTCAGTGAGAAATAAAAATAAAAATGTATTTCCTCCTGTACTAAGCAAGATACAAAGATAGAAGAAATACGCATTTTCAAAACTGATATTTTTCCAATCACTAAAAACTAAAATGTTTTCTAATTGGGATGGTTCTGATCTCTGTCCATTCTCCTTTTGTTGGTCTTCTCCTAAATCCTTTTTTCAATCTTCTTTTTAATGTATGTCTTCTCTCTTCCCTCATTTGGTTTGCAGCTCGTTGTGCTGTGAGAGCTTGTGTGGATCAGTGATGCTGAGAGCTAAGCTATCAGTAGCTGAGCTACTGACAGGGTCTCCCAAGATAGACAGGTCTCAGCTGAAATGCCAGACTAAGTCAAACCACCCATCTGGGCAGCAGCAGAATGGGACAGTGCTGTAAGCGGAGGATCATATTTCTGTGACAAATGCAACAACACTGGAATTAACTGCGCAGAAGAAAGGCTTGGCAAATCTACTTCTGTATCTTGCCTCAAAAACCCAATGGATAGTCTTAAAACAAATTGCACTATAGTGCTGGAAGATGAGACCCCCAGGTTGGAAGGCACTCAAATACTTTGTTCAAGCCGTGGCATTTTCAATAACATCATATGGATGTAAAAGTTGGACAGTGAAAAGGAGACAGGAAGAAAATTGATGCCTTTGAATTATGGTGCTGGCGACGAATACTGTGTATGCCATGTACTGCCCGAAGAACAAACCAGTCAGTACTGGAGGAGATCAAACCTAAGCTTTCTTTAGAAGCTCAGATGACAAGACTTTGACTTTCATACTTTGGACACATTATGCGAAGAGAGAGATCATTAGAGAAAGACATCATGCTTGGCAAGATAAGAAGGTCAACGCAAAAGAGGAAGGCCAGCAATGAGATTGATCAATAACAGCAGCTATGGGTGCCAGTCTGTCAACAATGAGCCACCTAACTGAAGATCGAACACAATTTAGAACAACTATTCAGAGGGTCGCCATGAGTCGACACGAGTCGACACTGACTTGACGGCACTTAACAACAACTTCTCTCTTATTTTTTTTGTCTTCTCTTTTTCTTCCATATAGCTGAGATTGATCTTTTCTTCTGTTTCTCTCTAAGCACTCAGAGCTAGATTTCATCTCTCCTTTAACTCGTTTCTCAACCTTCCAGTTATTATATTCCCTTTTTTCACCTTTTAGCTACCTACTAATTTTCTGTTTTCTGCTCCTAATCTTTCCCAGTCCACCCATTCCTTTTATTCCTTTCCTAGCCATTTGATCCCCTTCTGTCTTCACTCATTCCCTAGAACCCCATATGCAACCCTTGGTGTTCAACCCCTTCCCCAGCCTCCAAATACATTCCTTTGCCTCTTATCTCCTTACCTGTCCCACTCCTTCCCTGTCACTCATCTCCTTCCTGACCTCCACCCCTTTCTTTTGTCTGTTATTCTCTAATTAGATACCCATATCCCCTTTCACTTCCTCTATTTCTGTCTTCTATAATCACTTCACAGATTTACTTCACTTCTCTTTCTTACTCCTGCTCTAGCTTTTCCACATACTTCACAGTTTCACACCATCTCTCTATCAAGGTTTCTATGCCTCATCTGAAATACCCAGCCCATCTAACACCTAAAATATCCCTACACCCACTCATAATGGCACAACACACTGCTGCACGTATCCTCCACAACTCACGCCGGATCGATCACCCATTCAAAGCCGTATAAAATGCAAGTTATTGATGACCAAAATCATTAGAAAGATTGCTCCCCCAACCTTCTCACAATTAATCAGAGTGGCACTTAACAATCGTCAAAGAAGAGGGCAAATGAACAACACTCTCACTATCCCATCAGATTTCCGTAAGACCAAACAATGCACTAGCAACAGAGCATTTGAATATAAAGGCTCTGGAATTCATTACTAGCTACTCTCCGAAACATTACAGACATATCCTCATTCCATTGACACCTCAAAACTCACCTCTTCATTGAACATTTAGGGCAGAATGAAAATACCACTTATACAGACCCTACATAATAATCACTCTCCTCCTATATCTAAGTTATCCAACCTTATAACATAGATATCAGCCTCCTTCATTCCCTTTGAAAAGTTGGAATGACACTTTCAGTCATTAGAATTGTATATGTTATATTGTATATAAGTTATACTTCTAGAATTATGTAAAATTTGATTACCTTTTTCAGCACCAGTTGTATTGTTAAAATGTTTAATGTACTTGTTGTTTTAACTGTAAACCACTGTGATTACCTGATATAGTGGTATATAAAACATTCAAATAAATAAATAAACATACCATTCAACATACTGCCACCCAGGTGCCTTGTCCTCACTGCCACACAATTCTTGAATTTCTGATCAGTCTCTTGGTCCCCATTCCCACCATCCTCAAGTCCCCATTTGGTCACAAAATCCCCAAGTCTGTGTTCTCTCTCATCCCCACATTATTGTAATCCTTAAAAGCCATCTTATTTTGGTGGGGGGCAGGAGGCACTTGCCATTGCTTGGTTCCTCTCCTATAGCAATACCATTGCACCAGGCTCTCCCCCATCTCTCTCAGTCTCCCCATACTCCCCAACTCTATGCATATCTTTTTTCTCTTTCTCTTTTCAACACCCTTCTCTCTGTCAGTCCTTTACTTAAAACATTTCCACTCCATCCAGTGGTAAGAGATGGCATAAAATGAGAAAAATTGTGTGTGGGGGGAGGTCCTCAGATCTTCTCTGCAGCCAACAATGGCAAGGATCATGGCCACAGTGAAGAAAGCAGGATGCAGCATTTCCAATCCAGCTGCTGGCAGCAGTGATAGCAGTGTGGGGAGAAACAGATCTGTAATATTTCCAATTTAGGATTTTGGCAGCAGTGATTACCTGGGGTGGAGGGAAGCCAGATTAGGGAGCTATTACAGGGAAATCAAGAACTGTACCTTGCTTAATACTTTGCATTTTCCCCAGCCTGCAGGCACATGTGGTAATAGAGGAAAACATTAGCTTGCTATGTTAAATTTTTGGTGACATCTCCAAGCTCTTGGTGAGACACCAGTGTGTCCCGACACACTGGTTGAGAACCATTGCTCTAGATCAATGGTTCTCAAACCTGTCCTTGGGGATCACCAGCCAGCTGGGTTTTCAGGCTATCCACAATGAATATGCATATTTGCATGCCTATTACTTCCATTATATGCAAATCTCTCTCATGCATATTCATTGTGGATAGCCTGAAAACATAAGTGGTTGAGAACCACTGCTCTAGAGTAAAATGCAATTGTATGCCCATGTAAGAAGATATATTTAACCACCTTGATCTAGGCTAGTTGGACCAGGGTCACATAAAATAAATGTATAAGTCTCTCTGGATTTTATTGGGTTTTTAGGGCAAGATCAAAATTACTCCCATGAGGCCTATCACACTCTTGCTCTCAGGAAAAAGGCTGAATCTCCTCTCAGACAGTAACAGACCAGTTTCTGAGATCATGTTTATTTCTGAACCCCCATGCAGCTTTACTTCTTAGTTCAAACAAAACAGTTAACCGTTCAGTTTCAGTAACTTGATTTTTCACAACTTGCATCCTGAAGCACTATGAGTGTTCTTATTCAGTCTCCTACTTTAGGAAGTGCCTTGTGTATTCACATCATGACATTCTCTGAGCTTGTACATCCCTAATGTAGCATAACCCATCTCTGCCTCTGGTGGCACTAGTCCATGCAAAGTCTGTACTCCTGGGGGAATTCTGCGCAACTGCACAATGAAGAATTTGCTCAGAATTCTGCACATGCACCAGCCAGCCCGACAGTGAAGCAAGATCAGGCGCAGAAGCTCTAAGAGTGCCCAATCCTTTCTCACTGTTAGTGGCAACACAGCCTGTGTACTTTTGAAAACACACCAGCAAAGGACTCTAGCACAGCCGTGGGAGCAAACAGAAATGCTCCTGTAGCTGTGTTGCTGCGATCGGGCTGTTTGTGAATCAGAGTGGGGGGGGGGGGGGATGCTGGTGAATCAGAACACTGGCTGGGGGCAGGGAAGGGCTGCTGATAAGCAGGTGGGTTGCTGGCGAGGGGGGTGGGGTTGCTTGGGACAGGAAATGGGCTGCTGGTGAATCGGAGGGGTTGCTGTGGGCTGAAGATGGGGACTGGTGAATCAGGGTGTTTGCTGGGGGCTGGAGAAGGGCAGCTGGTGAGTTGGGTTGCTGGAGCTTAAGATGGGCTGCTGGTGTTTTGGAAGATGGCTGGGGGCTGGAGATTGGCTGCTGGTGAACTGGGAGGTGGCTAGGGCTAGAAGTTAGAGGGAGAGAAAACAGCGGGCAGACAAGGATGAGTTGGGGACAGAACTGTGATTGGAGCAAAAGAGCTAAGGAAGAAAAAGGCAGGGAAAATTTCAGGTCTAGAAGAGAAGTTAAGCATTATGATGGGGGAATTTTGCGCAAAAAGTTACTAATAAAGCATGCAAAATTTTGAAGAATTTTATAATACTGCAGGCAGCATTTTCAAACTTTTTGTGCAGAATTTAAAATTTTTGGAGCAGAATTCCCTCAGGTGTATTGTATGGAGGCACCAGGCACCACTTTTCCTCAGTCCCTTTTAGAGTGGGTTATAAAGCGTAGTTACTCGCCCGTAACAGATGATCTCCAGGAACAGCAGGAATTGAGTCTTCACATATGGATGACGTCGGCACCGACGGAGCCTGCACAAGAACGCTCCCCAGCGTCCTATAGGAAAGCTTTTGGGAGCATCCCACTGCGCCTGCGCTGCTGTCTTCCCGCCTTTCAAACTCTACCTCCTCAATTGGGTTTGCAGCTGAGAATAAAAGGAGAGCAGGAGAGAAAAAGAGAGAGAGAAATACAACTTCTAGGGGAGGAGGGTGGGTTGTGAAGACTTAATTCCTGCTGTTCCCGGAGATCATCTGTTACAAGTGAGTAACTACGCTATCTCCAGGAACAAGCAGGAATGTAGTCTTCACATA
This sequence comes from Ichthyophis bannanicus, assembly GCA_033557465.1. Classification (NCBI taxonomy): domain Eukaryota; kingdom Metazoa; phylum Chordata; class Amphibia; order Gymnophiona; family Ichthyophiidae; genus Ichthyophis; species Ichthyophis bannanicus. The sequence goes on along the minus strand of CM066036.1, from coordinate 352,212,843 downwards.
TGGGACTCCCTAGCTTGGAGATGCCAGGGAGATGACCCCAGAGAGAGCAATGAAACACAGGCTAAAGTGGGTCATGTATCCTCCCAAGGATCTCTAGTATCGAAACCCGGGATGGGGGGCAGGAGTTGTTCTGAAAGAGATGCTGGAGAACAGCCTGGCCAAATGAGGCATCCCGATGGGAGTCCTTGACCAAGCAATAGTGGGCCGCAAAGGTGTGGACAGAGGACCAGGTTGCTGCTTTGCAAATTTCATAAATCGCCACCGAGCATAGGTTTGCCATAGAGGCAGCCACTGCTTGCACATTGTGTGCTGTGACATGACCTTCAAGAGAAAGTCCTTTACTCTCATAGGTAAAAGATATACAGTCTGCAATCCACTTGGAGAGTGTTCTCTTGGAAACTGGTAGACCCAGGTGATTGGAATCAAACGCAATAAAAAGTTGTGGAGCCTTTCTGTGCTGCCTAGTTCTCTGAAGATAAAAGGCCAAAGCATGCTTGCAATCTAGAGTATGTAGATTCCTTTCTGCACTAGAGGCATGAGGCCTAGAGAAGAAAACAGGAAGGTAAACCAACTGCTTCAAATGAAAAGGTGAAACCACCTTTGACATAAAGTGAGGATGAGTCCTAAGGACTACTTTATCATGGTGGAACCGTGTATAAGGAGGATCAGCCACTAAAGCTTGGAGCTCACTGATGTGTCTTACAGAAGTGAGGGCAATTAGGAAGATGACTTCCCAAGAAAGAAACTTCAGAGATGTAGTGGCTAGGGGTTCGAAGGGCAGCTTCATCAGCTGTCAAGGACAAGATCGAGATCCCATGCCACAGGTGGTGGCTTAATGGGAGGCTTAAGTAAGAGTAGATCTCTCATTAAGCATGCTACAAAAGCAGCTGAGAGGAGACAGGTTGTCCATCAAAGGGCATGTGGAAAGCTGCAATGACACTGAGGTGGACTCTCACTAAATTAGTTTTAAGTCCAGAGGATGAAAGGTGGAGGAGATACTCAAGTAACGCTTCCACTGGAACGGAAAAAGATTTAAGTTTTTTCTTTGAACACCAGATTGAGAACCTTCTCCATATAATAGTGTAAGCACGCCTTGTGGAAGGTTTCCTGGAGGCCAAAAGGATATCTTTAACCTGTTGCAAAAGGTTGATATCCTGGAGTTCTAAGCTCTCAGCAGCCACGCCATCAGGTGAAAAGACTGAGGGTTTGGGTGCAGGAGCATCCCGTTCTCCTGGGATAGGAGATCTGGAGCACATCCCAACTCCAGAGGTTTGGCTTGAGAGAGATGTAGAAGTAGTGGATACCACGTCTGTTGTGGCCAGCATGGGGCTATGAGGATCATAAAGCCCCTGTCTTTCTGAAGCTTGAACAGAGTCTTGGGAATGAGGGGAATGGGTGGGTAGGCATATAGGAAGTCCTGACCCCAGTGGAGGTGGAAAGCATCCGTCGCCTGACTGTTCTGAGCAGGAATTCTGAAACAGAAGCGGGGAAGTTTGGCATTCTGAGGACTTGCAAACAGATCTATATCTGGGGTTCCCCAGATTTGAAAGATTCGAACAATTTGCTCTGAATGGAGAGACCATTCGTGTGGCAGTAGTACTCGACTGAGTTTGTCTGCCAGGAGATTCTGTTTGCCAGGGAGATACACCACTAGTAGGTGGATCTGAAGGCATACGGCAAAGGACCATAGGTGTGGGGCTTTGTTGCACAGTGCATGAGAACCTGTTCCACCCTGCTTGTTCACATAGAACATGGCTACCTGATTGTCCATCTGGACTAGAACTGTTTTGGAGCGCAGGTAGTCCTGGAACACTCTGAGAGCATTGAAGATGGCTCTGAGTTCTAGCAGGTTTATGTGAAGCCGAGCCTCCTGCTGAGTCCAAAGACCCTGAGTGGAGAGATTGTCCAGATGTGCTCCCCAACCCAATTTGGATGCATCCGTCGTCAGGGTGGACTGGTGTGGTGGCTTCTGAAAAGGTGATCCTACAAGTAGGTTTTCTGGTGATTGCCACAATTGGAGGGACGAAATGAGTTGTGCAGAGTTCCTGATTTTGTCACCTAGATGCCCTGATGCCTGAGTCCACTGCGAAGCTAGGGTCCACTGAGCTGCACGCATGTGTAGACGAGCATAGGAAACCGCATGTACAGTGGAAGCCATATGACCGAGCAACTGAAGTATTTCTCAAGCAGTTAGGGAAGTCTTCATAGCTGTTTGAGAAGCTAGTTGAACTATTCGAGCGCTGCGTACCTGTAGCACAAAGGCCCTGGATTGCTGTGTGTCTAGAAGAGCCTATATGAACACTAAGGCTTGAGACGGGGTGAGTTGGGATTTTGGAAGATTTATTACAAACCCCAAATGTTAAAGAACCTGCATTGTGCAGGAGAGAGCAGAGCTAGCCTCTGGAGCTGACGATGCTCGGATGAGCCAGTCGTCTAAGTAGGGGAAGACAAATATTCCTAGAGTTCTTAGAAATGCTGCTACTACCGCCATGCATTTTGTGAAGACTCTTGGGGCAGAAGCCAGGCCAAAGGGTAGAACCCTGTACTGGTAATGTCTCTCTTACTTCTGGAGAGAGATCTGCAACTGTGAGTATATACTTCTGGTAATTTTCTAAAAGGAATTCTTTGTATTAAAGCTTGTAGTCTAAATTTAATAGTCACTCAGGGCCTAGCATCAGCAAAGTACTTTTAGCTTAAATTTAAAACACAGAAGAGAGCTTTCTGGTTAAATTTAGAACCCAGCAGAAAGCTTGTAGTTTAAATTTCATAAGAAGTTAGAGCCTAGAAGCAGCTAAGAGCTATAATTTAAATCAAATCAGAATTTAGCTTAGCACAAAAGGCAAAACAGGGTCTGTACTCTTTGAGCAACAAATAAAGTCTTCTAGAGACCTTTACAAAGAGGCCTTCTACCTAGGGGGCAAGAGACCTGTGAAACGTTTTCAATAGGTGTTAACACCAGGTGGCAGATCAAAAGGCCATTTTGAAAGACTCCTCCTATTCAAGCAAGGACTGTTAATTATCCAGGAAGTTGGTCACAGCTTACTTCAGCAGCACAGGCTCAATCAGAGCTCTGTGATCCTCTGTCTTGAAGGACTAGAAAAAGGGACTGTTACTTCTGGAGAGAGATCTGCAACTGTGAGTATATACTTCTGGTAATTTTCTAAAAGGAATTCTTTGTATTAAAGCTAATTAATCTGTGAACCCACTATTTTTGTTAAATCAGTCAGGGCCTAGTAGCAGCAGTTTAAGTTTAAATTTAAAACACAGAGGAGATCTTTCTGGTTACATTTCAAACCCAGCAGAGAGCTTGTAGTTTAAATTTAATAGTCACTCAGGGCCTAGTAACAGCAAAGTACTTTTAGTTTAAATTTAAGACACATAAGAGAGCTTTCTGGTTACATTTGGAACCCAGCAGAGAGCTTGTAGTCTAAATTTAATAGTCACTCAGGGCCTAGTAACAGCAAAGTACTTTTAGTTTAAATTTAAGACACAGAAGAGAGCTTTCTGGTTACATTTAGAACCCAGCAGAGAGCTTGTAGTTTAAATTTCATAAGAAGTTAGAGCCTAGCAGCAGCTAAGAGCTATAATTTAAATCAGCAAGGCAGCACAACCGCCTCCATAAAAGCGGCGTCCCTTGCCTCCGAAGGGAGCCGCTGCTGGGACCTTCTCACCCTCCCGGAGCTCCTGCCCAATCGGGGCAGTGGGAGCCAGCAAGGCAGCACAACCGCCTCCATAAAAGTGGCGTCCCTTGCGGGCGTGCCCGCGCCTGGCAGGCCCGTGCCTGAGGGCCTCGCCAGAGGGCCCTTTGGCATGGCCCTTAGGCGCGGCACTAAGGCGCACAGCAACCACAAGACAAAGGATCAAATTCAGAAAAACCACCGCGGCAAGCAGCACAACAGGACAACCACCACTAAACTGGAAAAATCAAAACACCAGCAGCACTGCAGAGAAGAGATCACACCTCTCCAAAAACCCAGCTACTCCGGTACACCATGCCACACTTCTTAACCCCCATCTACCTTCTAACTCCTATCCTAACTCTCTACCCCCACCCAACCACACTCATTAACCCCCTTTACGCAGACACACTACCCTGCACAACTCCCTCTGCACAGGCACCCCACCCCTACCCAACCGCACTCATTGACCCCCTATGCACAGGCACCACAACAACTCAACCCACAAACATCGACAATACTACACACAACCACGCACACACACACCTCACCCCACCCCATACCACCAACCCCAAAAGCCACCTCTACCTCTCCATCTCACTCATAAATGCACGCTCCGTCAGGAACAAATACCACATGCTCCATGACCTGATCACATCCGAGAAGATCGACATCCTGTGTATAACAGAAACCTGGCTATCAGAAACCAACACAGTAATAATGAACCAACTGACACCAACTGGATACAGCCTTCAACACTGCTCCCGAACACACGCAAAAGGCGGAGGCGTAGCCGTCATTGCAAAGGATAACCTCCACCTACGAATCCACGCCTCAGAAACCTCCAATGAAGCAGACATCCTCACCCTCACCAACAAACACCTCACAATATGCCTGGTCTACCGAACACCCACTGCAAACTCCGACCTACCAAGGATACTACAACACTCATCTCTGAAAGCACTGATCCCTCAAAAGAACAAGTTATCCTGGGTGACTTCAATCTCCCATCACTACAAGGCACACAAGCAGAAACCTTCATCAACGCCATAACAGCAATGGACCTGACACAAATCATAAACGAACCAACGCACGAAAAAGGAAACACACTGGACCTCATATTTCTAAATTCCAAAACAGCCTCCTCATGCAGCAGTCCAACAATCTCGCCAGTACCATGGTCAGACCACTACATCATCAACATATCCCACGCCTACCAACCGAACACTAACAGAGGAAACATACAACACACAAGGAGATTCAAAGCATTCAGCAAAGAAGACTTCCTAACCCTAACCCTGCCTAAATTACTTACGAACTCCAACAACCTCGATGACCTGATTCACAACTGGAATACCACAATCTCCTCAGCATCCAGCACAACCATAAACAAAATCAGCACTAGACCCATCTCCTCAAAGGCCTGCTGGTTCACCCCTGGCCTCCGTAAACTAAAAACCAAACTTAGAAGAGCGGAAAGGAAATGGATGAAAACCAAAAATGAAAAGGACAAAACGAAATACCTCTACGAACTCACTACATACCACTCAGAAACCGACAACGCGAAGAGAAACTACCACACCAAAATCATCACGACAGCCGTAAACAAACCTCGAGAACTCTTCCAAATTGTCAAAAAACTGACAAAAGCACCCAGCACCCCCGCCCAGCTCCCAGATATCCCCCCTGATCTCCTTGCTCGACAATACAAACAATTTCAACAACCTTAAAAATCACACCACTGTGCTAAAACCACAAAGACAAATCCATGCACCATCATAAACACAGACTGGAATACGTTCGATACAACCTCAAAAGAAGAGATATCTTCCACCATCTCCTGTCTGAACACCACCACCTCCCTGCTAGACCCCTGCCCTACGGACTGGATAAAGAAAACCAAGGAAGACCTGAGTGCACCATTAAACCACATCATAAACAAATCCTTTAAACAAGGATACATGCCGGAAGCCCTCAAGACCACAATCATTCGACCAACCATGAAAAAAAACAACCTGGACCCCTTGGACCCCACCTCCTACAGACCAGTTGCGAGCCTCCCCCTCACCGCCAAGATAATAGAAAAGGTAGTCCAACGCCAGCTTCAAGAACATCTGGACATCAACGACATAGTAGACCCGCAGCAACACGGATTCCGGCCACTACATGGAGTCGAGACCCTCATGACCATCCTGATGAACACCCTCATCATAGGAATCCAAGAGAAACAATCTGGATACATCCTGATCTTCCTAGATATATCAGCGGCCTTTGACACAATCTCCCACGAAATCCTCATACACAGACTCCAATCAATTGGAATCAAAGGCACTGTGCTCCAGTGGTTCAGATCCTATCTAACCAACAGACAGCAACTGATCCGCACCCTCACCACAACCTCGCCCCCCTACCAACAACATCAAGGAGTTTCTTAAGGATCCACTTTATCAGCCATGCTCTTCAATATCTATCTCCGCCCACTCTGCTCAATCATACGCACCCACAACATCAACTTCCACATATACGCTGACGACATAATGCTCTAAGCACCAATCACAACCACCAACCCAGCAAACGACCAGCTATCAGCCTGCTTCACCGATGTGTCCAACTGGCTACAGGAGAACAACCTATCCATCAATATAAAGAAAACCGAAGCCCTTATAGTAACAAAAGAACCAGACTTCAAACCACCTACCCACCTCAACATAGGAACCACGCAAATTCAAATCCAACCTCAAATAAGGTACCTAGGCGTTATCATTGACCAAGCTCTCACCTTTAAACATCAAATCAACAAGACCACCGGGACGATATTCCACAAAGCTAAAACTGTGCAACGCCTCCGACCCCTCCTTGAACCTCAAGACTTCAGGACAGTAATGCAAGCTGTGACACTCCCCCATCTGGACTTCTGCAACATAATCTACCATGGACTACCCGCCACACAAACCAACCCCCTCCGAACTGCCTTAAATACTACGGCAAGGATTATTCAGAATGCGAAAAAACGGGATCACATCACCCCAATCCTAAGAGACCTCCACGTCCTTCCACTTGAAGCAAGAATCAAGTACAAAGCTATCCTACTCACCCACAAGACTATCCACCAAACATGGAACACCTCACTCCACACTCTACTGCCTCGCCCGACCCACAGCAGACCAACAAGACAATCCTCCAATAACTCCATCATCATCCCGCACAAAAGAACCAAATCCACACAACAGACCTGCAACAGAGCCTTCGAACTTTATGCCCCATCCCTCTGGAACTCTCTGCCAAACCACATCAGGAACAACGCTGACATCACATCATTCAAGAAACAGCTGAAAACAGTCCTATTCCGTGAACATCTCTGAACAGAAAAACCACCCCATCCTCAAGAACTAATGCTTAGATACTGCAGAAATGTACATGTCTATGTCCACCCCAAATCATTAATGTTGCCCCCCTGGTGATGGCCCCACCCTAGAAAGTATTGACCCCCCCTTGTTATATGTTACACCGCTTTGACCCGGTGAAAAGCGGTATATAAATACAGTTAAATAAAATAAATAAATAAATAAATAAATACACTAAGGACCTGAGATTAGTTAAGCTTCAGGTGAACAAGGTATATTACACGTATTAGGTACAGTTTTATTAGTATAAATATCCATAGCAACCCTTAGTAAGTAAAGAACTTAGATCTAAACACAAACTTAAAACTAAGATGCAGATAGAAGTCCAGCAGCGAGATGGGGGCTTTCCAATCTTTTGCATTGAGTATCACATGTATGATTTTCTCCCAGTTGGTGAGAGGTCTTACGTGTGCACTAGGTGCAAGGAGCTCTTTGCTCTCAGGGAACGAGTCCATTCTCTAGAGGCTAAAGTAGCAGACTTGGAAAGCATAAGACAGACAGAGAGGTACATAGACGAGACCTACAGGGATATAGTCCTGAAGTCCCACCTCCAGTCTGGCAGCATCCCTGTTGCCATGGAGGAGAGAGGTCACGTGACAGGAGAGCATCACCCTGGTGTGGCAGGAAGTGATCCTGTAACTAGGACCTGTCCTCCAGGTGATGTAAAACCCTCTCGCACCGAGGAAGCTTCTCCAGGGCCATGTGCCCATGAGGGAAGGGTTAGGACAGCCGTTATAGTTGGTGATTCGATCATTAGGCATGTAGATAGCTGGGTGGCTGGTGGACATGAGGATCGCCTGGTAACATGCCTGCCTGGTGCGAAGGTAGCGGACCTCACGCGCCACCTAGATAAGGTCTTAGATAGTGCTGGGGAGGAGTCTGCTGTCTTGGTACATGTCGGTACCAATGACATAGGAAAATGTGGTAGGGAGGTTCTGGAGGATAAATTTAGGCTTTTAGGTAGGAAGTTGAAATCCAGAACTTCCAGGGTAGCATTCTCCGAAATGCTTCCTGTTCCACGCGCAGGACCCAAAAGGCAGGCGGAGCTCTGGAGTCTCAATGCGTGGATGAGACAATGGTGCAGAGATGAGGGTTTTGGATTTGTTAGGAACTGGGGAACATTCTGGGGAAAGGAGGGGCTCTTCTGAAGGGATGGGCTTCACCTTAACCGGGATGGAACCAGGCTGCTGGCATTAACCTTTAAAAAGGAGATAGTGCAGCTTTTAAACTAGTTATTAGGGGAAAGCCGACAGTCTCCCAAGAGCGGATGGTTCGGAAGAATGTATCTTTGAAGGATACTATCAAAAGCAGAGAGGTTCCACAAAAGAGTAAAGTAGCCCAAATGCCCTCAAGTATGGAGCAAACAGAGCTTAAAGATCCCAAATTACCAATGTCTAACAATAGCCAAATTAATATGAATAAAATACATTCTCTAAAATGCTTGTATGCAAATGCTAGAAGTCTAAAAAATAAGATGGGAGAGTTAGAATGTATAGCACTAAATGAAAGGTTAGATATGATTGGAATATCAGAGACATGGTGGAAGGAGGACAACCAGTGGGACACTGTGATACCTGGGTAAAAACTATATCGTAATGATAGAGCTGATCAAATTGGTGGAGGGGTTGCTCTCTATGTTAGAGAGGGCATTGAGTCAGAAAGGATTAAAGTTTTGCAGGAAACAAAATCTGCTGTAGAATCTATATGGATTGAAATTCCATGTAAAAGGGGGAAGGCAATGGCAGTGGGGGTGTACTATCGAGCGCCTGGCCAGAATGAACAAATGGATGATGAAATGCTCAAAGAAATCAAGAAAGCTAACAAAAGTTACAGCACAGTAATAATAATGGGTGATTTCAACTACCCCGGTATCGACTGGGTCAGTGTCACGTCAGGACATGCTAGGGAGATAGAGTTCCTAGATGAAACAAATGACTGCTTCTTGGAGCAGTTGGTTCATGAACCGACCAGAGGGGAAGCCATATTAGACCTAGTCCTTAGTGGAACACCAGATCTAGTGCAAGAGATATGGTTGTTGGGGCCGCTTGGCAATAGTGATCATAGCATGATCGCCTTTGATTTAATTAGTGGAGGAGGGATAGTAAGGAAATCCACAGTACTACCTTTTAACTTTCGAAAGGGAGACTATGATAAAATGAGGAAAAAAGTTAAGAAAAAACTAAAAGGAGCAGTTGCAAAGGTTAAAGACGTACATCAGGCTTGGCTGTTGTTGAAAAATACTATCTTGGAAGCCCAGACCAGCTGTATGCCACGCTTTAAGAAAAGTGGAAGGAAGTCCAATAAACTGCCAGCATGGTTTAAAGGAGAGGTCAGAGAGGCTGTTGTTGCCAAAAAAGCATCTTTCAGGAAATGGAAAAAAGAGCCAAACGATGAAACCTGGAATAAGCACAAGCACTGGCAAGTCAAATGCAAGGCATTGATAAGGCAGGCAAAGGGAGAGTTTGAGAAGAAGCTTACTGTGGAAGCAAAAACGCGAAGTAAAGACCTTTTCAAGTACATTCGTAGCAAAAAACCTGTGAGAGAGTCGGTCCATTAGATGATAAAGGGGTTAAAGGAGCATTAAGAGGCGACAAGGCGATAGCGGAGAGACTGAATGAATTCTTTGCTTCAGTCTTTACTGAGGAAGATGTAGGGATGTTATCCATGACTGAAGTGGTATTTAAAGGTGCGGAAGAATTGAAGGAAATATCGATACATCGGGAAGATGTATTACAACTATTAGATAAACTGAAGAGTAGCAAATCACCTGGGCCGGATGGTATACATCCAAGGGTGTTGAAAGAACTGAAATATGAGATTGCAGACCTGCTATTAGTAATCTGAACTATCATTAAAATCATCTCTAATACCTGAAGATTGGAGGATCGCCAATGTAACACCAATTTTTAAAAAGGGTTCCAGGGGTGATCCGGGAAACTACAGACCGGTGAGCCTGACATCAGTACCAGGAAAAATGGTAGAAACCATCATAAAGAATAAAATTACTCAGCATGTAGATAGTCATGACCTAATGGGAGACAGCCAACATGGCTTTAGACAAGGAAGATCTTGTCTTACTAATCTGTTATGTTTTTTGAAGGAGTGAATAATCAGGTGGACAAAGGTGAGTCGGTTGATATTGTGTATCTGGACTTTCAGAAAGCCTTTGACAAGGTCCCTCATGAGAGACTTTTGGCAAAACTAAAGAGTCATGGGATAGGAGGCAGTGTACTATTGTGGATCAGGAACTGGTTAAAAGATAGAAAGCAGAGGGTAGGGCTAAATGGCCAATTTTCCCAATGGAGAAAGGTGAATAGTGGTGTACCCCAGGGATCTGTGCTGGGTCCGCTGCTTTTTGACATATTCATAAATGATCTGGAAAGTGGAATAACGAGTGAGGTTATCAAATTTGCAGATGACACAAAACTATTTAAAGTTGTTAAAACCCAAGAGGATTGTGGAAAATTGCAAGAGGATCTTGATAAATTGGAAGACTGGGCATCAAAATGGCAGATGAAATTTAATGTGGACAAGTGCAAGGTTATGCACCTAGGGAAGAACAACCCAAACTATGGTTACATGATGCAAGGTTCCACATTAGGAACCACCTCCCAGGAAAAAGATTTAGGCGTCATTGTGGATACCATGTTAAAACCCTCGGCTCAGTGTGCAGCAGCGGCCAAGAGAACAAATAGAATGCTAGGTATAAGGAAAGGAATGGAAAATAAAACAAAAGATATTATAATGCCTCTATATCGTTCCATGGTGAGACCGCACCTTGAATATTGTGTGCAATTCTGGTCGCCGTATCTTAAAAAGGATATAGCGATTTTAGAAAAGGTTCAGAAAAGAGCCACCAAAATGGTAAAGGGGATGGAAGGATACTCCTATGAAGAAAGGCTAAAAAGGTTAGGGCTCTTTAACCTGGAAAAGAGACGGCTGAGGGGAGATATGATAGAAGTCTATAAATTGATGAACGGAGTAGAACGGGTAAACGTAGATCGATTGTTTACCTTATCAGAGTATAGAAAGACTTGGGGACATGCAATGAAGCTACAGGGTAAACTATTTAAGACTAATAAAAGAAAATCTTTTTTCACTCAACGTGTAATCAAACTCTGGAATTTGTTACTGGAGGATGTAGTAAAGGCTGTTAGTGTAGCTGGGTTTAAAAAAGGTTTGGACAAGTTCCTGGAGGAAAGGTCCATAAACCATTATTAAGAAGGGACCCAGGATATCAATGCTTGAACCAATACAAGCATTGTGGAACCTGTGTCCCTTGGGGAAACTGCTAGGTACATATGACCTAGATTGGCCACTGTTGGAAACAGAATACTGGGCTTGATGGACCTTGGTCTGACCCAGTTTGGCATATCTTATGATCTTATGATCTTCCCTGAAAGAGGAATCGAAGAAACCTCCTGTGTTCTGTGTGGATAAGGATATGTGTATATGTATCCTTTAGGTCTAGAGAACATAGCAATCCTGACTCTGGATGTAAGGGAGAAGTATTCCAAGAGAGATCATTTTGAATTTCTCTTGGAGCAGATACTTGTTTAATTCTCAGAGGTCCAGAATGGGCCTGTATCCTTCTGTTTTCTTTGGTATAAGGAAGTAGGGGGAGTAGAAGTCCAGGCCTTGTTGGGAAAGTGGCACTTCCTCTATCACACCCTGAGCGAGAAGGGTGGTAACCTCCTGGCACAAGAGAGTGGTAAGAGGGGGCCAAGAGTTGAACTCTCTTGGAGTGGAGGGAGGGGGCATACTTTGGAAGTGAAGTTTGTACTCCTCTGTCAGTATGGAGAGAGTCCAATGTTCTGATGTTATCTGGCGCCATCTTTTGGCAAAGTAACACAGTCTGCCTGGGATGATGGCTGGCTCTGGAATTTCCAGGAGTAGGATAGCTAAGTTCTCTAGCAGGAAGTCAAAGACCTTGTGGAGGCTGGATCTTCTGAGCTGGTTGAGCTCTGGGGGCCTGAGTCTTCCTTTGTTGATTTGGTTGTTGTTGACCCTTCTGGGAAGCATGGACCGGACAGTGGACAGCATGGGTGTAAGAAGGATAAAACATCTTTTTCTTGTTGAAAAAGGGCTTCATAACTGTCTTTTTCTTAGCTGGGTTAGCAGTGGTCCAAGAGAGCCTGTTTAGGGTAGTGTTCTCGGACTCAAGCTGAGAAGCTTTGTCTCTAGTCACCTCCCAAAGAAACATACCCATGTAGAGTAAGTATGAACATTTTCTTGCTGACAACATGAAGGCCTGAAAACATTGATGACCGAAGGCATTGAGAGTTTTTGCCTCACGGCCTGGAGGATTAGATGAATGTGTCTTAGCACTTTTAATTCGATGCATTGCCAATTCCACAACCATGGAAGAGTAACTGCGTCTTCTGGAAACCGGGACACTGCGGTACCCAGTACATGGTATTTAGTCTTCGGGAATGTGGAGACAACATTAAAGGTGTTTCGCACATCCTAAGCATGAGGTCATGCAGTATCCAATGAATGGGTAAGGTAGCAGCCTCCTTAGGGGCTGCCAGATACTGAAGAATTTCAAGTTCTTCAGCTCTCGGTTCCTTCTCAGAGGTCACCGTAATAGACAGGCCCTGAGCCACATCCTGTATAAAGTCTTGAAAAGACATGTCCTCCAGAGGAGACATCCGGCGTTGTGGGGAAGGAGAAGGATATTCCAGAAGAGCCTCTCTGGTACCGATCAAGTCATTGGAAGAATCAGAATCGGAAGACTCGAAGTATCTCCAGCCCGGCCCATCAACGGTACCGATTGAAATCGGCATCGGAATGCCTCGGTACCGGACCCTCGATGCCAGACACTGACTTTAGGGCCGGCATGGGTGGTACCGTGGAGAGCGACACAATGGTCGATGCAGATAGCACTGGTGCTGGTATCGATGGCTGTGGAACCGATTGCAGAGGGTTTAGCAGTACCAAAGCCACCAGCAAAGCCACAAAACTCTGCTCAATGGCTAAGATATGTTGATCCATGGAGCCAGCCGATGCCTGGGTATCAGTACACGAACTGCGGGCCACGACCCCAGAACATGGCACCAAGAGCTCGGGAACATCTTGGGATCCTGATAATTGTTTGGAGGCAAGGACCTCCCACCGGGGCTGTTTGGCCAGTGTATTCTCCTCTAGGGCAACGCTTAAAGCATCTCAATGCTTAGAAGGAGATCTACCCTTTGAGGACCGACCAGTCTTCAAAGAAGACTTGGGTTTCGTTACCTGAGATCCATGGGAGGAAGATGAAGCCCTGGATGACGTTGATGCAACGGACATTGCATCCGAGGCAAAGAGGGTGCCGAGTTTTGCAGCTCTATTCTGCAGGCCCCTCTTTGTCATCTTTTTGCAGAGGAGACATTCCGATGGTGAATGGTCTGGTCCCAAACATTTAAAACACCAGTCATGGGTGTCGGTAGCAGAAATGGTACTGCTACATTTGGAACACTTTTTGAAACCACTTGCTGGTTTTTCCATTTTAAGGAACAAAGGGGCCTAAGGCCCAAAATGGCGCCTAAGCAACTAGAGAGCAAAGACTCTCAAAGAAAACATTTTTTAAAAAAAAGAAAATAGAAGAAAGAAAAGTGACACCGACGATAGCGTGCTAGCGTCGACGGGAAGGCAGACACAACCACAAAAGAAGAAGATTTTCTGCAATGACAGGAATTGCTCCCTGTCGGTTCCGCAGAAAATGAAAAACTGAGGAGGGAGAGTTGGAAAGGCAAGAAGGCAGCAGCGCAGGCACAGTGGGATGCTCCCAAAAGCTTTCCTATAGGACGCTGGGGAGCGTTCCTGCATAGGCTCTGTCGGTGCTGACATCATCCATATGTGAAGGCTATATTCCTGCTTGTTCCTGGAGATTCATACTTACCTCTAGGCACTCTCAGGTTAACTATCTCTCCTTCACTGGCATATTAATATGAATAGTTGAACTTATTTACACTTCTTCTCTCTCTCTCTCATCATGCTGCTTTCCATCCCAGGATAGTTCTCCTCACTCCACACACGTTTGGTACCTTCACAGATTCTTGTGTGAACCAGTCTCTCCCTGGCTCCTTTCCACTGGAGACTGACTCTGGCCAATCCCCTTTCTTAATGCCTTCCACCCGAGTTGGATGTCTACCTTTATGGTAGCTGGGCCCCCTCTGGGCCTAGCTCCCCCTTCTCTGTGCTCAATACATGCTGTAGTGCTTTGTCTTTCCAGTCACAGACAAAAAGCCCCTATTACCATATCTCTTCGAAACTTATACTCCAGCCTGCCGCTCACTTCACACCCTCCCCCTTCCCTTTTCCAGGAGTCATCATCTCCTGGGCTCCTCCTACCTGCTCTACCTTCCAGCAGGCTCAAAACAGGCCCCCTTTGCAGGGTCAGGCCAACCACCAAGCAAACTAGGCAGTCGCCTAGGCTGGCAACTTCTGGGGAAGGAGGCCCAAAGAACTAAACTATTGATTTAACAGCCTAGGGCACCAACACCTTTTCCCAACTCTGGGGTCGGCCCTGCCCCTTTGTATGTCCCATTCCTGGAATCTCTCAAAGGGGTTTCATATCTATTAGGGAAACCATGAGACTAGTTATATTTAGGAATATAGAATAGTGTGCATATTTATATCAGGGTCTGGAGACAGCATTTTTAGTAAAACACTGGGAAGAAATTGCTCATTTGGTGATGACCTTAAATATTTTGTGGTGAAAACACTACAAACTCAATATAAAGGTGACATTACACATTTATTAGATGGTGTGAATAAGAATATATCTTTCGTAGGCAAACACTGATCCCACGGGGGTTGAAACGAGAAATTGAATAGCAATGGTTTAAAGGGCATGCTTACTAAAGTGCTGCAACTAGTGAGGGGCTAATACATGGTTAGTGCACTTTTATAGTGCAGCAGGGGCACAGCAGCAGTAGTAAAAGAGGCGTAGATACAGTAGAGAGGTAATGCCACAGTAGGCCCTATCAGGGCCACAATAGTAGTGACCGTGCGGCAATAGTGCATGTGCTTTGTGAAGCTGCATTTTATATGCATCATGTGCCCCATGCATGTCTGTCAGTACCATGAAGAAACCCTCAGTCAGCTGTCAGACAGATGGGCCTTCAGCAGTGTGATGCGAGGGGGGGTGACAGCACCAGCTTAAAGTTTACAGGAAGAGTACAGAAAAGGCCACTTTACTGCATCATCTCATCAGGGCTGAAACAAGGTTCAGACGCACTCAGACCACAATGCAGCTCACCACCCCCTTGGAATCAGCTGGCAGACCCTCAGGGCCCGTGTACAAAAGAGGCAAGAGAGATGGATGATCACATGTGCCCCACAGCCCTCTGAAGAGGACTAAGAACATCTGGAGAAATCATCTGCACACAGTATCTCCCAGAGCAAAGCTAAGTAGAAGCATATAAGTCCTGCACTCATAAAAATCAGAAAATATGCATGATGGAGGAGAGAGAAGAAGATCATGTGCAAGGGGGAAGATGAGCATATAGGCCATACATCTGCCCAGTAATGAAATTACAGGGTAAACTATTTAAGACGAATAAGAGAAAATATTTTTTCACAACATGTAATCAAACTCTGGAACTTGTTACCGGAGGATGTAGTAAAGGCTGTTAGTGTAACTGGGTTTAAAAAAGGTTTGGACAAGTTCCTGGAGGAAAGGTCCATAAACCATTATTAAAAGGGACCCGGGATATCACTGCTTGACCCAATACAAGTATTGTGGAACCTGTGTCTTTTGGGGAAACTGCTAGGTACTTATGATCTAGATTGGCCACTGTTGGAAACAGGATACAGGGCTTGATGGACCTTGGTCTGACCCAGTATGGCATATTTTATGTTCTTATGCAACTAAAGAAACAGAGCATTCTTGGATGAATTATAGCTGCCTGGACCTATTGTAATATGTAGAATTCTGCAGCTTGCAACTGCTCTTTACAGCCTGATGGCATAGGTGTCCACCATGTTGCACTAATAGTTTCCAAGGCACAACTTGGCATGTATGCATTGCTATGGGTTGGAGAGTGCATAGTGCAAATAACAAGCATCTGCCTGCATGGCCTGCAGGTGTGTGTGGCATGTATGTAGATGTCCAGATAATGTTTGTGACCAAATGGAATTTTGGAGGGCTCACTGAGAGCACCCATAAGGCAGTACATGTGTCTGAGACCACTGAGAGGACCAGGGGAGGACCCCAGGATAACTGTTCAGCGGTGATATTCAGCTGTTACCTGGTTATCCCTCACTGGCGAAAGTTAGGCAAATTAAAGGCTGTCCTAACTTTTGCCGCCAAAGCTAACTGAGCAGTGGCTGAATATCGCTGCTGCCCGGTTAACTTCCTATTTCAGAGGCTGGCCTGGATATTCAATGCCGATGGCCAGATATGACCCTGGCATTGAATATCCAGGTTTAATGTTCAGCAGTGAGGCTAGCCATTGTAATTGTGCTAGCTGCCACTGCTGAATATTGGGCCCATAGAGTCCAGCAGGGGCTCCAAACTATCTCTCTTTGTGAGGCCAAACAATGTCCCTATAGTACTACCCAGTGCAGCACATAATTGACAGTCAAGAGGGCCCACTGGGAATGTGAGTGAGCACATGTGGGGGATGGGCTGATAATCGACCACATGGGAAAGCAGCAAAACAATATATGCTTGAAGGGGAGACACACCATGGTCTCCAATAGCTATGGCACAGATAAGGAAATGTAGGGGCATGCATTGCTATGTTGAAGCATGGTTGGAGTTGGGAGGGGGCCAATTACATGGCAGTATGTAAAGCTGTGGTTTTTCCTGATATTTACAAGCCATATTTTCTGTGTATCCAGTATGACAATGCCTCTGTTCTCAACACTCAACAGGAGGGTATGGTAACAGAAATTGTTGCATGAAAAAGTCAAACCCCTCCCCCAAGTCTTCTGTTGTGCCGGCTGTCATCTCAGATTAACAGGTTCATTGACCATTCCATCTACCAACCATCTATGATATTGGCTATATTTTGATGCCTGTATGCTGTATATAAGCTTGCTACGGGTCTACTATCTGCTCAATTTGGAAGATGGGACATGCATTTAATATATGAGACCCCATACTACGGCAGCTTCTGTATGAATTATAGGCATATAGACATGTACTCAGAGCATTGACTTCTGTATCCTATAACCAATGCCTCTCTCCACTATGCCATCATGGCCCCACTTCTCAAACTGTAGACAATTACAAACTCACAGTGCTGTTGAAGGTGACACACCTGTCTCCTATAACCCTTACCAACCAGTGCATGTTTGTCATTATCAGCTGCCAATCTTAAGGTTCCCACAGTTGAAGGAGCATCACAATGGTGTAAATGCAAATGTCACATTCTGTGAAGATGTGAAGGAGTGGCCAATTGTAAGGTCATCCAGTGCCAACACACTGCACAGCACAGAACATCTGCCACCTACGTGCATGTAAATCTACATGCCTGCATATCGGTTTCCCGATATATGATCACATCATAGGGTTCCAAAGGAATTGTCTGCCCTATTGCTATCCCAGAGATCAGTCCTGGGCCACACTCCAGGTACCTGTGGAATGACAACTGACTGTATTTCCATGAAACACTTATGTGTGCTATATGGAATGGCAGCTACAGAGCAATGTGTCTTCAAAGACAATAGCCAGCAAATACACTGCAATATAAAACAACCCTCGACAAGAGCAACCCTGCAGCATACAGACCAATATCCAGCATACCCTTTCTGGCTAAAATCATAGAAAAAGCAGTGCAACAACAACTACAGGAACATATTGACAACCATGCTCCTCTAGACGACAACCAGCACGGCTTCCGCCCCCAACATGGAGTCGAAACACTGCTGATTTACCTCATAGACAACATCCTCAGAGTCATAGACAACAACACTAAAGGTATCCTAATGATCTTCGTCGACATCTCCTCCGCCTTCGACACAGTTGACCACCCAACCCTCCTGGAAAGACTAAAGAAAATTGGACTTCATGGTACCACGTTAAAATGGTTCCAATCCTACCTCACCGACAGGCAGATACAAGTCAAGATAGGCCACAACACCTCGCAACCCATAAAAGTACGCCAAGGAGTACCTCAAGGATCCGCCCTCTCGGCACTTCTGTTCAACATATACATTCAGCCAATATGCGACATCCTGAAAGCGAACAACATTCAATACACCATCTATGCAGACGATATTATGATATACACGCCTATCTCAACCAACAACCCAGACTACAATAAAATAACAGAATGCCTAACACAAATGACAAACTGGTGTATGAACAACAACCTCTCAATCAACTACAGCAAGACTGAGGCACTAATAATCACTCGCAACCCCGACTTCATCCACCCACCGGACATCAGAATAGCAGACACAACCATACCAATGAAATCCGAAGTAAAATACCTTGGAGTAACCATAGACAACAAACTAAATCTCAAATCCCACGTTAACAATACGGTCAAGAATGCATACCACAGAATGAGAATCATCAGACAGCTTAAACCCCTCCTCGACACAGAACACTTCCGCACTGTGTGCCAAGCACTCATCACCCCATTAATGGACTTCTGCAACCCCATCTACCTTGGTCTACCAAAACAAACCCTCAAACCGCTTCAACTAGCCCAAAACACCGCAGCACGCATAATTACTGGCTCAACAAAACATGAACACATTACCCCGGTTCTCAAAGATCTACACTGGCTCCCAATCAGCTCACGCATCAAATACAAAACAATAATAAACATTTTCAAAATCAAGCACTACATTTCAGCCAACAGCCTGCACACCCTCATTCATCCAGACAACAGCACCCGCCCAAGAAGAAAAGGAACCTCCAACAGAGTCAACACCCCGAGAGACTTCAGAAAAACACGAAAGGACACCACAGAGAGAGCCCTCTCCCTAGCAGCCCCAACAATTTGGAACTCCCTCCCAGACGAACTGAGATCAACAACGGACCTCAAAGACTTCCGCAAACAGCTGAAGACCACTCTGTTCATAGAACATTATGGACACGTCACTTAATCAACAAGGACTAATCAACAAAGACCCCCCAACCCTATCGAGAGATTGTATAACGACACAGGATTTATCCCAAGCCCTATCTGGACGCTACCTTGTATCATAGAACATGCTGTATAATAGCGCACCCTGTACATAGCACACCCTAATCTAGAACTCCCCCTACACACGCACATTACAACACTGCATTCACTGCATGAACTACCCCCCACACACATCATAACCCTCCTTCACTGCATGAACCTCCCCCCCACATCTTTTGATTGCATTGTTGTGACACCGCCTTGATTTTACGATAAGACGGTATAGAAATACTGTTAAATAAATAAATAAATAAATGTACAAGTTATTTCTTGTGTCATCAGTACAGGCCAATCTATCTCAACCCTTCATGACTGTTTTTTACCATATGCCTCCTGCAAGTGTGTCTGAATGGGATGCAAAGTGGCAGTTACACTCACAAAATCCTATGTGCCAAAGCTAATGCAGATCTAGGTTGTCCAATGAGTAGCCATCATAAGTGGCATATTCTAGTTATGCCTCTGGATGGTTAATAGTTAGGCCTACAACAGCAACACATGGTTTCACAGAATGAGTATCACATGTATCAGAATAAGGAGTGGTCTTGGGAGGTTGTCCATTGATTAACAGAATTCTAATGGTGCACAAGACCATATATCCTAGAAGGTTGTAGCACATAGCCCCAGGGTAGACACACTCTTCGACAAGCAGGACAGTGGACCTATTTCATTACAGGGCACAGATGACAACACAAAGGCAGGGCTGGCTTAAGAGGTGAGCCAGTGAGTTTGGTCACCTGTTACAGGTGAGTAACTACGCTATCTCCAGGAATAAGCAGAACTTCAGTCTTCACATATGGGACTTCCTAGCTGCCAGGAGCCAGGTTGTCTGGGAGATCAGTAGGGTGCTCTAGTGATAGGGAAAAACCTCAGGAACTGAGCTGACTGGTATCAAAGCAGTTTGATAGGAGTTGTATAAGAACATAAGAACATAAGAAATGCCTTACTGGGTCAGACCAAGGTCCATCAAGCCCAGTATCCTGTTTCCAACAGTGGCCAATCTAGGTCATACATACTTAGCAGTTTCCCCAAAAGACACAGGTTCCACAATGCTTGTATTGGGTCAAGCAGTGATATCCCGGGTCCCTTTTAATAATGGTCTCTGGACTTTTCTTCTAGGAACTTGTCCAAACCTTTTTTAAACCCAGTGACACTAAGAGCTTTTACTACATCCTCCGGTAACAAATTCCAGAGTTTCATTACACGTTGAGTGAAAAAATATTTTCTCTTACTAGTGTTAAATAGTTTACCCTGTAGCTTCATTGCATGTCCCCTTGCTTTCTATATTATGATGATGTAAACAATCGATCTACGTTTACCCATTCCACTCCATTCATTAATTTATAGACCTCTATCATATCTCCTCTCAACCGTCTCTTTTCCAGGTTGAAGAGCCCTAACCTCTTTAGCCTCTCCATCCCCTTTACCATTTTGGTGGCTCTTCTCTGTACCTTTTCTAATAACGCTATATCCTTTTTAAGATACGGCAACCAGAATTGTACACAATACTCAAGGTGCATTCGCACCATGGAACAATACAGAGGCATTATAATACCCTTTGTTTTATTTTCCATTCCTTTCCTTATGATACCTAGCATTCTATTTGCTCTCTTGGCTGCCGCTGCACACTGGGCAGAGGGTTTTAACATGTTATCCACGATGAGACCTAAATCTTTTTCCTGGGTGGTGGTTCCTAATGTGGAACCTTGCAACGTGTAACCATAGTTTGGGTTTTTCTTTCCTAGGTGCATAACTTTGCACTTTTCCACATTAAATTTCATCTGCCATTTGGATGCCCAGTCTTCCAATTTATCAAGATCCTCTTGCAATGTTCCACAATCCTCATGGGTTTTAACAACTTTAAATAGTTTTGTGTCATCTGCAAATTTGATAACCTCACTCATTATTCCCTTTTCCAGGTCATTTATGAATATGTCAAAAAGCAATGGACCCAGCATAGATCCCTGGGGTACTCCACTATTAACCTTTTTCCACTGGGAAAATTGGCCATTTAGCCCTACCCTCTGCTTTCTATCTTTTATGCAGTTCCTGATCCACAATAGTACACTGCCTCCTATCCCATGACTTTTTAGTTTTGCCAAAGGTCTCTGATGAGAGATCTTGTCAACCTTTCTGAAAGTCCAGATACACTATATCAACTGACTCACCTTTGTCTACCTGTTTATTCACACCTTCAAAAAAACATAACAGATTAGTAAGACAAGATCTTCCTTGTCTAAAGTCATGTTGGCTGACTCCCATTAAGCCACGACCATCTACATGTTCACTAATTTTGTTCTTTATGAAGGTTTCTACCATTTTTCCCGGTACTGACGACAGGCTCACCGGTCTGTAGTTTCCCAGATCACCCCTGGAACCCTTTTTAAAAATTGACGTTACATTGGCCATCCTTCAATCTTCAGGTATTACAGAAGATTTTAATGATAGGCAAAAGATTAGTAATAGCAGGTCTGCAATCTCATATTTCAGTTCTTTCAACACCCTTGGATGCATATCATCCGGTCCAGGTGATTTGCTACTCTTCAGTTTATCAAATAGTTGTAATACATCTTCCCGGTGTATCGATATTTCTTTCAATTCTTCCGCAGTATCACCTTTAAATAGCACTTCAGTCATGGGTAACATCCCTACATCTTCCTCAGTAAAGACCGAAGCAAAGAATTCATTCAGTCTCTCCGCTATAGCCTTGTCCCCTCTTAGTGCCCCTTTTACCCCTCTATCATCTAATGGTCCAACTGACTCTCTCACAGGTTTTTTGCTATGAATGTAGTTAAAAAAGTCTTTATTACGTGTTTTTGCTTCCACAGCAAGTTTCTTCTCAAATTCTCTCTTTGCCTGCCTTATCAATGCCTTGCATTTAACTTGCCAGTGCTTATGCTGTTTCCAGTTGTCGTCATTTGGCTCTTTTTTCTATTTCCTGAAGGATGCTTTTTTGCCAACAACAGCCTCTCTGACTTCAGTTTAAACTATGCTGGCAGTTTTTTGGACTTCCTTCCATTTTTCTTAAAGCATGGAATACAGCTGGTCTGGGCTTACAAGATTGTATTTTTAAACAACACCCAAGCTTGATGTAAGTCTTTAACCTTTGCAACTGCTCCTTTTATTTTTTTCTTAACTATTTTCCTCATTTTATCATAGTCTCCCTTTTGAAAATTAAAAGGTAGTTCTGCGGATTTCCTTACCATCCCTCCTCTATTAATTAAATCAAATGCGATCATGCTATGATCACTATTGCCAAGGGGCCCCAACACCCTTATCTCTTGACCAGATCTGGTGTTCCACTAAGGACTAAGTCCAAAATGGCTTCCCCTCTGGTCAGTTCATGAATCAGCTGTTCCAAGAAGCAGTCATTTATTTCATCTAGAAACTTTATCTCCCTAGCATGTCCTGCCATTACACTGACCCAGTCAATACCGGGGTAATTGAAATCACCCATTATTATTACTGTTCTGTAACTTTTGTTAGCTTCCCTGATTTCTTTGAGCATTTCAGAATCCATTTGTTCATTCTGGCCAGGCGGTCGATAGTACAACCCCACTGCCATTGCCATCCTCTTTTTACATAGAATTTCAATCCTTAGGGATTCTACAGCAAATTTTGTTTCCTGCAAAACTTTAATCCTTTCTGACTCAATTCCCTCTCTAACAGAGCACAACCCCTTCACCAATTTGATCAGCTCTATCATTACGATATAGTTTGTACCCAGGTATCACAGTGTCCCACTGGTTGTCCTCCTTCCACCATGTCTCTGAGATACCAATCATATCTAACTTCTCATTTAGTGGTATATATTCTAACTCTAATAAGATATATTCTAATTCTAATAAGATAGACAGGAAGAAAATTGATGCCTTTGAATTATGGTGCTGGCAGCGAATACTGTGTATACCATGGACTGCCCGAAGAACAAACCAGTCGGTACTAGAGGAGATCAAACCTAAGCTTTCTTTAGAAGCTCAGATGACAAGACTTAGACTTTCATACTTTGGACACATCATGCGAAGAGAGAGATCATTAGAGAAAGACATCATGCTTGGCAAGATAGAAGGTCAGTGCAAAAGAGGAAGGCCCGCAATGAGATGGATCGATACAATAACAGCAGCTACGGGTTCCAGTCTGTCAACAATGAGCTACCTGACTCAAGACCGCACACAATTTAGGATAGCTATCCAGAGGGTCGCCATGAGTCGACTCAGACTCGACGGCACTTAACAACAACTATTCTAACTCTCTCATCTTATTTTTTAGACTTCTAGTATTTGCATACAAGCATTTTAGAGACTGTATTTTCTTCATATTAATCTGGTTATCGGTAGGCAGGGGTAATTTGGAATTTTTAAGCTCTGTACTCAAGGGCATTTGGGTTACCTTTGTCTTTATTGGAACCTTTCTGTTGATGTGCCCTAACTTCATTTTTTTGGTAGTATCCTTCAAGGATACCTTGTTCCGAACCATGCATTCTTGAGCGACTGTCGGCTTAGTAAAAGCTGGCTGCTACACAGTATCCTGTCCTGTGCTTCTAAGGTAATCTGTGACCAATCTCCAGGGGGAGGCCCACAGCCCTTGCTTAGATAGAGGGAGTCTTGGGTTCTAAATTTAAGCAGAAATATCTCTTCTGTGTTTTAAATTTAAATTGGAAGCTCTTTGCTGCTGCTAGGTCCTGACTGATTTAACAAAATACACTGGGTTCACAGATTAATCAGCTTTAATCTAAAGAATTCCTTTTCCCCCAAGATTTAGAAAAATTCCAAGAAGTAAACACTTACTATTGCAGATCTCTCTCCAGAAGGAGCAGTCCCCTTTTGTAGTCCTACAGAAGTGGTGCTGAAAGACCACCTGACCAAAAGCTGCATTCTGGCGGGAGTCATTGTCCAGGCAGTAGTGAACAGTGAAAGTGTGAATGGAAGACCAAGTTGCTGCCCTGCAGATACCTTCAATGACCCCGAGGTAACCATGGCCTGGACATTATGGGCAGTGACATGGCCCTCCAAGGAGAGGCCTTCTTGCTCACCTGCGAAGGTGATGCAGTCAGCTATCCATCTGGAGAGTGTGCACATGGTCACAGGGAGACACAAGTGACTGGGGTTAAAGGAGACGAACAACTATGAGGATTTGTGATGTCCCTGTATCCTCTGAAGGTAGAAAGCTAAGGCATGCTTGCAGGCTAGGGTGTGCAGGGTCATTTCTGCACAAGAGACGTGTGGTCTAGGGAAGAAGACTGGTAGCATGATCGACTGGTTTAAGTGGAAGGGAGATACCACTTTTGGGAGGAAGTGTAGGTGCATCTGGAGGACGACCTTATCATAATGGAACCTTGTGTAGGGAGGGTCTACCACTAGAGACTGTAGCTCTCTGATGTGTCTAGCAGAAGTGAGGGCAATGAGGAATATGACCTTCCAAGATAGATATCACAGCAGAGTAGTGGCTAAAGGTTCAAAGGATGACTTTAGAAGCTGAGCCAGCACCACATTGAGATCCGAAGCCACCAGTGGCAGCTTGATTGGTGGTTTTGGAGAGGAAAAGGCCCCTCATGAAGTGTGCTATGAGCAGATGTGAGGAGATTGGCCGTCCTTCCACAGGCGTGGCAATGTATCTTGACCGAGTTCATTTTGAAACCCATGGTAGGCAAATGAAGGAGATATTGAAGGAGGAATTCCACCAGTGCGGTAAAGGGATTGAAGTCCTTCTTAGCACCATGGGACAAACTTGTACCATTTGTGAGTATGCTTGTCTGGTTGACTGTTTCCTTGAAGCTAGAAGGATGTCTTTGACCTGCTGTGGAAGACAAAGGTCTTGTAGGTTTAAACCCTGAGCAGCTAGCCATCAGAAGTATGGGCTAGAGATTGGGATGTAGGATTATGCTGTTGTCCCGTGAAAGAAGATTGGAGGCAGATCCCAATCTGGGAGTTGCATCTGGGATAGATGGAGCAGAAGAGGAAACCAGGGTTGCCGGGGCCAGAATAGGGCTATGAGGATCCTGTGTTCCCCTTGTCGGCCTATAGTTTGAAAAGTATCTTGGGGGAGGTCCGGTGTGATGTCACGTGAATATGGCCACACTCTGAATCGGTTCTGGGCTGTAGTAAAAGTACCCAACTTGAAAGAAGTAACACACCCCAAAACTGGAGAGAGTGGGGAAAGCCTGGTCTTTGTGTCCAATTGCGATAGCGACAAAAAAAATGGGGATATACCTAAAAACATATGCTTTTAAGAATTGGTGGAATCCAGGTGAGCTTGGGAAACGGAAGGGAGATGGAGCCGGTTGAGGTGGATGGACCATAGGCTGCGGGAGAGAGTGTGGAATCGAAGAGAATTAGTTAGATATTGGGGTGTATGGTTACACAGAGCTTTATGGATGAGGATGAATACCTTGTATCGAACTCGGAATTTAATTGGGAGCCAGTGGAAGTGTAAAAGTAGCAGGTTAACGTGATCATATTGCTATGCATGGTGAATAATCCTAGCAGCTGTGTTCTGTAGAAGCTGGAGCCAATGGAGGAGGGGAGAAGGTTTGAAAGACCTGGAGGGATTGTAGAGGGGTTGGGGGATGGTGGCAGTTGAAAAGGACAGAGTGCTATGGAGTGGATGAGAACCACAGAAGGGACAGATCTTTTTTGAAGGAGGTGAGAGAGGGTATAAATGGGAGAAGTGAAAGGGTGGGGGTAAGATATAAGAAAGGGCCTGAAGGTGGAGAGAAAATGAATGCTAGGGAATGAACTAGAGATGATTAAGGGATGAGAGGTAGAAGGTGGTAGATGAGGCTGAGGAGGGGTTGAGTACAGAGGGAGGAAATGGGGGACTAGAAAGTGGTTGAAAGACGGGGAGAATAGGATGCTGGCGAAGGAAAGACATGGATATGGAATGGAAGGTCTAGGAGAAGTAAGGTTAGGAAATGGAAAGCTAGTCAGTAGACGAACAGTGAAAAGAAGGAAAGTTAAAGGAGGGAGAAAGAGGAAGGGAATGAAGCTATAATTAGGCAAAAATCAAATGACAGAAACAAGGATCAATTTCAGAGAGAGATGTAGGGAAGAAAAAGATGAAGACATGGAGTGTGAAGAAACAGAAAATGGAAATCGGATCTTGGAAAAGGACTTAGAAGAAAACCAACAAGAGGAAGTGGAAAAGAGAAACTGTGACCAACCCAGTTGGAAAAATAAGATGATCAGACAAGAAAGGTACAAAAGAGTGGCAGTTTTTAAAGAATGAAATATGTCAGCTTTGAAAATGTGCACATCTTATAGTTTATTACAGGAGGAAATGCATTTATATTTCTCTTTCTTCAGTGTTTCACAGCTCAGTGTCTGTTTTGGGGGTTCTGTATTTCAATTTTGGCTATATGTTTGTTTCAAATTTTGTAGTTTCTTAATCTTTACTAGCTAAAGGTCTGTGTTTTCCATGTGCAGCTGAGATTGAAGATAAAGTGGTATATAAAAATATTAAAAAATAAATAAATAAATAAGGGATTCTTTTAACGGGTAGGCTCTCTCTAGGAATCTGTAGTGTTCAACTTATTCTCTTTTTCCAACTGGAGATTACCGGTGTTCTAGCATATTTGCAGTGCTGATTTTTCATAGGTAGGGTAGGTGCAATTCTAGGTCTTGATGCTGGTATCAAGTGTCCATTTGCAGGGTTTGGTGTTATGACGCACAATATCTAGCAGTGGAGGGAGTTAGTGATGTTGTCACTGATGTGAGACTAGAATTTGAATATACTTTTTTGTATGTGGAGCTGTAAAGTGAAACATCTCACTTCTACTCTGCATCTGCTATTAGGAAAGTTTTATTGGTGAGTCTAGGAGTGTTCATATGAATTAATAATTATGCCTTATCAGGCATAATTATTCAAAGGCAATTAGGCATTTGCTGGTAAATGCATAATTAGCCTAGCCATATATTTTCAAAAAATATACAGATAATATTAGGCTGCTTAAATTGAAGAATGGCCAGACATTATGGGGTAGATTCTGAGCAGTGTTTAGCGGAGATGGACGTCAATCCCCGCTAAACGCTTGGGTAGTGATTCCACCCACAGAGCTCCCCACACCTACAGCAGAGATGTGCAGGAAGCTCTGTATGGGGCCGGGCTGGGGGGGGGGGGGGGCCATGACGCCTATCCCAGACATACAGGGCTGATTCTGAGGTTGGCCCTGTATGTCCGGGATCAGCCATTTAAACAGGAGACTTATTCCACCTTGGAGGTGGAATAAGTCCCCCTGGACATCGGGGGCTGCCGGAGCTGGGGTACAAAGAACAGGTGAGGGGGTGCAGCGGGTGCCCTGCAGCCCGACCCTGGCCATGGAAGGCCCAATCAGGGATCAGGCTGGGGGAAAGCAGAGTCTGCTGTTGCTCTGGGAACGCAGCTCCTGCATGGAGCCGCGGTGCCATGGCAACATGATGCCATGGTATTGCGGCTCCATGCAGGAGCTAGGCCGAGCTCGATGGGGATGTGAATGGAAGTCCGGGGTGCCTGAATCAGGGTATGTCCCGGACATCTAGTCACTATGCTGTGATTCTGTTCCCGCGGGATTGTCTAGCTCCTGCGGTAGCAGAATCGGGTGCATCCCCAGCACGTCCAGATGTCTGGACATCCCAGGGATGCACAACTCAGAATTGGCCTCTATCTGTGTACTGGTGGGGTATGTTAGGGGAATAGCGAGGGTAGGCTAGAAAATTATCCAGATAATGGTAATATTCAGCCACTCTCCAGGTAAGTTACATGTTTAGTTTAGGCCTGCAGAATATCAGGCCTAGTTTAAACAGATAATACAATGACCACGCCATCACTCTGAATATTCAGTGTTGCTGTCTATATGGATAGTGACATTAAATACATAGATTATGTTAAATGGGAGGGTGCCATTTAATAAGCCAGTGGGTTGAAAATTTACCTCTGTATGTGCAATTTGCACTGCAAGATCAGACTCAAGGGGGTGGGTATGCAAAAACAAAAGTTGGCTCAGGGTGTTACAACCCCTTGAGCCGACCGCGCCTTTCATATGTAGTATACCAGAATTCCCTCACTTGGTTTTCAGCTTTTCGTGCTGTGAGGGCTTGCGTGCATCAGTGATGCTGAGAGCTAAGCTATCAGTAGCTTAGCTACTGGCAGGGTCCCAAGATAGACAGGTCTCAGCTGAGATGCCAGACTAAGACAAACCACCCATCTGGGCAGCAGCAGAATGGGACGGTGTTGTAAGCAGAGGATCATATTTCTGTGACAAATGCAACAACACTGGAATTAACTGCGCAGAAGAAAGGCTTGGCAAATCTACTTCTGTATCTTGCCTTGAAAACCCAATGGATAGTTACAAAATAAATTGCAATATAGTGCTGGAAGATGAGACCCTCAGGTTGGAAGGCACTCAAATGGCTACTGGGGATGAACTGAAGACTTCTCAGAGTAAAGCCAGCATTTATGATGTGGTTGGATCTGCTGTTGTAGCTGTGCATGAAAAGAGAGTCAGAGGTTGCAAAGATAACTTACATATTGGGACATGGAATGTACGAAGCATGAACCAAGGGAAGTTGGAGGTGGTCAAGAATGAAATGGAAGGTGTACAAATTGATCTGTTGGGTGTCAGTGAACTGAAATGGACTGGCTTTAGGCACTTTGCATTTGACGATCATATGGTTTACTATGCTGGAAATGAAAGACAAAGAAGAAATGGTGTTGCATTTATAGTTAAGAAGAAACTTGCAAGAACTGTAATGAAATACAATGCAGTCAGTGAACGCTTAATTTCTATTCATCTACGAGGACAGCCCATCAACACAACTATAATTCAGATATATGCCCCAACAACAGCTGCAGAAGAGGAAGACGTTGATGAGTTTTATGAACAAGTACAAGCTAAAATTGACAGAACATGCAAACAGGATATCCTGATAATCATGGGTGACTGGAATACAAATGTTGGTGACAAAGAAGAAGGCAAAGTGGTGGAAAATATTGGCTTGGCAACAGAAACGAAGCTGGAGAAAGTCTGATAGAATTCTGCAAGACCAATGATCTGTTCATCTCAAATACCTTCTTCCAACAACACAAGCCCCAACTGTACACATGGACTTCACCCAATGGGCTGTTGGAAAAGCTCTATAACATCAACAAAGATAAAACCTGGAGCTGACTGTGGTACAGATCACCAACTACTAGTATGCAAACTCAAGGTAAAGTTGAAAAAGAGCAAGCCATTCATGAATGTAGCAAAATATGACCTTGAGAATATACCACTGGAATCTAAAGACTGCCTGAGAAATCAATTTGCTGCTTTAGATACAAATGACAGAGTTCCAGAAGAGTTATGGGATGACATCAAGAAGGTTGTATTAGAACAGGGGTCGGCAACCCGCGGCTCCGGAGCCGCATGCGGCTCTTTCTCACCTTTGCCGCGGCTCCGGAGCACACTGCCCGCTTTAAACGTCGCGTTATGGGCTCCCTCCATGTCAGCTCCCTCCCTTCTTCTGCAGCCGCGGTTCCCTGTCTCTTAGGGAACCGCGGCTGTGCTTTTAAAATCATCTCGGAGCCCTTCCTGTCTTGACGGGCTCCGTGCAGCATTGTCCCGCCTCTAAAGGAAGTTTTGGAGGCGGGACAATGCTGCACGGAGCCCGTCAAGACAGGAAGGGCTCCGAGATGATTTTAAAAGCACAGCCGCGGTTCCGTAAGAGGCAGGGAGCCGCGGCTGCAGAAGAAGGGAGGGAGCTGACATGGAGGGAGGGAGCAGATATGAATGGATGGATGGAGGGGGGGGCTGACATGGAGGGAGGGAGCAGATATGAATGGATGGAGGGAGGGGGGCTGACATTGAGGGATGGAGGTTGCTGACATGTAGGGAGGGTGGCTGAAATGAATTGAGTGAGATGATATGAATGGATGGAGGGAGGGGGGCTGACATGGAGGGATGGAGGGGGCTGACATGGAGGGAGGGGGGCTGACATGGAGGGAGGGAGCAGATATTTATTTATTTATTTATTTATTTAACATCTTTTATATACCGCACTATTGTCACCAGCGCGGTTTACAGGTAACAAACATATACATACAAAGAACTGTAATGCATTTTACAAGTAACAGGGATTTTGAACTTGGGAATAACAAGGTACAACTATATAAGGCTAGTTAACTATATACAGATTATTGAAATACATTAGTCAATGTATTTGAGATATGAATGGATGGAGGGAGGGGGGCTGACATGGAGGGATGGAGGGGGCTGACATGGAGGGAGGGGGGGCTGACATGGAGGGAGGGGGGCTGACATGGAGGGATGGATCGAGGGGGGCTGACATGGAGGGATGGAGGGGGCTGACATGGAGGGAGGGAGCAGATATGAATGAATGGAGGGAGGGGGGCTGACATGGAGGGATGGAGGGGGCTGACATGGAGGGAGGGGGGCTGACATGGAGGGATGGATCGAGGGGGGCTGACATGGAGGGATGGATCGAGGGGGGCTGACATGGAGGGAGGGAGCAGATATGAATGGATGGAGGGAGGGGGGCTGACATGGAGGGATGGAGGGGGCTGACATGGAGGGATGGAGGGGGCTGACATGGAGGGAGGGGGGCTGACATGGAGGGAGGGAGCTGATATGAATGGATGGAGGGAGGGAGGGAGGGGGGCTGACATGGAGGGAGGGAGCAGATATGAATGGATGGAGGGAGGGGGGCTGACATGGAGGGAGGGGGGCTGACATGGAGGGAGGGAGCTGATATGGATGGATGGATGGAGGGAGGGGGGCTGACAGGGAGGGAGGGAGCTGATATGGATGGAGGGAGGGGGGCTGACATGGAGGGATGGAGGGGGCTGACATGGAGGGAGGGGGGCTGACATGGAGGGGGCTGACATGGAGGGATTGGGGAGGCGGGCTGACATGGAGGGGGGAGCTGATATGGATGGAGGGAGGGAGGGAGGGGGCTGACATGGAGGGATGGAGCACTGGTAATGGGGTTGAGGGGACGAGCACTGGAAATGAGCTGATTAGGGGAGGCTAGGACTGGTAATGAGCTGATGGGGGGTAGGACTGGTATTGGGCTGATTAGGGGAGGCTAGCACTGGTAATGGGGTTGAGGGGGGATTAGCACTGGAAGCGAGCTGATTGGGGGGCTTTGACTGGGCATGGGCTGATTGTGGGGAGGGGAGGATAGAGCTGCTGGCCCTGGAAGATAACTGGGGGCTAAGGCTACAAATGGGCTGATATGAGGGGATGGGAGAATGGAACTGGATCTGAGAGGGGCTGCCATGGTATTTGTACTAGAAGGGACTGGTCAGTGGGGAAGGAGGGGGACTGGAAGGAAATGGACACCAGTGGCAATCATGGGAATGCAAGTTGACATTGGAAGGTACTGGGAGTGAGGACTGGAAAGGGGCTGATATTGGGGAGGGTTACTGGGACTGGAAATAGGCTGATGGAAAGAAGTGAAGAAAACGAAAGAAGAGATAAGAACTGGCAGATGGACCATAGACCACAGAAAGAGAGCTAAGAGAAGACAGGAAAGCAGAAGCCTCAGATCGGGACCAGCATGATCAAAGAATAAATTGGTCAGACAACAAAGGTAGAAAAAATAATTTTATTTCATATTAGTGATTTGACTACAAAATCATCATAATTTTGAAATCAAATATTGTTACTTCTTGTTGTTATATTTTCTGGCGTATTTTTTTTGGTGTGCGAAGGAAGAGGGGTAGTCTTATACGGCGAGTATAGGCCAAACACCTATATTTTAACAGGAAAAGTAGGGGGTCGTATATAGCATTAAGGTAAGAAACAATATATGCAGTGTTAGATTTGTTTTAAATGTCGCAATGGTTTTGCGGCTCCCAGGTTTTTTTTTCCCTTCGGAAACGGGTCCAAGTGGCTCTTTATGTCTTAAAGGTTGCAGACCCCTGTATTAGAAGAAAGCAATAAGTCTGTACATAAGGTGAAAAAGCAAAAATGGCCAAAATGGATGACTGAAGAAACTCTGAAAATTGTCCAGAAACGCAGAGAAGCTAAAGCCAGAGGAGATAGAGAGGCAATTGCAGAACTCAACAGAGATTTCCAACATGCAGCAAGACAAGACAAGGAGACATACTACAATGACAAATGCAGGGAAATAGAATCAGAAGCTATTAAAGGAAGAACAAGATCAGCTTTTCTAAAACTATGAGAGTTAAAACGTTTCTAAAACTATGAGAGTGGAGGAGTGGCCTAGTGGTTGGGGCAAGGTACTTCAGGCTGGAAGGTCGGGGGTTCCAATCCCACTAGAGGACAGCAACCTTGGGCCGGAAGGACTGGGGTTTCTAGTCCCACAGGTGCTCCTTGTGGTTTTGGGCAAGCCACTTAACCCTCCATAGCCCATGTTCCCTGTAAAATAGTTATCTTCAAGTTATAATGCCCTGTTCAATGTAATTTCAGTTTGTTCAATGTAAACCGCACTGATGCAGAATAGCACGGTATATAAGAGAATGTAAATAAATAAACAAAAATAAATAAGTTAAAGAAAAAATTCCAGCCTCAAACTGGAATGCTACACGATTCTCAAGGATCCATGTTGAATGATGCTGAGAAGATCAAGAAAAGATGGAAAGAATATACAGTCATTATATGATAAAGATCAAGTGGACCAACAGCCGTTTCAACCTATACCTTATGATCAGGAACCATTGGTGATGAAAGAAGAAGTCGAAGCAGCATTGAAAGCTTTAGCAAAGAACAAAGCACCGGGCATTGATGGCATTCCCACTGAGTTATTACAGCAATCAGATGAAGCTGTTACCATACTTACAAGGCTCTGCCAGGAAATTTGGAAGACAAATTTATGGCCAACTGACTGGAAAAGATTTGTTTATACCAATACTGAAGAAAGGTGACCCTACTGACTATGGAAATTATCGCACAATCGCTTTGATCCCACATGCCAGCAAGATTCTACACAAGATCATTCAGCAGAGACCACAACCACACCTGGAACAAGAACTGCCAGAAGTGCAAGCAGGGTTCAGGAAAGGAAGAGGAACGAGAGACATTATCACGGATGTGAGATGGATCATTGAAAAAACAAAAGAATACCAAAAGGATATCTATATGTGTTTTATTGACTACAGTAAGGCTTTTGACTGTGTAAACCATGAGAAACTCTGGGCCACATTAAGAAGCATGGGTATACCAGAACACCTGATCGTTCTCTTGAATAACCTTTACACTGATCAAGAAGCAGCAGTTCAAACGGAACTAGGAGAAACAGAATGGTTTAAAATCAGCAAAGGTGTACGACAAGGCTGCATACTTTCCCCCTACCTCTTTAATTTATATGCAGAACAAATTATCAGAGAAGCAGGACTGTATGAAGACAACAGAGGTGTGAAGATTGGCGGAAGACTCATCAACAACCTTTGCTATGCTGATGATACCACATTACTGGCTGAAAGTGAAGACAATTTGAAACATTTGCTTCTCAAGATCAAGGAATATAGTCTTAAAATGGGTTTGCTCCTTAATATTAAGAAGACCAAGATCCTAACAACTGGCAAAATGAATAAATTCATTGTTGATGGAGAAGAAATTGAAATAGTTGACCACTTTAACCTACTTGGATCAACTATCAATAAAGAAGCAACAAGCAGTCAAGAAATCCGACAATGTATTGCTCTTGGCAGAATGGCTATGAAGGACTTAGACAAGATTCTGAAGAGCAGAGATGCCTCTCTCCACACAAAGATTCAACTTGTTCAAGCCATGGCATTTTCAATAACATCTTATGGATGTGAAAGTTGGACTGTGAAAAAGATAGACAGGAAGAAAATTGATGCCTTTGAATTATGGTGCTGGCAATGAATACTGCATATTCCATGGACTGCCCGAAGAACAAACCAGTCAGTACTAGAGGAGATCAAACCTAAGCTTTCTTTAGAAGCTCAGATGACAAGACTTCGACTTTCATACTTTGGACACACTTATGCGAAGAGAGAGATCATTAGAGAAAGACATCATGCTTGGGAAGGTAGAAGGTCAACGCAAAAGAGGAAGGCCAGCAATGAGATGGATCGATGCAATAACAGCAGCTATTTGTGCCAGTCTGTCAACAGTGAGCCACCTAACTGAAGATCGAACGCAATTTAGAACAACTATCCAGAGGGTCGCTATGAGTCGACACCGACTTGACGGCACTTAACAACAACATACCAGAGTTAGCCAGGAGAAAAGAGGGAAACTGAATAGATTTCCTAAGTAAAGGAATGCTTTCCATTTAGAAGGCCAGATGTAATTTATTAACCCTAGAAAAGCAGCTAGCCATCACCATTGAACCTAGGATATTCAATGCCAGGGCCATCGGCATTGGATATCCAGGTTGGCTGGACAGCATAGAAGCTAGCCGGGCAGCAGCGATATTTAGCTCTGCCTGGTTAGCTTCTGTGGCGAAAGGTAGGCCAGCCTTTCTGGTACTTAACTTTCACTGCTTAGAGATAGCTAGACAGCAGCTGAATATCACCATTGCCCGGTTATCCCTGGGTACTGCCTCCACTCCCCACTCCCCCCCCCCCCATTGTAATGCCCTGATGCTAGCCTGCTAGCATCGGGGCATTCAGTAGCAGCATGTCCCGATTGTCATGATTAACACAGTTAGCAGGTCTGCTAACCATGTTAATTGCTTTGAGTATTGGGCCCTAAGAACTTTTATGCAATGACTGAAACAAGGCTTTGGAGAATAGGCATTAAGAAAGGTTCCTTTTTCTCCAGTTTTTTTTAAAACTAGCTTAGCGAGACGCTATGTGGGGAGCAAAGAACATTCTTATAGGAATGAAACACAAGATAATATGGTTAGGGCAGCCACTGAAAATGAATAGCTCTGTGAAGCAGACATCAGAAGGTGAAGACAGAAATCCTATAAGTGAAGGAAGCACCTGATGCTAGTTCAATAAAACAAGGCTTTTGGAAAAAGGGATTCAAGATGAAAACCTTTCAGGAACA
This sequence comes from Ichthyophis bannanicus, assembly GCA_033557465.1. Lineage (NCBI taxonomy): Eukaryota > Metazoa > Chordata > Amphibia > Gymnophiona > Ichthyophiidae > Ichthyophis > Ichthyophis bannanicus. The sequence goes on along the minus strand of CM066036.1, from coordinate 352,177,679 downwards.
AGAAAGGGAAGATTGTGGTACGGAATGGTTATCTTCCAAACATGCGTAAATACAGCGTAAACTGCAATTCACTTTTGATAAGGAGGCTGGAAGATGATGACAGTATCAGTGAGAAAACAAAACAAAACTGTAATCCAATAATGGTAATCCAGGCTAAAAACCCACCTCTTCGAGGATGTTTTTGGATTCTGATGCTCCTCACTTTCTTGTACGGCACTTATGTATATTGTGCTTTACTCTAGTCTCCTGTTTTGTGATGTTCTTTGTCTTGATTATATTGTAAGCTCTAATGAACAGGGACTGTCCCTTACATCTACAGTTTAGTACTGCATATGCCTTGTAGTACTATACAAATGATAAGTAATAATAGTAGTAATGGGAGGATAGGTATGAGATTCATGGCAAGGTTCAAATCCCACTGGCACTCCTTGTGACCTTGGGCAAATCACTTTACCCTCCATTGCCTCAGAAGAAAACAGCTGGCAATCTACTTCCAGTCATACCTTGTTAAGAAAACCCAGGGTCTGCTGGGTCACCAGAAGTCAGCATTAACTTGAAGGCACTTAAAAAATAAAAAAAGCAAGAATACATATAGAGAAACTCCCCCATTTAAAAAGAATGTTTTGTTTTTTAATAACGTTTCTGGCTAGTATTAAACAGACTGGTACAGGGTGAAATACACCCAGTGGAGAGATTAAGGGGCCCTTTTAATAAAGCCTGCTAAGCAGTTAACACACATTAACAGCTACCAAGTTCGCCGTCATTTAACTCCTGACACTTTGTGTTCTTTTCCTCCTGCCTCTTCTGTTTTCCCTCCGGATTTTGCATCACTGTCATCTGACTGTCAGGCTTCTCTTTGGGACTCTCTCCTTACGGATGCCCTAGATCAGCTAGCGCCTTTACGTCCTTGCCTACGTCTGCCTAATCCTGGTCATTCTTCCTGGTTTCATTCTGGCCTGCGGCTCCAATGGGGTCAGCTCCGTCAGGTGCAACGCCGCTGGTCTCGCCACCCCTCAGTTGATCTATCCGTCTGTTTCAAACAACTTTATGCTGCATACCGCTTGGCTATTCAAACTGCCAAGCGGACTTACTATGAGGCTGAAATTAAGGATGCAACAAATTCCTCTCGCAGACTTTTTCAGATTTTGCATAAACTTTCATCTACCGGCTCTTCATCTACTTCGATCTCTCGGTCTCCTGACCCTCATTCACTGGCTACCTACTTTTCCCAGAAAGTTTTAGACCTTCGTGCTTCTTTTCCTACTTCCCCCCCCACCTCCACCTTCACCACCTCTTTTTCCTCGACCTCGCACCTCTGTCTCCTCTTACTATGCCCAATCAGGCTCTTTCCCATACGTGGTCCTCATTTCATCTGATTTGTTCTGCTGAAATCCTTTCAATACTGTCCGCCTCTCGTAAGACTACTTGCTCCCTTGACCCGATTCCCTCCCGTTGGTTGTCTGTTCCTTCCCTACAATTAGTCCCTATTATTACTACAATCATTAATACAAGTTTTTCCTCTGGTTTGTTCCCTTCTTCCTGGAAGTCTGCTGTTGTTCACCCTCTTCTAAAGCAATCATCCCTGGATCCCTCTGTTCTTGCAAATTGGCGTCCTGTCTCTAACCTTCCTTTTCTGGCTAAACTTCTTGAACGCTTTGCATTTCTTCAGTTGTCTGCTCATGTTGAATCCACAAACACACTACATCCCCGTCAGGCCGGTTTTCGCCAGGGCCATAGCACCGAGACTGTTCTTCTTGCTGTCCTTAATGAAATCCATGTTGCACATGATCGTGGTGATCTTACTCTCTTAGTCTCTCTTGACCTATCGGCGGCTTTTGATTTAATTGATCACACTCTTCTTCTCACTCGTCTTTCTGAGGTGGGTCTGCGTGGTGCTGTTCTTCTCTGGTTTCGTTCTTTTCTCACTTCTCGTTCCTTTTCTGTTACTCTGAATAATAAATCCTCTAGTTCCTTTCCTCTCACCTGTGGTGTCCCTCAAGGTTCTGTTTTGTCCCCTTTGTTATTTAACATTTTCCTTGCCCCTCTACTTTTGGTACTACAACAATATCCTGTGTCTTACTATGTCTACGCGGACGACATTATTCTACTCTTTCATACTTCTCCTCTCCTTCTGGATCTTTCTACTTTTAATGCCTGTCTTTCTCACGTGGCTCTTTGGCTTTCACAGCACTTTCTTCGTCTAAACCCGTCTAAGTCTATTGCTATGTGGGTTTCACTTTCGGGGTCATGTCCATCTGTTGCACCTATGATTGACTCTGTCCCTGTCCCTCTGGTTTCTTCCTTTCGGTACCTTGGGGTGATTCTGGATTCTTCTCTTTCTTTTCATGATCACATTTCTTCTTTGGTTCGGCGTTCTTTTGCCATTCTTCGTCGTCTTCGTGCTGTTCGGTCATTTCTTCCCCTTGGATCCCTGGTCACTCTTGCTCTTTCCCTTGTTATTAGTCATCTTGACTACTGTAATGTCTTTCTGGCTAATCTTCCTAAGTATCAACTTAAGCGCTTACAACTTATTCAAAACACTGCTGCCCGTCTCATCACCTTCTCCCGCCGTTCGGATCATATTACACCTATTCTTATTCAGCTTCACTGGTTACCCCTCTGTGTTAGGTTCCATTATAAATTCTTGATCCTCACTCATCGTGCACTTCACACCCATAACCCTTTATACTTAGCCGACTTAATCCTGCTTCATACACCTTACCGCCAGCTTCGCTCTCTTCATGCAAATCGTTTGGTTCTACCGTCCCCATCTCATGCTCATTTGGAAAAAACACGCCATGCTGCCTTCTTTTTTCTCGGTCCCAGTCTATGGAATGCCCTGCCCTCATCCCTCCGTTTAGAGTTTTCATACTCACAGTTCAAATCTGCCCTCAAAACCCACCTGTTCCAGACAGTGTTCAATCTCCCTTCCTGACTCCCCCCCTCCCTTTGGATTTTCCTTCTTGTCATTATCCCTGGTTATTGGTTTTGTCTTAGTCTATTTGTCCTGTCTTTTACCCTCTGTCTGTTTGTTGCTTGAGTGGTCTTGTCTCTTTTACTGTTGTTAATTACTGTTTCTTATTTTACATATTGTTAATTTGTAAACCGTTTTTATGGTTTTATAGTATGATTTTATTGTTTTAAATATTTTATGTTTTGATATTGTACATAGTTTGTGCCTTATTTATTATTACCTATTGTCTTTTGTATTGTTGTTATGCTTTTCTTTCTTTTCTATTTACTTTGGCGTTCTTTTCCGTAGTTTGCAGTGCCGCTTTTTATATTGTTTGTACACCGCTTAAATGTTTCTTTTAACATAAGCGGTTTATCAAATTTGAAATAAAGTTAAAGTTAAAGTTATCAGGTGACCACACCACTTAACTCCTGCTAAGTAGGTAATGCAAGATGGGGTACTCCTGGGGTAGGTAATGAGCATGTCGAGGGTATGGATCACACGTTGCTGATAATGCACATGATCATAACACACTTTAAAGTGTCAACTTGCTAGATAGCATGGATCACCTAATGTCACTTCACGAGGGAGCAACAAGTGCACCTGGGTTATTGGTTGCATGCGCAGCACATGATATGTAGCTAAAGAAAGGCAAGGTTGCTATCAAGGGCCACCCCCACACAAATGACAGCCAATAAAATGTCAGCAAACCTTTACCAATGAAGGGCTACTGAGAGAGGAGCTGCTACTACTGGGAAGGAATATGCACTGGTAAGTATTTACCTGCTAGGAATTCTCAGAATCCTAAGGAAAAGGGAATTCTTTGGGTTAAGCTGATAAAATCTGTGTCTAAAATTCTGTGGTATAGTTAGCACACTTTCAGGTACATTAAAGGCAATTAAGGTATGGTTTTAACAGACAAACTCTCAGGAAGGAATATTCAGTGGCAGCGACTAGCCCATGTAAAGTAGTTAGCCATTGCTGCTGAACTTAATGCCCAGATATGTAAAGCCATCATATCCGGCCACCAGCATTGAATATCTGGGTCAGCTGGATAGCAGCGAAAATAATCAGGCAGCAATTAGCCTTTAAGGTGCCTAAGTTTCACTGCTTAGGGATAACTGTACTGGCTGAATATCGCCGGTTAACCTTAGGTACTTCTTGTGCTCTGCCCCCGGAATGCCTCGATGCTAGCCAGCTAGCCAGCTGGTGTCGAGGCATTCAGTGGCAGTACCTGTGAATATTCAGTGGCACTAACTGCGTTAGTACTGCTGAATATGCTGGTCGCCACAATTAACATGGTTAGCATGGTTAATGTGGTCTGCTAACCACATTAATTGCTCTGAATATTGGGCACTCTGGGCCCAATATTCAGAAAGCACCAAAGTGGGCAAAATCCGCCTAAGGACACACACATAAAAAAAAGGCTGGAATCATCAGAAAGGTGGCAAATACACAGGCAAGAATAGAATATAAGGGTGCAATGGCTATGCGCAAAGCAGCATCCAAACTCATGTATGTGGTCTGAAAGCAGGCAGCCATATTGGAGAAACCCCTGCACCCCTACAGACCTCCCAAAATGCCCATATAAGAAGGCCAAAGCATAGAGGGATACCTACCTGTCTACCACAGAAAGGGCTGCCTGTTTAACAGACTACCTGCAGAGTGTCACAATGTGCAAGCAGCAACGTGGTTATCACTGCAAAATCCACGCAGCATGACATGCTCCAGTACTAACTGTGTGATTGCGTGATCACACACATGGGTACCACAAGACCCTGTGTGTGTCAATACATGTGCACCACAGCATGGTTTCCGATTGGCACACTCCATGTGGTGGTGCCCCCTTCTCACGGGGCAGTTATTCTCAAAATGGTGTCCTAGAGGTGACAGCAAAATTTCATCCCTGAGGAGGCAGAGATCCTGGCTCGCATGGTGCTGAGATGGGAAGGGGTGCTGTACCCCAGGGGCCACTGCAGGGCCAATCTACAGCTGGCCTGAGAATATGGAGGCAATCCAGTTGTGGCTGTATGGGTGAATAAGCTATGGGTGGCAGACAATGGGTGGAGAAGGAGCATAGTAGTAAGCAGACTAGAGCAGCAGCAGCAGGCATATGCAAAGGATAGTGGTGCTGCTCCATCGAATGACTCCTTCACTGGGTCTCTCTCTGAACATTTACTGATATCCCTAATTAGATTATCGTTCAATTCAATCAGCTCAATAAAAATCATAGAATCATGAAGTACCTCGATTCTTATTATAAGCACACAACATAACAGTGGATCAAAGGTCTCAGACTTACAGCGACGCTAAACATAGACTATACGTCTCAGTTTAATGCGTCTGTTCGCATCAACGACCTTAGTTAAGAGAATGATTACCACTGTATTTTTGAAATGTAGTCCTTTCAGAAAAACTGGCCAAGTATTCTAATGTGCATTTCTTCTCAGAAAAAAATGATTAAGTATTCCAATAGTCATTTCTTCAGCTAAACAGTGACTCTATCAAATCAATGACATAACACTTAGCCGCCTTCCCGCTGAGGACTTCTGTCAGATCTCCATCAAATGAGTCTAATCATGCAGTTGGCTAATTACCGCTGCCCGCATTTCGCCGATGGTTACACTTTCTCTTCCCGGCTCAATTGAAACGCCGCACATGCGAACTAGACTCCCCCTAGCATTTTTTACAGCACATGTGCAGCCCTACCTCCACACAGCAGATGGTTCTACCTGGGTATCACTCCTGTCACACATTGCTTTTGGGGCACAGCTGTTTGCCCTGCATGTTGTTCCCTGGACCCCACCCTTTGCCTGGTAGGTGTGGGTGTGTGGTACATTGTCTGATCTCGCAGATTGCACACCAGTCACTGTGCAGACCCTTGACAGTGGTCGTGTGCCTGATGAGATGATGAAAAGCTAGACGATCTCGAGAACCGGGGGCGTCGTAAAATCCTCCGGTTCGTCGGGATTGCAGAAAGTGTGGCGGATGGCACCCTTCTTGGCTTTCTGTATGCCTGGATTGAGAAGCTATTGAGCGGCAAGGGGGGGCCCCATATGCGTGCACAGGCTTGGCCCTAAACGTGAGCAGGCGAGGCGACCGCAAGCGGTCATCGCGCGCTTTCTGGATTTTCGCCAGAAGGAGGAGGTGTTGAGGGCTGCTCGGGGCCATAAACTACAGAAAGGAGACACGGAACAAATCTTAGTGTTTCAAGACTATTCGGCACTAGTGAGTCAACAAAGACGGGCCTTCTCTTCTGCATGTGCCCAGCTGATGAACAAGGGGGTGCGCTTTTCCTTGCTATACCCGAGTGGATTTCCAGGGACAGACCCGATACCTGTTGACACCAGGGGAGGCTCAATCCTTCTTGGACAGCCTGACTGACACTGCTGATCCGGCCCAGTGAGAGTGGGGGCGAAACTACGATGGTGAGAGAAGTTTCGACGGTGGATTATCTTCTGGATTGAGGGAAGGCTCGGGAGGGCTTGTGCCGCTACGGACTGCCAGGCCTGTTCCTCACATCCCTGAGGCTGATACTGTCAGCTGGGATGATCCTGGCCTGTTCTGGGTGAATGGTGCCTTGGGTTCAATGTGCGTGTGAGTGTTTATCTATAGCTGGTAGTGTGCTGTTTGGTTTGTGAGTGTGGGCTGCAGATACAAATTGAAACGTTTTTGTAACTGTTTCTTTTTTTTTCCTCTTCTTCTTTTTCTTCTGTTGTAACATTGTTGCCTGCAGTGCCCTGGTTATAGGTCTTTGTTTTTTAGAAAATGAGGCCCAGAGAGTTGTTCTTATATGATTACTATGGGGAGGGGCGGGGGGGGGGGGTGTCACAGTGCTTCTGGGTATTTTTATTGTTTCAGTATGAGGTGTGGTAGGCTGGGAGGTGGGTGTGCATTTTGTGGGGGGCCTCTTAGTTCTGGCTTCTAAGGTCCTTGACATGGCGGGAGCGGGGGGTGGTGACCTCACCTACTAGGGCCCATTGGGTGGATTTAGAATGTCCTATAGAATGGGGAACTGGTGGGATTGGTGACCTATGGGGGGGGGGGGCTCCTACATCGGCTGTGATGGGCGGTGATGGATCCGCCCCTTGTTTAATCCTGTCCGGTACCCGGGGTTGTTGGGAGAAGAGATGTAGAGGGCTTGGTAGTTGACCTCGGGAGGGAAGAGGGGGAGGTTTGGTCAATGGCGGTTTCTTAACCAAATGCGCCACCCGTCGGGTGTAGTGCGACCTCCAGGGTGTTTTTGTGCCCGGTGCATACGTTGGGGATGCAATAAATCAGGTGTGGGTTTCACTTGCTTTGGTTGGATTTGGGGGAGGAGAGGGAGGGGGACCTGGGATGCAAGCTAAGGGGGATGGGAGCGGTATTAGAACTTACTATGAAGGCTAGATAATCAGGGTATAGGGTGATCTTGGGTGAGGGGTAGAGCCAAATGCCATAGGAAGGCAGTCCGGCCTGATGGAGGGACCAGGAGGTATTGCAGTAGGGGGGAGGAGGGGGGATGGATGAGGGGGGAGGGGAGGGTTTGTAGGGGGAGGGATAGCGTACACTCAGATGCTATATTGCTGTCAGATCTGTATGCCTTCAATTAGCAATAAGGAGGGGTTCCAGGCTGGGGGAGCCCCTTATGTGCGACTAAAGATTGTTGTGTTGACGGTTCTTGACACTGCCCTGTGACTCTGAAGATTATTACATGGAATGTCTGTGGGCTGGGGAATTCCATCAAGAGATATAAAATTTTGCAGGCGTTAGCCAGACAGAGGTGTGATATAGCACTTCTGCAAGAAACCCACCAGACGGCTGATGAGCACAGTAAATTGCATAGAGATTGGGTGGGGCAAGTGTGGGGATCACCTGCTATGGGTAAAAAAGGGGGTGTAGCTATCTTGATTCACAAACGAGTCCGATTTGAGGTGGAAACTGCTATAGGAGACGCAGAGGGGAGACTCATGTTGTTATATGGGAGTTTGGAGGGGAAGCCCGTGATTGTGGGGAACCTTTATGGGCCTAACGTGCTAGACCCCAGTTTTTATAGCGGCCTGGCCTCCAAGGTGGAACAGCTGCCGGAGTGCCCCCTGCTTCTTGGAGGGGATTTTAATGGAGTCCTCGAAGTAGACTTGGATACTTCTCGAGGGGAGGAGGCGAGGGATCGGGTTCCAACAGCTAGAATGTTGCAGCGATTTTGTAAGAGATTGGGCCTGATAGATCCATGGCGGTTGGTACATCCGCTGGAGAGAGAATTTACTCATCAGTCCCGAGCACATGGTACCAGCGCTTGTATTGACTACCTCTTGCTGTCTGGGGGCTTGTTTGCTCACACAGGAGACGTACAGATCGGCCCCCTGGAAATCTCAGACCATGCGATGGTCTGGGTGGAGCTGCAGTGGGGAAGGGATCTTGCACGGTCGCGGAGTTGGAGATTCCCGCTGGAGCTTTATCATGATTTTCGATTTCAGCAATTTATACAGCAGCACTGGCGGGAGTTCAAAAGTGATCATCAGTCCCATAAGGAAGACCCTGAATTAGTTTGGGAGACGGCCAAAGTGGTGTTATGGGGTGAGATTATTGGATACATGGCCTGGAAATGCTGGATGATTGCGGAGCGAATCATTCATCTTGAATGACAGGTCACTGGATTGCGATGCCTGGGTGCGCACACTCCGACGACTGCGAATAAGAAAAGGCTCTGGGAAGCACAGGTAGACCTCAATGAACTTTTACATCAGAGGGCCAAGAAGTCAGCTCTTTACTATCAACATCAATTGTACTGTTATGGGGATAAACCGGGGAAACTGCTAGCCAGATGCTTGAAAGGCCATAGAGGTTCATCATTAGTGGCGGCAATCCGGGATGATAGGGGAAAGTTACACAGGGAGAGCACAGAGATTGCTTGTGTATTTCACACGTTTTTTCAATCATTGTATGCAGCGGAGTCTGCACCCCGTATGGAAATGCATGAATATTTGAGGGAGTTGGACCTGCCTCAGCTGAATGAGGAACAGAGGGCGCTGTTGGAGCAGCCCACATCTGTGCAGGAGGTGTGCACAGTAATCTCTGCAGCGAGCTGTTATAAAACGCCGGGACCGGATGGTCTAGGCGCGGAATTCTATAAAATCCTCAAGGAATATGTAAACCCCGTGTTAGTAGAGGTGTTTGGCAGACGTGCGGAACAAGGGGCGTTTTGGTGGGGGCGTAATCATGCTCATGTCACATTGATCCCTAAACTGGGCAAAGACCCAGTTCTAGCCACATCATATCGGCCTATCTCACTGCCAAATTTTGATCTAAAATTGTTAGCGAAGATTCTAGCAGTGCGACTGGCAGGAATGTTGGGCGATCTGGTACACGACTCCCAGGTGGGGTTTGTCAAAGGGCGATACGCGGTTCGGAACATGCGTAAAATACTGGCCTCATTGAAGTGGGTGCACAACCGGCAGTTGTCTTCCTTGCTTGTTAGTTTCGATGCTGAAAAGGCTTTTGATAGGGTTGATTGGCAATACCTGTGCTGTTTGCTCCCACGGTATGGTCCGGGTGGTTATTTCTGTAGAATGGTGGAAAGTCTATATGCACAGCCATCGGCCGGGGTACTTTGCAATGGGGTGCTCTCGGAGGCTTTTCCTTTAGAACGTGGTACCAGACAGGGTTGTCCACTTTCGCCTTTATTGTTTGTCCTTTCTTTGGATCCTCTGATACGGACCATAGAGGCCTCTCGAGAGATAAAGGGCGTTAGGATAGGGACGCGAGAGTTTAAGCTTGCGGCCTTTGCAGATGATCTCCTGGTGCATTTGCTTTCCCCTGATCGTTCACTGCTGTGTCTACTGGTGGAACTCACGAGATTTGGCCGCTTTGCGGGGCTGGGAATAAATAAAGATAAATCGGAGGCTTTGGATATTTCGGGCCAGTTGGGAGGGATGTGGGAGGGTTCCCTCTTAAATGGGCCGACAGGGAGTTTAAATATTTAGGTATTGTGCTGCCTAGACAACCCCATGCACTGTACGGGCGTAATTTGGAACGTACAATCAGGGGTCTGCAAATCCAGTTGAAGGCATGGGGACACCTTCCACTCTCCTTGTCGGGGAGGGTGGCAGCAATTAAAATGGTGATACTGCCGCGGATTTTGTACTGGCTGCAGACCTTGCCGGTTTGGCTGTTAAGTCGGGATTTGCGCCGGTTGGAATCCCTTCTTAGAGCATTCTTGTGGAAGGGAAGTAGGGCACGTATCCCATGGGTTTGGATGCTGGGGAAATGGCAGGAGGGGGGATGGGACTTCCAAACTTAAGGGTATACGCCCTGGCTTGCCAGGCTAGGCATATTGGGGATTGGTTGGGGGTGACAGATGTTTATACGCCGAGGGTCTTGGAGGAGTGTCTAGTGGCACCACACACACTGATGGGGGTCTTACATGGGGCGAATCATGATTTACCTAGTATGATAGTACACAGTGAGTTGATTGGCTTGGCTAAAAGAACTTTTGGACATTGATGAATGTTTGTATGGAGTAATTCTTTATTTTATGTAAAAGAACTTGGAAGCAATTTAATATGTTTTGGAACGCACCGTGGAATGCATCCAGCTGGTTACCGTTACAAGGGAATGTACAGTTTACTTCTGGATCTGAGACGGCGATTTTCCGGGATTGGAGTGATTGAGGCATATGGAATATAGGGCATTTAGTTGATCTTTCCGGAAAATGTAAGTCATTTCTGACCTTGAGTCGGGAATATGACTTGTCTTCTAGACACTGCTTTGCTTATATACAGGTCTCCCACTACGTGTCCTCCTTACCAAGGGAAGCGCTGAGAATAGAATGCTTGGCGCAGATCATGGAATTTTTTGGAATAGGGGGGGACAACCCGCCATCGATTTTGGAATTAAAACTTCGATTAGACTGGGTTGGGGTAGTCCCTGACTATCGGATGGTAGAGGAAGCATGGGAGGCGGAATTGCGCAGAGAGGTATCTCCCGGAACAGTTTGTATGGCCTTGAAACAGATAGTGAGAATTGCACAAGGGGCACGGTGGAGAGAGGTACAATTAAAATGTATAACTAGGGCCCACTTTTCACCACAGCAGGTGCTGCGTAGTCATATAACGACTGATGGTCGCTGTCCTCGCTGTTTGGAGGCCCTGGCGACTTTGTTGCATATGTGGTGGGAATGTAGGCTTCTCCGGTCCTATTGGGCTAGGATTTGTAGGTTTCTAAGTGGTTTACTGCGGCAGAGATTGCGATGGACTGGCCCCTTTGTGGTACTGGACCGGATCGATCCCCCATGCCCTACGAGAGCAGGGGAACGTTTGCTGATGCGTAAGGCCTGTCTGGTGGGCAAGGGGCTGATCCTTCACCTCTGGAGGGAGCAGAATTCACCTACCTTCGGGGAATGGCGTAATTGTTTTCACCAATGAATGTTAACGGAGAGATGGCTAGCACGGGGCAGTGTCAAACGTTGGACAGCTTTTATGCTTGTTTGGGAACTCTATATTCAAAGTCTAGGGGCTCGTTATCATAATGAAATCTTACAGGTAGGTAGTTGATGAAGGCTACGTAGGTGGGTAGGGGAGGGAGCTAAGTGGAATGTAGTTGTAGGTCTACAATGGATAGTGGGCGGAGTGTAGCTATGGGTGGGGGGAGGGGAGAGTAGGGTGGAGGGTGGGGGGTTGGGGGGAGGGGATACCTTGTTATAACCCACCTGTTCATTTTTGTTATGAAAATTCTCTGGGAGGGGATCAGAGTACACCCCCCCCCCTTTGGAGATGTTTGCATAACGCTTATTGATGTTTTGCTGGTGGTCTATAAATAAAGTATTAAAAAAAAATTACTGAAAGCCATGGGAAGAGATGAGTGTACCAAGGGACTGGTTGTAAAGAGAGAAAAGGAGTGGACCCAAGACAGATGCTTGTGGTACACCAACTGAGAGCAGGATAGCAGCAGAGGAGGATCCACTAGAACAAACACTGAAAGAGCGATGGGACAAATAAAAGAGAACCAGAATAGTACAGAGCCCTTAAAACCGAGCAAGGACAGGATAGCAAGGAGAAGGTTGTGGTCAACAGTGTCAAAAAGCAGCAGGGAGATCAAGAAGGATGAGGACTGAGTAGAGGCCCTTGGAGTTTGCCAGGAACAAGTCACTGGAGACTTTGGCAAGAGCTGTTTCAGTAGAATGTAAAGGACGAAAGCCAGATTGTAAAGGATCCAGGAGGGCTTGAAAGGAGAGAAAGTCAAGGCAACGGCAGTGAACTGCACATTCAAGTAGTTTAGAAATGAAGGGGAGGAGGGAGATGGGTCGATAGTTAGAAGGACAGGTGAAGGTTTCTTGAGGAGAGATGTAACTATAGCATGCTTGAAGGCTGCAGGGACAGTTGCAATAGTGAGCGATAGATTGAGAATATGAGAGATGGAAGGGACAACACTGGAGGAGATAGAGCTTAGGAGATGGGTGGGAATAGGATCAGAGGAGCAGGTAATGAGTTTGGAGGAGGAAAGAAGGTGTGCAGTTTTCTTCTCAGAGATCATAGAAAAGGAAGAAAGGGTAGCAGAGATAGAGGGGAGCAAGTTGGGAGTGAAGAGGGGGAGGAGGGGAAGGAGAGGAAGTAGCTGACTTTGAAGGGAATTGGAGGGTGATGTGGATTTTGTCATGGAAATAGCCAGGGTTTGGGCAGAAAGGGAGGGAGGGGTTGGAGGCAGAGGCACCTTGAGGAGAGAGTTGAGAGTAGTAAAGAGACGGCAAGGGTCAGAGGTAAGAGAGTTAGTCAGATGGACATAATAGTCTTGTTTGGCAAGTGCTATGGCTGACTGGCAGAGATATGGGCCTGGCTTCCCCAGATGATTTCACACGTGGAGAGGTAAATCAGAGAGTTATCAGCATAAAGATGGTACTGAAAACCATGGAAGGAGGAGTGCACCAAGGGACTGGGTATGGAGAGAGAAAAGGAGTGGTCCCATAATACTGGCCCAAGATGTTGGTGTCACATATGGTAGGTAGTGTGTGCACCTCTTGCATTGTGTGTGTATCATATATAACCATGACATTCCATGTAAAGCCACATCTACAGAACATGTGCTGAACCACTGTTTTTCATTATGCAGCATGATGGGAGCAGGATGCTGCTGAGGGACCAGAAGGAGGGCAGCATGGCACTTCTGAGGACACAGTAGTGATGACTGCAACAGCTCCAGCTCCACCACCACCACCTCATCCTCCTCATCTGGGAGCTTGGGCATGGGCAGCTACGGGAGTCAGAAGGAGAGGCAGAGGAAGAAAGAGAAGAGGAGAAGGAAGACATGGAAGAGGAGGAGGAAGGAGATGAGGAAGAGGAAGAAAGGGATGAGCTGCAAGGCGGCATGCATGAGGGGCAGCCAAATGCCACAGGGGAGGCAATGGAGGGCCAACCTGCAGCCACCAATGTGCCATAGCCCCCAAGTGAAGGTGGACAACTGGTTGCACCTGTGGCTGCATTGCTGGACGGCATCAAAAAGGTGGAGGCAGGGGAGGCTGAGGGCACAGAAGGGCTACCACTCTGCCATCCCATTCCCTCCAGGGCCTACCACTCCACTGTGATGGCAGTGTCCATAAACACGCACAGGGCAGCCCATATGAGGGTATGATGCCTGTCACTGGCACAGCCCACCCCACTGGCCACCTTCACTGCACCATCCCCCCATAGCCTCTGCCCCACCTCAGAAGCCAGTGCCATCATTGGCAGCTGTGGTGCACAAGCTTCAGTTCCTGAGGGAGACAGTAGAGGGTACAACATAGGAGATTCAGGCTAGCCTCCAGACCCTCACTGAAGCACTGTTGCACCAGAAGCTCGCACACCCAGAGACACTAGGGAGGGGAGGGGGCTCTAGATGGGGAATGAGTGCAGGGAGGTGGACGGGTTCTATTTTGTTTCATTAAGATGTACATGTATGTGTGTTATATATTACTATATCCCAGTGGTTTCCTATTGTTTTGATACATAAATTTTTTTATGATTCACATCATCTGTGTCCAATCTAGGTCTGTTCTGTAGGCAGTGGCAGCTCCCCTTTAGGAGGCTGTGTGGTGTAATTTACAGGTAGACTCTGCTTCGGTGAGGCAGCCAGGGGTTGGGGGAATGTTGTGCAGGCAGGCATACTCATGGGAGCCTGCAATGGTGAATCCTGCAGGCCCCCCCTCCATCTATGTTAGGATCAGCAAGCTGGCACCATTCCACAGATGGATGATGGGCTTAGCCTACATAGACACCATAATGAGGGGATGATGCTGGTCCACTGCCAAAGATGATTTTAGGAGTTCACTCTAACAGACAGGCAATAGTGTGATGGCCCATCCCCAATGCAGACCGTATCCCATATCCCACCCTGGATGGGCAGCCATTTGCAAAGGCCCTCAATATGCATCCTCAACCAATGGCCACCCACCCTACATTTCTCCAATGCAGTCTCATCTGCTCTCACCTGGGGGGATCCTCAATCGGCACATCAGCCAAGAGGACCACCATAGCCTGATACAATGTGGAGGTGAGTTCCACCTACTACAGTCATCATCACTTGGTGCCACTTGCAAGAGATAGAAGATCTCACACTGCAGGGCAATCTTATATCTTTCTCTGATAAAGCCGACATCGCAGCTGCATCTCCTCTCACCTGGGGGACCCTCAATCAGCACATCAGCAGAGAGGATTGCCATAGTCCGATACAACATGGGGGTGAGCTCTGCCTACTAAAGGAATCATCACTCTGCACCATTTGCAAGAGATAACAGTTACCACTCCTCTGGTGCACCCGTGCTTGGCAGGCCCACACCTGGTGGGCCTTGCCAAAGGGCCCTTAAGCATGGCTTTTAGTGTGGAACTAAGTGTGAATGGAACACCGACTTACTGCCTCTGACTCACATACAGAACAACTAATAATGGTAAGGCATATCACATTTGAATCCTGTTTAATTTTAGTGACTCACAGAAGACATTTGAACCAAGAAATAATGGAGATAAAACTATGCTCGGTGACCTACTGTATATTAATTATTCTTCTAATGTTATCACAAGTATGCTCATTTACTTCTCAACCTCAAAATATCCCTATCATACATAACTATAATCGTATCAGACCATACTCAACACAATATAAAATATATGGCAGAAATTCATACAACAGTGATAGGCTTATCCATATTATGCAGTGCAGACAGCTCACATACAAATGTTAATGCAATTTCACCTGGCTTAAAATGTTGTATGGTTAATGCAAAATCAGTAAGAAACAAGATCCCAATTATAGTAGACTATATCTACAGCAATAAGCCAGACATCATGTTCATTACTGAATCCTGGCTGACTAGCACTGATTTGGTACTTTTTAACCAATTGAAATTGCCAAACTTCAACATATTTCACTGTCTAAGAGACAGCAAATGAGGAGGAAGTGTTCTCATCATAATGAAAGATGAGCAAAAAGCCTCATTCACATCAGTTGTAAGTGTGGATGGACTAGATTTATTAATGGTAGAACATAAACAATTTATGTTCTGCTTAACATATAGGTTACCCACAGCTGATCTCAATAAACTAACAATAATTCTAAATTTAGCCTGTGTTGACAAACTGCTTAACAAACATCTAATCCTTCTAGGAGACTTCAATCTGGCATCTACTCACAATCCCTCACTTGGTTTACAGTTTGTCGTGCTGTGAGGGCTTGTGTGTGCATCAGTGATGTTGAGAGCTAAACTATCAGTAGTTTAACTACTGGCAGGGTCTCCCAAGATGGACAAGTCTCAGCTGAGGTGCCAGACCAAGACAAACCACCCATCTGGGCAGCAGCAGAATGGGATAGTGTTGACGGCACAGGATCACATTTCTGTGACAACGGCAACAACACCAAACTTAAACTGCGTGGAAGAAAGGCACGGCAATCTACTTCTGTATCTTGCCATGAAAACCCAATGGATAGTGTAAATGGGGGTGCTTGTTGTGAAAGTTCCACAATCTTGGCAAAGACATGAATTTACTTGACTTGCAAAGGATTGTGGGTCTTGTAGTTCAATCACACAAAACTAGCCGTTTAACAAGAATAAAGAATTGTAGTTGCTCGAGTGTAAAGCAGAAAAAAGATTTTATTTATGGGGTGTTATTCCCTCGCACAGACATGCTTGGTAACATCAACAGAATAATTTCTCCAGGAGTTTTATTCAGGAAACAAAACAAATAAGGCAACTGAATTACTTATGCAACAACTTAGTAAAGACCTTGCTGAAACAGAAAAGGTCTTTCTTCTAGCCCCTGCTAATAAACTTTCTTAGCAGTGTTGGAATGAAAAATAAACCCAAAAGGAAAATTCTCTTTATCAAAAAAAAACCCAGCTTTCTTCCATTCACACAGAGAAGAAGCTTTTTCTCAAAGTCCCACATGCACTTGTGCCTTGCTCTAATCACAAGTGCTTAACCAGCTGCAAGCCATTGCTGGTCCACTCTCCACGTGGCTCCAACTTTCCCCAAAGCTTTCTCTCAAAGAAACTTTGCTGGGAAGCTAAAAATCAGTACAGTTCCTTTTGGTGTTTGATCCTTATCTGAGGATTACTTTAGAACAGCAGCTTAGAAAGAGAACAATCCATGCATTCAATTTCCTCATCTGATATTTCCCCTTGCTCTTGAAATATCATAGGATCACTTTCATACACTGGCTCAGAGGATTTCTCTAACTGATCTCTACCAGGATAGAAACAGTTTCCCTGCTGTCTTCCTTGTGCAAAGCTAGGGAACAGATCAGAGTTCATACCTGAGATCACGTTGCCATTAGGCTTCCTCTCTGGGTATTTTGGCCAGTAGGTAGCAAAGCTTCTGTGCCCAGCTCTCCAGTCAGAATCTCTGGACTTTAGGTCTCTTTTCCCATACCTCCTTAAATAGGTATTAGAGCTCCTTCTTTCTGTAGATGCAGCCGTCTCCTTTACAGGTGCTGTCCGAGGGTTCCTGGCTGTATATCTCCAAGCCTCTGTCTTCTTCCAGTCCAATGAAGAATGCTTGCCCCAAGAATCTCTCCCAGCATACGTACTGCTTTGGGCTCCTTTCTTAGACCTTCTGGACGTCTTGCTGTTCTTCCTTCTGTTCACGATCAGTCTCTCCTTCTCCAGCTCCCATTGCTGTCCTTGCTGTCTTTGCTCTCCTTGCTGTCCTCTCTGTCTGTCTGATGAATTCCTTCTAGCTTTAAAGTGCCTAGATGGCCGCTCCACCCTAGCATACTGGAGGTGTTCTGAATTAAGCCCTGCCCTAGGAGATGTGTGATTAGGGATTACATCATTGCTTCTCTGATTAGGCACACGATTCCCTACTTCAGCTCTCCTAGAGGCTTTCTGTAAACCAGTGCATTCTGGGTCTGGTAGTCTTTTAGGTAAACACTCTGTTTTAGTGCTTTTACCAGTCAGCACAAGTTGCTTATTCAGAGCTAATTCACCTCTTGTATTATTTCTTCCTGAACTATGATAAGCTTCCTTATCACAATAGTTACAACAAAACAAATTGTGCTATAGTGCTGGAAGATGAGACCTCCAGGTCGGAAGGCACTCAACTAGCTACTGAGGAAGAGCTGAAGACTTTTCAGAGTAAAGCCAGCATTTATGATGTGGTTGGATCAAAGCCCTCGGGACGTCTGACTGCTGATGTAGCTGCGCATGAAATGAAAGTCAGAAGCTGTAAAGATGTCTTACACATTGGAATATGGAACGTAGGAAGCATGAACCAAGGGAAGTTGGAGGTGGTCAAGAATGAAATGGAAAGTGTACAACTTGATCTGTTGGGTGTCAGTGAACTGAAATGGACTGGCATTGGGCACTTTGCATCCGATGATCACGTGGTCTACTATGCTGGAAATGAAAGACAAAGAAGAAATGGTGTTGCATTTATAATAAAGAAGAAACTTGCAAGAACTGTAATGAAATACAATGCAGTCAGCGAACGCTTAATCTCTATTCGTCTACGAGGAATGCCTATCAACACAACTATAATTCAAGTATATGCCCCAACAACAGCTGCAGAAGAGAATGAAATTGAAGAGTTCTATGAACAAGTACAAGCTGAAATTGACAGAACATGCAAACAGGATATCCTGATAGTCATAGGTGACTGGAACGCAAAAGTTGGCAACAAAGAAGAAGGCAAAGTAGTTGGAAATATGGACTTGGCAACAGAAATGAAGCTGGAGAAAGACTCATAGAATTCTGCAAGACCAACGATCTATTCATTTCAAAAACCTTCTTCCAGCAACACAAGCAGCGACTGTACACATGGACTTCACCCAATAGATTGTATAAAAATCTAATTGACTACATCTGTGGAAGTCAATGATGGAAAAGCTCTATAACATCAACAAAGACAAAACCTGGAGCTGACCGTGGTACAGATCATCAACTACTAGTATGCAAACTCAAGCTAAAGTTGAAAAAGAGCAAACCACTCATGAATGCAGCAAAACATGACATTGAGAATATACCACTGGAATTTAAAGACTGCCTGCAAAATCGATTTGCTGCTTTAGATACAAATGACAGAGCTCCAGAAGAGTTATGGAATGACATCAAGAAGGTTGTGTTGGAAGAAAGCGAGAAGTCTCTACAAAAGGTGAAAAAGAAAAAAAAGCCAAAATGGATGACGGAAGAAACTCTGAAAATTGCCCAGAAACACAGAGAAGCTAAAGCCAGAGGAGAAAAAAAGACAATCACAGAACTCAACAGAGATTTCCAATGTGCAGCAAGAGAGGACAAGGAAAAGTACTACAATGACGCATGCAAGGAAATAGAAGCAGAAACTATTAGAGGAAGAACAAGATCGGCTTTCCTAAAGCTACGAGAGTTAAAGAAAAAGTTCCAGCCTCAAATTGGAATGTTACAAGATGCTCAAGGTTCTATGTTGAATGATGCTGAGAAGATCAAGAAAAGGTGGAAGGAATATACAGAGTTTTTATATGATAAAGATGAAGTGGACCAACAGCCGTTTCAACCTGTAACTTATGATCGGGAACCATTGGTGATGAAAGAAGAAGTTGAAGCAGCATTGAAAGCCTTATCAAAGAACAAAGCACTAGGCATTGATAGCATTCCCATAGAAGTATTACAGCAATCTGATCAGTGGTTCTCAACCTTTTTTGTACCATGACCCCTTTTACCATTGGTCAACTTGTGGTGACCCCAATGATAAAATCAAATGCATCTCTCTCTTCCTCAGCAGCCGATTTGGTTTTTTTGAATCTATCAGTGCTGATGGGGGGAGGGAGGTTAGGACTGGTAATGGGCTTTGGGGGGGTTAGGACTGGTAATGGGCTATGGGGGGGGGGCTAAGACTGGAAGTGGGTTGATGGGGGAGGGGGATAGGACTGGTAATGGGCTATGGGGGGGTTAGGACTACTAATGGGCTATGGGGGGGTTAAGACTGGAAGTGGGCTGATGGGGGGGTTAGGACTGGAAATGGGCTGATGGGGGGTTAGGATGTAATGTGCTATGGGGCGGCTAAGACTGGAAATGGGCTGATGGGGGTGTAGGACTGGTAATGGGCTATAGGGGGGGCTAGTACTGGAAATGTGCTGATGGGGGGGGTTAGGACTGGTAATGGGCTATGGGGGGCTAGGACTGGAAATGGGCTATGGGGGGCTAGGACTGGAAATGGGCTAATGGGGGGTTAGGACTGGAATGGGCTGTGGGGAGGCTAAGACTGGAAATGGGCAGATGGGGGTTAGGACTGGTAATGGGCTATGGGGGGCTAAGACTAAAAATGGGGTGTTGGGGGGCTTAGGATTGGAAGTGGGCTGATGGGGGGCTTAGGACTGGAAGTGAGCTGATGGGGGGGCTAGGACTGGTAATGGGCTGGGGGGTGGCTAGGACTGGAAATGGGCTGAGTGGAAGGAGGGCTTAAACTGCAAATAGCTGATGGGGAGGGGGCTTGGAATGGAAATGGGCTGTAAGGGGAGGGAGCTAGGGCTGGAAATGGGCTGAGTGAGGGGGGCTAGGACAGGAAATGGGCTGATGGAGGGCTAGGATAGGAGTGGAAATGGGCTGTGGGGGGGGCGGGGATTGGAATGGACTCATGGAGGGGCTAGACCTGGAAGTAAGCTCACGGGGGGCTTGGATTGGAAATGGGCTGAGTGGAGGGGAGCTAGGATTTGACATGGGCTGATGATGGTGGGGCTAGGAAAGGACTAGAAATGGGCTGATGGGGGGCTGGGATTGGAAATGAGCTG
Organism: Ichthyophis bannanicus; assembly: GCA_033557465.1. Lineage (NCBI taxonomy): Eukaryota > Metazoa > Chordata > Amphibia > Gymnophiona > Ichthyophiidae > Ichthyophis > Ichthyophis bannanicus. The sequence continues at coordinate 352,157,525 of CM066036.1, read as the reverse complement.
ATGGAGGGACTCGCATGGGGGAGCAAGGACTTGAAATGGGCTGATGGGGGGTTAGGACTGGTAATGGGCTATGGGGGGGCTAAGACTGAAAATGGGGTGATGGGGGGGCTTAGGCCTGGTAGTGGGCTGATGGGCTTAGGACTGGTAATGGGTTATGGGGGGCTTAGGACTGGTAATGGGCTATGGGGAGGCTAGGACTGGTAATGGGCTGGGGGGGGGGTGGCTAGGACTGGAAATGGGCTGAGTGGAAGGAGGGCTTGAACTGTAAATAGCTGATGGGGACAGGGGCTTGGAATGGAAATGGGCTGAGTGGAAGGAAGGCTTGAACTACAAATAGCTGATGGGGAGGGGGGCTTGAAATGGAAATGGGCTGTGAGGGGAGGGAGCTAGGACTGGAAATGGACTGAGTGAGGGGGGGCTAGGACAGGAAATGGGCTGATGGAGGGCTAGGATAGGACTGGAAATGGGCTATTGGGGGGTCTTGGATTGAAATGGACTCATGGAGGGGCTAGAACTGGAAGTAGGCTCATGGGGGGCTTGGATTGGAAATGGGCTGAGTGGAGGGGAGCTAGGATTTGACATGGGCTGATGGTGGGGCTAGGAAAGGACTAGAAATGGGCTGATGGGGGGCTGGGATTGGAAATGAGCTGATGGAGGGACTCGGATGGGGGAGCTAGGACTGGAAATGGGCTGATGCGGGGACTAGAAGGGAGCGGATGCTGGGTGGGGCTGGAACTAGAAGAAAGCTGATGTTGGGGGAGGATTAGAATGGGATAGAGCTGGGAGAGTGAAATGGAGAGGAAAAAAATATTTTGTGTGGGAGGGAAGACAAATCTACAATTGGCCGGATATTGGGAGAGTAAGTGGGGAATGAGGATGGCGGGGTAAAATTTGAGTGGATGAAATAGGAATGAGAAAAGAGCAAAAGGAGAAAGATTAGTATGTTAAAGCAGATGTAGAGAGAGAATGGAAAAAAACTAGAAGAGTGAAGAAAGGACAAATGGACAGCAGATGATGGAGAGTTAGCAGAAGACACGAATAAACCAGAAGAAAGTGGCTGGAGCAATTGCAACTGAAAAAAAATGCACAAAAGGTAGAAAAATATCTCTTTATTGAATTTATTAACTGAAATATGCCAGCTCTGGGAAATGTGCATCATTAACGTCTGCGCTTTGTTTAGTACAAGAGGAAATTAATTTATAGTTTTATTTCTACAGTGTTGTTGGGCTTTTGGGGTTCCCAGTTTAATTATTGTCTTCCTGTTTCTACATTGTGATTTCTTGTTTGGTGATGGTCTATGTTCTGCACGTGTAACTGAGCTGAGGTATTCTGTTTATGTAATTCCTATTTGACATTGCCACTTGTTCTCTTTCCCCAGTAGGTCATGTATTGTTGTTCTCTGAAATGTATTGGTTTAATATTTGTAGTGTTGTCTTTTGATAGGTAGGGTCATGTGCTTTGTGAGTCCTGGTAGTGCTGTTATGATACGGCGGGTTTGCTATGGGTTCTAAATGGGCAGTGTTTGTAGTAGTTCCTAATGTGCCTGGCAGTTGTCACTGGATTATAGTAATGTAGAAATCTTTTAGTCTTTCTTTATCCATGCACTCATTAAGAGGCATGTTTACTAAAAGTTAGTGTATGGTAACATTATGCAAATATTTATGCAAATGAGGTCCTTATGCAAATGAGGCCCACACCGAGTCTCCGCACATGGCCCCACACCCCCCTTGAGCCGCCCCTGGTTGAAGGAGAAGAAATTGAAATCGTGAACAACTTTAACCTACTTGGATCAACTATCAATAAAGAAGCAACAAGCAGTCAAGAAATCAGACAACGCATTGCTCTTGGCAGAATGGCTATGAAAGACCTAGATAAGATTCTCAAGAGCAGAGATGTCTCTCTCCATACAAAGATTTGACTTGATCAAGCCATGATATTTTCAAGAACATCATATGGATGTGAAAGCTGGACAGTGAAAAAGATAGACAGAAAGAAAATTGATGCCTTTCAATTATGGTGCTGGCAGCGAATACTGTGTATACCATGGACTGCCCGAAGAACAAACCAGTCTGTACTAGAGGAGATCAAACCTAAGCTTTCTTTAGAAGCTCAGATGACAAGACTTCGACTTTCATACTTTGGACACATCATGTGAAGAGAGAGATCATTAGAGAAAGACATCATGCTTGGCAAGATAGAAGGTCAACGCAAAAGAGGAAGGCCAGCAATGAGATGGATCGATACAATAACAGCAGCTATGGGTACCAGTCTGTCAACAATGAGCTGCCTGACTGAAGACCGAACACAATTTAGGATAGCTATCCAGAGGGTCGCCATGAGTCGACTCCGACTCGACGGCACTTAAAAACAACAACACTCACAATAGTCATGCTCAATCTTAGTGCAATGAATGATTTTGACTTTCAACAAATTATCAATATCCCACTCATAACAAGGTAAACATGCTTGATATGATATTTGTACCTAACGACATCATCCACAATACAACTCTATTCAGTACCCTGGTCTGACCATTACTTAATCAATTTCACTATAACACATCATCTATCCATAAACAAAAACATATCTACACCATTTCAAGACATTTCTAGACCATATGTAGAACACCACTTCAAGAAATTTGACAAGGAGTCATTTCTAAATAACATTCGACCCCTACTTTATTCAGAATGAAAGGACATTGATGTAATACTAAACAATTGGAATACGGTCATAAGCAGAGCTGCAACGACTATTCAAACTAAATCCCACAAGATGCATAATCGATCCGAGATGTGGTACACTAAAGAGCTAAGGAACATAAAAAGACATTTAAGAAAACTAGAATGCAAATGGAAAATTATAAAATTTATTATGAAATCTATAAATCGCCCAAGGGAACTTTTTGATATTGTAGAATCTCTTGTCCGAGTTCCCACCACAGAGAGTAACCATACCTACATCAACCCACAAGTGCTAGCTAACTATTACACGAACAAACTAAAACTACCAGTTTCCAATTCACCAATGCCAATACTCAACAACAACACTGACGTCACAGTATGGCAATCTTTTACTCAAATCAATACTGAACAGCTGGAAGAAACCATTACCTCCATCAATACAACAATGTCCTCACTAGACCTCAACACATTTAGAAAACACCTTAAAACATACCTCTTCTCTGAACATTTCTCCCCCACTAGTTAACCCCCCCCCCCAGGTTTATCACTGGCTGTAAACTGGACAACAATACAAGTCCAATCCATACCAGATCTGTGCATATGTATATCCCATCCCTAGCTATCTGTTGCATGTTGTAAATGTTAAATTGTTTAGAAGTTAAATGTAAAAATGTTAAAATGTTACAGTTTCTACCACAATATTCTCTGTAATTGCTATTTATCTTGTTTTATGTTAATCGCCTTGACCTGGTGAAAAGCGGCATATAAATACAGCTAAATAAAGAAATAAATAAATGCCTGGTCAGCTGGGTAAAAATAACCCACACAGAAATTGCACCCATAATACTCAAAATAGTTAATTTATCACTATCCCATGATTACATGCCTAGATGTTTAAACAGAGCAACCATTCATCCTATCTTAAAACATAACTCCCTAGACAAAACATGCCTTAACTCATACAGACCAATATCAAGCCTTTCTTTTATAGGAAAAATAATTGAAAAGATTGTTCAAAATCAATTTCAGGATCACATAGATAAGCATGCCCTACTTGACCTACATCAACATGGTTTTAGGCCAGACTATGGTGTAGAAACACTTCTTATATCTTTACTTGACAGACTCATAAAGGGAATAGAAAAATCCAAACAATCATTCATACTAATATTCTTGGATATAGCATCTGCATTTGATTCCATTAGTCACAATATCCTAATAACAAGGCTCCAACAGATTGGATTTGGTGGAACCACTCTGCTATGGTTTAAATCATACCTATTGGACTGTACCTAACAGGTAAAGAAAGATAGGTCAAACCTCATCAAACTCCTACAGCCAACATCAAGGCATCCCACAAGGCTCAGCCCTTTCAGCATTGCTATTTAACATATATTTACAACCAATCTGCAACATATTTCATCAACAAAATGTAATCTTCTACCTATATACAGACGACATTATGTTTTTTCTTCTGTACAAACCATCAGAACCCAACATCCAGAAAATAACTACATGCGTCAATGAAACATCAAAATGGCTCACTTCACACAACCTTAAGATGAATCTCAAAAAGACAGAAGCAATGTTTGTCTTCAAATATAAGGACTTTTTACCTCCACCTGAATTAAAAGTCAAAGAAACAATATTGAAAGTAAAAAATGAAGTAAGGTATCTAGGAATAACCCAAAATTTGAGCCTAACAACACACATCAATACAACAAGCAGAGCAATATACAATAAGATAAAGATGATCCAACACCTAAGGCATTTACTGTCACCTTATGACTTCTACACAGTACTTCAGGTGATGATCTGTCCCCACTTTGACTTTTGTAATAGCATCCTACAAGGTCTGTCAAAATAAGCGCTGAATCAACTTCTGATGGCCCAACATACTGCAGCATGTGTTCTCCTTAACTCCCATATTACAACAGTTGCACCGGTTCCCTATCATGAGCAGAATTAAATACAAATCCATAATAATAACATTCAAACTACTACACAACTTACCCTCTACTTACCTAAGCTCTCTAATATGCATCATACCAAATAGCAGAGGAGAGGGTGCACACAAAATACTCTAGCCATTCCTACAGAATTCAGAAAAACCAATCGCTCAACAAGCAGCAGAACTTTTACACACTATTCACTAATCCTCTGGAACTCCCTTCCAGATAAAACAAGAAGTATAAATGACTTTTCCACCTTTAGAAAGCAACTTAAGAAATACATATTCTCTGAGTTTTTTGGAAATAAGATAGACGGTACAAATATCTGCCCAACATAATCTTGAACAGTGGTCTCCAATTCCGGTCCTGCAGGGCCGTAAACCAGTCAGGTTTTCAATATGTCCCTAATGAATTTGCATGAGATAAATTTGCATTCAATGGGGCAATGCATGCAAATATCTCCAGGAACAAGCAGGAATGTAGTCTTCACATATGGGCGACGTCGGCACCGACGGAGCCCGTGCAGGACTGCTACCCAGCGTCCTATAGGAAAGCTTTTGGAAGCATCCCACTGTGCCTGCGCTGCTGCCTTTCTGCCTTTCCAACTCGCCCTCCTCAGTTTTACGTTTTCAGCGGAGCCGACAGGGAGCAATTCCTGTCACCGCAGAAAATCTTTTTCTTTTGTGGTGCATCTGCCTTCCCGTCGACACCAGCACCAGTATCATTGGTGTTCTTTTCTTCTATTTTCTTGCCTAAAAAAAAAAAAAGGGATTTCTTGGAGGGTCTTTGCCCTCTAGGTGCTTAGGCGCCATTTTGGGCCTTAGGCCCCTTTGTTCCTTAAAATGGAGAAACCAACTAGTGGTTTCAAAAAGTGTTCCAAATATAGCAGTACCATTTCTGCTACCAATGTCCTAAATGTTTGGGACCAGACCATTCACCGTCGGATGTCTCCTTTGCAGAAAGATGACAAAGAGGGGCCTGCAGAATAGAGCTGTGAAACTCAGCACACTCTTTGCCTCGGATGCCATGTCCGTAGCATCAACGTCATCCAGGGCTTCATCTTCCTCCCATGGATCTCAGGTAACGAAACACAGGTCTTCTTTGAAGAATGGTCGGTCCTCAAAGGGTATATCTCCTTCTAAGCATCGAGATGCTTTAAGTGTTGCCGTAGAGGAGAATACACTGGCCAAACATCTCCGGCGGGAGGTCCTTGCCTCCAAAGCATTATTGGGGTCCCAAGATGTTCCCGAGGCGTCCACCTCTGGCAAGCTCTTGGTGCCATGTTCTGGGGTCGTGGCCCGATGTTTGGGTACCAATAACCAGGTATGAGCTGGCTCCAACGTATCCTAGACATTGAGCGGAGTCTTGTGGTATTGCTGGCAGCCTCGGTACCGCTAAAGCCTCTGCAATTGGTTCTGCAGCCATCAGTACTGGTACCAGTACCAGAGGTATCGGCATCGACCATTGCGCCGCTCTCCACGCTACCACCCATGCCGGCCCTGGAGTCAGTGTCCAGGACCGAGGGTACAGTACCGAGGCATTCTGATGCTGATTTCAATCGGTACTGTCATTGGGCCGGGCGGGAGCACCCGGCCCGTCGATACTTCGAGTCATCTTATTTTGATTCTTCCAATGAATCAATCGGTACCAGAGAGGCTCTTCCACCACAACGCTGAATGTCTCCATCAGAAGACATGTCTTTTCAAGACTTTATAAGGGATGTGGTTTGGGGCCTCTCGATTACAGTGATCTCTGAGAAGGAACTGAGAGCTGAAGAACTTGAAATTCTTCAGTATCCGGCAGCCCCTAAGGAGGCCGTGACCTTACCCATCCATCATATATTGCATGACCTCATGCTTAGGATGTGGGAAACACCTTTAACAGTGTCTCCACATTCTCGAAGACTCGATACCATGTACCGGGTACCGCAGTTTCCCAGTTTCCAGAAGACACAGTTACCACAACATTCCATGGTTGTGGAATCGGCAGTGCTTCGAATTAAAAGAGCTAAGACACATTCATCTAACCCCCCGGGCTGTGAGGCAAGAACTCTCGATGCCTTTGGCAGTCGATGCTTTCAGGCCTCCATGTTGTCAGCCAGAATAAGTTCATACATACTCTACATGATTATGTTTCTTCGGGAGGTGACTAAAGATTTGGAACTAATGGCTCTTCTTCTCCCAGATGACAAGAGGGCTGATTTCCTGACACTTGTTAAACATTCCCAGAATGTTTCCAAGTTCATGAACAGAGCAACTTTTGATTGTTTTGAATGTATTAGCAGGACTTCTGCTATTTCTATCGGTGCACTTCGGATTGCTTGGTTACAAGCATCTGATTTAGAACAGTGGGTGCAAGATAAACTGTGGAATATTCCTTGTACAGGAGAAAACCTCTTTGGCAAGGATTGGCAAGACAAAGCTTCTCAGCTTGAGTCCAAGAATACCACCCTAAACAGGCTCTTTAGGACCACGGCCAACCCAGCCAAGAAAAAAACGGTTAAGAAGCCCTTTTTCAACAAGAAGAAGATGTTTTATCCTTCTTATACCCATGCAGTCCACTGTCCAGTCCATGCTTCCCAGAAGGGACAGCAACAACTGAAGTAACAAGGAAAGGCTCAGGCCCCCAGAGCTCAACCAGCTCAGCAGACCCAGCCTCCACAAGGTCTTTGACTTCCTGCTAGAGAACCTAGCTATCCTACCCCTGGAAATTCCAGAGCCAGTCAACATCCCAGGCAGACTGTGTTACTTTGCCAAAAGATGGCACCAGATAACATCAGAACATTGGACTCTCTCCATAGTGACAGAGGGGTACAAAATTCACTTCCAAAGTATGCCCCCTCCCCTCCACTCCAAGAGGGTTCAGCTCCTGGTCCCCTCTTACCACTCTCTTGTGCCAGGAGATCACCACCCTTCTCTCTCAGGGTATGATAGAGGAAGTGCCACTTTCCCAACAAGGCCTGGACTTCTACTCCCCTTACTTCCTTATACCAAAGAAAACAGGAAGATACAGCCCCATTCTGGACCTCTGAGAATTAAACAATTTTGTGCCATTTGTAATTGGTGGAGGACTTGTTTAGGTAGTCCTTGGTATATACTGTTGCAGTAGTCTAGCAATGGGAAGACCAGAGCTTGAAGTACAGAGTGGAAGTCGGAGGCAGTAAACAGTGGTTGGAGGTTACGGAGTGTTTTTATCTTGTAGTAAATTGCATTTGTGATTCTGGAGATGTAGGGGGGAAGTAAGGCGTTGATCAATGGTTATGCCTAGGTATTTCACTTCCTATTTAGTCTCAAGGTGGGTGTCATGTATTTTGATTGTGGCGGGGGGAGAAAGCAATTTATTTCTGGATACATGGAGTACCTGTGATTTCTTGTGATTTAATTGGAACCCATGTTCATATAGCCATTGTCAAATGTTTTGAAAATATGAGGATATGTTGCTGTGATCTGGATTGGAAATATCATAGGACATGAACATCATGATGTCATCGGCAAAGATTCTGTAATGAACATTGTGTTTATGGAAGATGATGCATATATGTTGAATGAATATATTGAATAGTAATCATGATAGTGCGGAACCCTGCGGAACTCCTTTGTGTTGTAGGTATGGTGCTGATCTAGTTGATTCTACACGTACCTGTTGGTGACGGTCTGTCAGGTATGACTGTATCCATTTGAGTGGGGTATCAACGATTCCTATAGATTGTAGTCTGGTGAGTAGGATATTGTAAGGAACTGAATCAAATGCTGCAGTAATGTCAAGGAAAATAAGGATGTAAGCCTGGTTGATTTTGTAAATGCCTCATGTAATTGGGCCCAATTTTGAAGGCCTTTACACGGGTAACTTCCCTCGTTACCCATATAAAGGCTTTATCCGGGATTTTCGAAGGGCACCTACACGGGTAATGCCCTTTGAAAATCCCAGACAAATCCCTAATGCGCCCAGATGCTATGCGGGTAGCATCGGGGCGTGTTAGGGGCATTCCGGGGCGCAGCGTGGGTGGAGGAAAGGGCTACATGGGTAGCAGCAATTTTTGATGCTACCTGCATAGCCCTCTGCACCTTAAAGATAGGCAAAGTTTTTCCTCGGCTATCTTTAAGGTGCAGAGGCTATGCGGGTAGCCTCAAAAATTGCTGCTATCCATGTAGCCTCTGCAGTTGCCAGGGCATCCAGGCTAACCCGGATTTTCACTTCCACCACCGCAGAAGTGAAAATCCAGGTTAAGGGGGTCAGTGGGCAGGCTATGCGCTGCCACAGTGCATAGCCTGCCTAACTCAAAATCGGGCCTATTGTGTCTAACAGCAGTGTTTGGAATGTTTTGACTCTGTGATGTGGCCTGAAGCCATGTTGATGAGGATCCAGTGGAGAGTGCTTGTTGACGTGATCTTGCAGTTGTTGGAGTACTATGCGTTCATTTATCGGAGATGAAGGGAAGGCTGCTGATGGGTCTGAAAGATGCAGAGTCAGCTTTGTCGGCTGCGGTGTTTTTTTAGAATGGGTCATAAAGAAGCCATTTTTAGCTCCTTTGGAAGGAAACCTTGATTACGTGAACATTGTGCTAGGTGGCAGATGGTTGGAGAAAGTTCAGTCTTGGCCTGTCTGTACCCTTAAGCTGTTGTAGCCACCCCTCTTGTTTTTAATAGTTTCTCACAGCCACTCCACTATCTGGATGTGCCGTTGGCTCATTCAGGAATTGTTCTGCCATCTAGGGGAAGGGTTGCTGGTTCAGGACTGACCCATGGAAATTGTCATATGAAGGCTCTCTGTTTGCAGGTGCCTCTTGTCGTGTGATACACAGCCACATATCTCCCCATGCCCTCTTTTTTTCCACTCTTACTCAAAAAAAGACTCACAAAAAAAGGCCACAAAGTTAAACTCACTAGAAAAATGTGAACCTTCCTATGCAAAGGAGTACAAGAGCGCATGGTTTGGAACAATGTATCTTTGAAGGATACTACCAAAAACATGAAGTTAGGGCACATCAGGTTCCAATAAAGACAAATGTAGCCCAAATGCCCTTGAGTACAGAGCAGACAGAGCTTAAAGATTCCAAATTACCCTTGCCTACTGATAATCAGATTAATATGAATAAAAAACAGTCTCTAAAATGCTTGTATGCAAATGCTAGACGTCTAAAAAATAAGATGGGAGAGTTAGAATATATAGCACTAAATGAGAAGTTAGATATGATTGGTATCTCAGAGAGATGGTGGAAGGGGGACAACAAGTGGGGACACTGTGATACCTGGGTACAAACGATATCGTAATGATAGAGTTGATCAAATTGGTGGAGGGGTGGTGTTCTATGTTAGAGAAGGCATTGAGTCACAAAGGATTAAAGTTCTACAGGAAACAAAATTCGCTGTAGAATCTCTATAGATTGAAATTCCATGTAAAAAGGGGAAGGCGTTTGCAGTGGGGTTGTACTATCGACCGCCTGGCCAGAATGAACAAATGGATGCTGAAATGCTCAAAGAAATCAGGGAAGCTAACAAAGGTTACAGCACAGTAATAATAATGGGTGATTTCAATATTGACTGGGTCAGTGTCACGGCAGGACATGCCGGGGAGATAAAGTTTCTAAATGAAATAAATGACTGCTTCTTGGAGCAGCTGGTTCATGAACCGACCAGAGGGGAAGCCATTTTGGACTTAGTCCTTATTGGAACAACAGATCTGGTGCAAGAGATAAGGGTGTTGGGGCCACTTGGAGTAGTGATCATAGCATGATCGCATTTGATTTAATTAGTGGAGGAGGGATAGTAAGGAAATCCACAGTACTACCTTTTAACTTTCGAAAGGGAGACTATGATAAAATGAGGAAAATAGTTAAGAAAAAACTAAAAGGAGCAGTTGCAAAGGTTAAAGACTTACATCAAGCTTGGGTGTTGTTGAAAAATACTATCTTGGAAGCCCAGACCAGCTGTAGTCCATGCTTTAAGAAAAGTGGAAGGAAGTCCAAAAAACTGCCAGCATGGTTTAAAGGTGAGGTCAGAGAGGCTGTTGTTGCCAAAAAAACATCTTTCAGGAAATGGAAAAAAGAGCCAAATGATGAGAACTGGAAACAGCACAAGCACTGGAAAGTTAAATGCAAGGCATTGATAAGGCAGGCAAAGGGAGAATTTGAGAAGAAACTTGCTGTGGAAGCAAAAACACATAATAAAGACTTTTTCAAGTACATTCATAGCAAAAAACATGTGAGAGTCAGTTGGACCGTTAGATGATAAAAGGATCAGTAAAAGGGGATAAGGCTAAAAGAGACTGAATGAATTCTTTGCTTCGGTCTTTACTGAGGAAGATGTAGGGATGTTGCCCATGATTGAAGTGGTATTTAAAGGTGATACTGCGGAAAAATTGAAAGAAATATCGATACACCGGGAAGATGCATTGTAACTATTTGATAAACTGAAGAGTAGCAAATCACCGGGACTGGATGGTATACATCAAAGGGTGTTGAATGAACTGAAATATGATATTGCAGACCTGCTATTAGTAATCTGTGAACTATCACTAAAATCATCTGTAATACCTGAAGATTGGAAGATCGTCAATGTAACGCCTATTTTTAAAAAGGGTTCCAGGGATGATCCAGGAAACAACAGACCGGTGAGCCTGACATCAGTACCAGGAAAAATGGTAGAAACCATCATAAAGAACAAAATTACTCAACATGTAGATAGTCATGGCTTAATGGGAGACAGCCAACATGGCTTTAGACAAGGAAGATCTTGTCTTACTAATCTGTTATGTTTTTTTGAATGTGTGAAAAAACAGGTAGACAAAGGTGAGTTGGTTGATATAGTGTATCTAGACTTTCAGAAAACCTTTGACAAGGTCCCTCATCAGAGACGTTTGGCAAAACTAAAAAGTCATGGGATAGGAAGTGATGTACTATTGTGGATCAGGAACTGGTTAAAAGGTAGAAAGCAGAGGGTAGGGCTAAATGGCCAATTTTCCCAATGGAAAAAGGTGAATAGTGGAGTACCCCGGGGATCTGTGCTGGGTCCGCTGCTTTTTGACATATTCATAAATGACCTAGAAAAGGGAATAACGAGTGAGGTTATCAAATTTGCAGATGACACAAAACTATTTAAAGTTGTTAAAACCCATGAGGATTGTGGAAAATTGCAAGAGGATCTTGATAAATTGGAAGACTGGGCATCCAAATGGCAGATGAAATTTAATGTAGACAAGTGCAAAGTTATGCACCTAGGAAAGAACAACCCAAACTATGGTTACACGATGCAGGGTTCCACACTGGGAACCACCACTCAGGAAAAAGATTTAGGCGTCATCGTGGATAATATATTAAAACCCTCCGCTCAGTGTGCAGCAGCGGCCAAGAGAGCAAATAGAATGCTAGGTATCATAAGGAAAGGAATGGAAAATAAAACAAAGGATATTATAATGCCTCTGTATCGTTCCATGGTGCGACCGCACCTTGAATATTGTGTTCAATTCTGGTCGCCGTATCTTAAAAAGGATATAGAATTATTAGAAAAGGTACAGAGAAGAGCCACCAAAATTGTAAAGGGGATGGAAGTATAGTCCTAAAAAGGTTAGGGCTCTTCAATCTGGAAAAGAGACGGCTGAGTGGAGATATGATAGAGGTCTATAAATTAATGAATGGAGTGGAACGGGGTAAACGTAGATCGATTGTTTACGTCATCAGAATATAAAAAGACTAGGGGACATGCAATGAAGCTACAGGGTAACCTATTTAAGACTAATGAGAGAAAATATTTTTTCACTCAACGTGTAATCAAACTCTGGAATTTGTTACCGGAGGATATGGTAAAAGCTGTTAGTGTGGCTGGGTTTAAAAAAGGTTTGGACAAGTTCCTGGAGGAAAGGTCCATAAACCATTATTAAGAGGGACCTGGGATATCACTGCTTGACCCAATACAAGCATTGAGGAACCTGTGTCTTTTGTGGAAACTGCTAGGTACTTAAGACATAGATTGGCCAATGTTGGAGACAGGATACTGGGCTTGATGGACCTTGGTCTGACCCAGTATTGCATATCTTATATTCTTATGTTCCTCCTTCAGTATGTCAGAGGTAGACCTAGAAGAAGAATTCTGTGAATCACAAATAAAATTAGTACATTAAACCATTCATGATGTGAAAATCTTGCACGCTTTTGTAAGCAATTAATATAAACTTCTCCACAATAGAACATATATGTCTAAGGCAGAGGAACTGGCCCAGTGGTAATCCCCTTTACAAGGGGCCAGGGTGAAAACTTTGGTATTGAAGTAAACTATTACGTTGAACTGTCTTCCTATAAAGTGTAATTGATGATCTTGTTTGTATATTTGCACATCCAGGAATTCTATTTTATGTAAATGAGTATGTGCCGTAAATTGGATATTAATCTTGATATCATTGATCCATTTCAAAAGTATCCGCAACTCATCAGTCAACCCTTGCCATAAAAAGAACACACTATCTAAAAGCCGAACCCTCAAAGGAATATGGGCAAACCACTCAGAAGGATATATGTATGTGGCCTCAAAATGTGCCATGTATAATGTGGCCATTGATGGAGCAACCGTGGTCCCCATCGCTATTCCATAAATCTGTAGATAGTACTTGGCATCTTACATAAAATAATTTTTTGTTAACACCATCTCTAATAATTGTTGAAAAAAACAGAATGGTAATCTAGAAGGTAATTCAATAGATAACTTAGATATCACTGCTAGCGCCTCCACCTGATCAATGTTTGTATATAATGCATTGATATCCAGGGATGCCTTTTTTTCCAAGCATCAATGACAGCCCAGGCTAACATCATATTGTGATCACATGGGGTACAGTGTGGCCCCCACTTTAGAATAAACCCACAGATGGAAAGAGGAACCATTCCCAACTATGAGATCAACCTACACAACATCCCGTCTGGCATCCTTTGCCTTGCACATTGTGTGGGGATGGTGCTGCAATCTCTGACAGTGCCACATCACATGCATCTAAGGCAGGCAGTTGTCACCTGTGCACTGTCTCTAGTGTTGCACTGCTGACTGCCCTGCTTCAGACCCCGGCCCCCAGCTGCCCTTGCTGATAACAGCCATAATCCCATCACATCCATCTCAGAGGACAGCAGAGGATCTTCATACATCTGTGTTCTTCAGCTGGTGGCTGACACTGCACTTTGGAGCCAACTGTGACAGATTCCATTTGGCCCATGTGTTGTTGCCTACAAGGCCAACTGAAGCAAGGTGGCACAATTGCCTACTACTATAGTCACCATTTGCCTTTGGACATGTTAATGGAAGATAAGGAATGACCAGACCACACAGAATGAGGGGCTAGGGAAATGAGATACGTAGCATGACCTTGAGATCTAGCTGGGCAGGGATGGCAGGCAGAGGGTGGGAACTGTAGGGCCAGGATGGTGGGATGAGTAGGAGGGATGGGACCTGGGAAACACATTGGAGAGTACAAGTGATCTGGGAGATGGCCGGGGGGGGGGAGGGGGGGCAGTGTAAGATGTCTGACATGGAGCTGTAGAGCTGGCTTGAGGGGTTGGCAGGTGTGGGAGGACATGCAGTAGGTCAGAGATGGATTGTGGGTCCCTATGTGAAAGGAAGAAGACAGTGGTGGCCGTCATGGTGAGCAATATAGCGCCAGTTCAGAGCACACAACTTTGAATGATGGAATGTGTGAGGGTCCAGTGCCGGGATGGGAGCCCATACAAAACTCTCTTACTGGGCCATTGTGTTTTTTACACTGGTCTCCACCAATATCTCCACTCACACCTAATCCCATACTGCCCCACCCATTCACTTTGGTTCGCCATCCAGAATCTACTCTTCCTTTCATCAAGATCCACCCTGCATCTTGAGACATACAGATCAAAGGCTTTCAGTTTTTCCGTGCCTTCCTCTGGAACTCTCTCCCTGCACATCTTCACCTTGAACCGGTCCACAAGAAATTCAAGGCAGGACTGAAAATCTGGTTCTTTGAGCAAGTCTTTAAGTAACGCTCTCGCCCTAGTAAACCCAACTATGGTCCCTTCCATCTAACTAGAGCCATTAATTGCATATTCCCGCCCTTATGTTTTTTCCTGGCTATATGTTTTTCTCTGTCCCAGAAAATATTATTGTTCTATGACCATTCTGTTTCCTTTTGTTTCTGCGTCCCATTCTTGTGCGTTCATATATTTCCTTTCCAAAATGTCATGTGTGTATTAATCCACTCCCCTTTTTTCAAATTGTAAACCACTAAGATGTATAGAAATCTTTGCAAATAAAATAAATAAAATGTAATGTTGATGTAACCACATTTCATCTAGGCCATACATATTTACATTGCTATACAGTATGGTATATGTAGTCCCTGATGTTACCCATTGGAATTAGTGCTGCAGGCCCCAGTGTGAATGAAAATGAGATTCTCTGACTTCCAGGACAGACTTTAAAATGTCACTCCTGGAACTGGGTAACTTGACAACTCTGCATTTGGGCCTTTGCCAACATTTGCAAAGTGACCCCTGCCACAAACAGACTTTAATACATCTATCGCCCCCTTTCCCATTCCAACCAGTGTGCAGCTCCATACCAGGGAAGGGATGCAGACATACCTGCATGTAATGGTGTACAGATTGGGATGCACAGATACGCAGTGCAATGGCATTTTGCAAATACACGGGTAGCGCAGCAATGCAGACACGCCTCTGTATATCCATGACTGCATCTATAACCATTTATCTCTGACCCTAGTGCACAGTGTCACAGCTGATATTGAGTAATATGGTAGTTAATTTAAATGTGCCTATGAGGTAGTGACTTGTGAAGGGGGTATGGCCTGCCTGCTCACTCATAGCCACGTAGCATGTCAGTTTACATGGATTGCCATTGCCTCCATCATACCCGGATATCCTTGAGATTTGCGCTGTTAGAGCAATGTGGCCATGAAGAGAATGAGACAGCAACATTTCTCTCTAGCAGAGGTGGAGCTTGCTATCAGGCTGATCTTGAGGGAGCATGGGACTCTCTTTGGGGCTGAAGATGCCCATATCCAGCAGCATGCCTGGCATGACACCACCAGGCAGGTTAATACTGTTCACCACTATAATAGGGAGGTGGAGTACAAAGAAAAAGTGGCCTGTGCAATAGCAGCGCACTAAGGAGAAGCAGGCTGAGAACCTGAAGCTACCACCAGAGCAGCAGAAGGCCCTCAGTGACCTGGAGAAGAGGGCGGTTGTCTGTATGAATGACATCAGTACCTCTGGATTGACAGGGCAGGATAGCTCAGCTAATGCCACACCAGAGAGTAAGTAGGGCTCTTTTCTAGTGCCTGTGTACCTCCACCATCTCTCCCACCAGCAGCATCTCCTGAGACAGCAGCAGGTGACTGGCTCCATGGTTAAATGTTGCATTTCTATGCCCTAGGCACAACCCTTTCCTTGTGTGGCCCCCTATCCCTGCAAACACTCTGTTCTGGGTGACCATCCTTTTGCTGTGGCCGGACCTCAAGCAGGTCTTACCCATCTTGCTGTGGATCTGCCATGAACCTGGCCACTTGTCTTGAGATCTGGCCATACACCCCCTCTACCCAGCACTACCAGTATGCTAGAACAGACATCTCACAGGTAATGGCAATTGCCCTGTTGGAAAGGTAGGGGCCACTTTATTCACCACCCAATATATGTACACAGCCTCACTTCCATATGGAAAGATTCTGGTCAGCCACGCACCTCACATTCCCTCCATATGGGGGTACATAGTCATGTTATCAATATGTATACAATCATGGCTATCCCACGCTGTAGGACATGCTCACCCCTGTGAAGCAAAAGGGTTGTAGAGTTAGTGAGTGGAATATATTGTGTGTCACCAAATGTCTCCCAACATCCCCACCACACATATTCACAGGAGTGCACACACTGTTATATCTACCCCCAGGGCACACACAGGGGTCCATTCTATTGGCACAGGCTCTTCCCTACCAGTCCAGCAACATCACCTTCCAGTTGGACCATTGTGAAGCAGGCAGCATGCCATATGCATCTTTCCTGGGCTATTGCCTGGATCTCCTTCCCCAGCATCTGCCCACCTTGCCTCCTTCCCCCTTACCCCTAGCTCTGCTCTGCTTGTGTAGTCCATGCCATAATTATCCAATGGCTCCCGGTGCCTGCTGCCTGCCTGCTCTCCCCTTTACCCCACTCTATCACTGTGCATGCTAATCCCTTCCTCCTCTTGTGTATATTTTTTAAAGCAAGGTTACTTTCATTTTTGCTGTTTTAGGGGAACGTTCCTTGAGCACAGTAGGTTGCTGAACTCCAGTAACCTCCTCAGGTTTAGAAACTGCTAACACCTAATCAGGAGTTAGTGGGCCTCTTTCCTGAGTGCAGTTGAAGCCTGCATAAAAGGCTCCAGTGCCCTGCCCTTTTGAGGCTTTCCTAACCAGGGCTCCACAGATCAAACAGTAAGGATTTGAGGGTTTCTTTATTTGTTTTATTATATTACATTGCTAGCTCTCTGACTGGGAGCTCTTAAAAGGGTTTTGTGTATATTTTTTAAAGTAAGGTTACTTTCATTTTTTGCTGTTTTAGGGGAACTTTCCTTGAGCACAGTAGGTTGCTGAACTCCAGTAACCTCCTCAGGTTTAGAAACTGCTAGCACCTAATCAGGTGTTAGTTCCCTCCCTACCCACCCCGACTCCCACCCACCCCTAGTGAGCAGTCTTGCTTTATAGGGCACCTCCCCCTTTAACAAATCACAGTGAATTGGACCAGCACATTTGTATATAATTAAAGAGATTTAACTGCTTTTTCTCTGAAAGGACAGCTGCGAAACCGGCTGGTACTTGGTAGATCTCTCTCTTTTGCTTTAACAGATACCTAAGCTCCACGAACAGAACAATGGCTGGGAAAAATCGTATTGCTAAAGCTGTTGCCCCCGTTACAGCTTCTGCCTTGGTCCAGACAGAAATCCTAATGCCAGTTGAAGGACCGGTTCCATGTGCAGGGTGCCTGCATGCTGAAGCTCTGAGGAAACAAGTGGAGGAACTCAGAGAGGAGGTGGTGAGGCTGAGGAGCATTCAAGACAGTGAGAAGTACATTGATGAGATGCTTCTTGCAGCAACCAGGCTCTCCAGCACAGGAGAAGATGGGTGCCAACAGAATGTCGATGGTTGGACACAAGTCACCAGGGCCTGCAAAATCACCAATCCAACTTCTCCAGCCCTTGAATTGAAGAACCATTATGCAGCCCTGGAAGTGGAGGAGGTGAAAGCATCCCTGGAAAGGGAAGAACCAGAGTTCAAGTACCCCAAAGTTGCGGAATCAGTGACGAGAAGGAAACGAAGGGTAGTGGTGGTTGCAGACTCTCTTCTGAGGGGTACTTAGGCGTCCATCTGCCGACCAGACTTGATGTCCAGAGAGGTATGCTGTCTGCCTGGTGCCAAAATCCAAGATGTTACGGAGAGTTTGCCGAGACTCATCAAGCCCACTGACTATTACCCAATGTTGCTAATCCATGTTGGAACAAATGATACTGCGAGGTATACCTCGGAACGTATCAAAAGTGACTTCATGGCTCTGGGACAAAGGGTGAAGTAGTTAGGTGCACAGGTGGTGTTCTCTTCAATCCTCCCTGTTGAGGGTAAAGGCCAAGGCAGAGAGGCTCGCATCCTGGAGATGAATGCATGGCTGCGTGGATGGTGTCATCGAGAGCGTTTTGGTTTCCTAGACCATGGGATGCTGTTCCAAGGGTTGCAGAGCAGAGATGGCATCCATCTGTCCAAGAAAGGTCAACGCATCTTCGGTAGTAGACTGGCTAATCTACTGAAGAGGGCTTTAAACTAGATTCATTGGGGATGGGTGAAGAAAGCCCCCAGGTAAGTGAAAGCCCCCAGGTAGGTGATACATTAAATACCTTTATGGAAATGGGTAACAGGGGTAACATATGGAAAGCAGTGTGTATTAATGCCTGTAGCATGGGAAATAAGATCCCTGAAGTTGAAGCTTTGGTGGGAGTGGCTGACTTGGATTTAGTGGCAGTTACAGAAACATGGTTCACAGAAAAACATGACTGGGATGTAACTATACCTGGCTATACTTTATTCAGAAAGGACAGGGTAGGAAGAAGGGGAGGAGGAGTGGCACTATATGTAAAAACGACTATTAAAGCTTTGGAATTACAGAGCTTAAAAGGGAGAGAGGAGGCATTGTGGGTTAAACTAGAAAGAGGGAAAGAGAAATCTATTTGCATTGGTGTGATATACAGACCTCCCTCACAAGAGGAAGAGGTGGACAGAGAGTTAATTGAAGACATACGCAGCATTGCTAGGAAAGGGGAAGTGCTACTGATAGGAGATTTCAATATGCCAGATGTTGATTGGCACATTCCTGCTGCAGTATCATCTAGAAGTAAGGAGATCCTGGATTCTCTATAGGGAGAACTATTCAGACAATTGGTAACAGACCCCACACGTGAAGGGGCCATACTGGACTTAGTGCTTACCAATGGAGAAAGTGTTTCTGATGTTGTAGTGGGAGATCATTTTGCATCCAGTGATCACCAGATGGTGTGGTTCAGTATTAGGACTAGGGCTGTTAGAATCCATTCCAAGGTGAGGATCTTAGACTTTAGGAAGACTAACTTTGCGAAGATGGGCCAATACCTCAGGGAGTCGTTAGTGGGATGGGAACAGCTGGGGGATGTAGAAAAACAGTGGGCAAAACTGAAAGGGGGTATTTTAAAGGCAACCAACCTTTTTGTTAAAATGGTAAATAAAGGCAAAAGGAACAGGAGACCGCTATGGTTTTCAAAGGAAGTAGCTGAAAAAGTGAAGAAAAAGAGGGAGGCCTTCATGAAATACAAGAGATCACAGAGAGAGGAAGACAGGCATCTGTATTTGGAAAAACTTAGAGAAGCTAGCAAAGTAGTCAAGAAGGCAAAGATTCAAAAGGAGGAGGAAATAGCCAATGCAATAAAATAGGGGGATAAGACATTTTTCAGATATATTAGTGAGAAGAGGAAGGGCAAAAGTGGTATTGTCAGACTCAAGGGTGCAGGGGGGGAATATATAGAAGCTGATAAGGATAAAGCGGAATTGCTTAACAAATATTTTTGTTCTGTGTTCACAGATGAAGAACCAGGAGCAGGACCTCAGAAAACACCCACAAATAAGAACAGAAGCGAGGGACATCTTGAACAATTTTCAGAAGACTGTGTTCGTGAGAAACTAACTCAACTTAAAGTAGACAAAGCGATGGGACCAGATGGGATACACCCTAGAATACTGAGGGAACTTGGGGACGTTCTAGCAGCTCCACTGACTGACCTTTTCAATGCCTCATTGGAGTCGGGAGTGGTGCCAAAGGACTGGAGAGAGGCTCATGTGGTGCCTTTACACAAAAGCGGAAGTAAGGATGTGGTTGAAAACTACAGGCCGGTTAGTTTAACTTTAGTGGTGAGTAAATTATTGGAAACGCTGCTGAAAGAGAAAATAGTGAGGTTTCTGGAGTCCAGCGGATTACAGGATCCGAGGCAGCATGGATTCACCAGAGGCAGGTCTTGTCAGACAAATCTGATTTGTGACCAGGGAGTTGGACCGAGGGAGAGCTGTAGATATGGTGTATTTAGATTTCAGTAAAGCCTTTGACACTGTTCCTCACAGGCGACTTATAAACAAACTGAGCACCCTAGGGATGGACCCTAAAGTTACTGCTTGGGTTAGAAATTGGTTGGGTGGGAGGCGACAAAGAGTACAAGTAAATGGAACTCACTCTGAGGAGAAGGATGTTACCAGTGGTGTGCCCCAGGGATCTGTCCTTGGTCCGATTCTTTTTAACATCTTTGTTAGTGATATAGCGGAAGGGCTGTCGGGTAAGGTTTGCCTCTTTGCGGATGATACCAAAATCTGCAATAGAGTAGACATCCAGGAAGGTGTAGATAACATGAGGAGGGATCTAGCTAAGCTTGAAAAATGGTCTAGAATTTGACAGCTGGGATTTAATGTTAAAAAATGTAAGGTCATGCATTTGGGCTGCAGCAATCCAAGGGAGCAATACAGTATAGGAGGTGAAGTACTTTTGTCCACTAAAGAAGAGCGGGACCTAGGCGTGGTTGTGTCTGATGATCTTAAAGTAGCTAAACAGGTAGAAAAGGCGACGGCAAAAGCTAGAAGGATGCTTGGGTGCATACGGATAGGAATGGCTAGCAGAAAAAAGGAGGTGATAATGCCTCTGTATAAGTTTTTGGTGCGACCTCATTTGGAGTATGGTGTGCAATTCTGGAGACCGCACTTTCAAAAGGATGTGAACAGGATGGAGTCGGTGCAGAGGGTTGCTACTAAAATGATTAATGGGCTTCATTATAAAGCATATGAGGACAGACTTAAGGATCTTAATATGTACACCTTAGAGGAAAGGCGGGATAGAGGTGATATGATTGAGATGTTTAAATACCTCCATGGCATAAATGTTCAGGGAGAGAGCCTCTTTCAATTGAAAGCAAGTTCTGCTATGAGGGGACATGGGATGAGGGTGAAGGGAGATAGATTCAGGAGTGATATGCGGAAATATTTCTTTACAGAAAGAGTAGTGGATCCATGGAATAGTCTCCCAGTGGAGGTGGTAGAGATGAGGACAGTAACTGAATTCAAAAAAGCATGGGACCAACACAGAGGATCTCTAAAGGTAAAAAGTGGACTGTTGTAGTTGTTGTTATGGAAGGACAGACTAGATAGGCCATGTGGTCTTTTTCTGTCATCATGTTTCTATGTTTCTATGTTTCCTGCATTTGCACTGCATGCTTTGTAGGTATGGTGGCAGGGTATTTGCATGCTACTTTGACTTCTACTCTGTGCAATGGCATGGCTTCACTGCCATTCCATTCCATGTGCAGGGGCAGCATTCCCCCACCATGGCTCTTCATTGGCATGGGGCCATTGGTGTCCATCAGCATGTGTTTGCCTATACATCCCCACCTCCTCATGTTTGCCACTGGCACCCTTCTAACCCCTAACCCTTATCTATCTGCCTCTCTCACAGATGGACTCCCACCAGGACCTTCCATTGACACTCCTGATTCTTCTGGAACCACCTATCAATTCCGTGATAGTGTCATTGCACAAGTCAATCCCATCACTGCACCTGGGGTGAGTGCCAGCCCTCATGACAACACCGCTGTTGGGACAGCACCTCTACTTCCTCAGGCACAATGTCCTCCCCAGGATTTTCCAGACCCACAGTTCCCTATCCTTGTACACCCCATGGAGACATGCAGATGCCGCCAAACAGCAGATGCTGCAGGAAGGGGCAGAGATGGTAGAGTTGACAAGGAGCACCCTTGCAAGCCTGCAGGCTATCAGGCAGGAGCTGCAGGACTCAATACAACTGCTGCAGGAACAGGCAGAGTGCCAAGAAAAGCACCATGAGGCACAGCTCCACCTCACCTGAGGAACGGCTCCCTCCATGACATCATAGCTGCTAGGTTGCCTCCTGACACTGGGGCCTCTCTGGGGGGTCACAGCATGCCACCAGTGTCAGGCAGCCAAAATCCTGAAGATATCTCCAACCTCAGGGAAAAGGATGAAACTGCAAGCAAAGTGTCAGAGGTACCACAACTGAGGTGCAGTGCTTTGGTTGGGAAGTGGGATGGGGGTTCATGAAAGCATGGGGGTGGGAAGAGGGCATATTGATATAGGTGTTGGAGAACTGTTGGTGCAGTAAAGGGGTTTACTTACACTAGATGTTCTCCTGGATCAGTCTGTTCCTTTCTGCTTGCACCGCTACTGTCACATGCTGGCTGTCCCTCTGGTACTCCTCCTCCAGTCCGTCATGCACATGTTCTGCTTCCACATGCATTTCCTCCTGAGGCAGGTGTATCCCCCGCTCAATGGCAATGTTGTGGCGGATGCAGCTATAGAGCAGCTCTCCCCCATTCCTGTCCTGATACCTGAATCTGCTTTTCAAGAGTTCACATGCATGTTCCACCACCACTCTTGTGCGTGCCAGCTCTCTATTGCAGTTCTCCTCCTGGGCTGTTTGCGGGTTGTACAATGGTGTCATGAACCAGTTTCGCAGAGGGTACCCCCGATCACCTGTGGAATCATTGAAGGCGGGGGGGGGGGGGGTCACACATGGACCTGTTACAATGGTGGGGGATTGTGGTCTCTACAGCAAGCATTGTCAGATACATGTATGACTTCTTGCATTCAAATGCATTTCAACCTGAGTATCCTTGCAGTCTCCTACAGCCCCAGAGTGGCCTTCTGGTGCTGCTGACCATGTGCTTCCCCCCTTTACACAGACACCAGCACTGGCCAGTCTCTGCAGACTCTGTGAGAAAACAGTGCCCTAAACTTGGCTACCCCCTCTGTTGGGCATCCAAGAGCTGCGCAGTCAACACTTGGTACTACATCTTGACTAGTGGGAGTCAGCTGCAGCTGCTGTTGTGCTTAGGGCATCAATACTTTCCACCCACTCTGGGGCCCACCTGTGTCCTAGCATACCCACAACCTCCCCCATCCCACAACTATGACAATTCCACACACATTGGACACTTCCTTGTGCCTCCAACATGGATTCCCACCTGCCCTTGCATCCCCACTGCCCCATACCAGCATGCATTCATGTTTTTACACAGGCATTTCAGTGATGCATCACTCACCTAGTAACTAGGCATCACCGAGATATCCAGAGGAAGCTGCCTGACCCAGCTCTGACTGTGATAGGGCAAAGGCATCATGGCAGGATCCTGGGAATTGGGCACACAGGTCTGTAAACTGCATAACCAAATATCTGCATAACCAAATAACTGCATAACCAAATAACTGCATAACCAAATATCAGTTGTATTTAACTCTATGTAAATTTTATGTGTATATATCTTGTAAATAGTTTCCCCCGTTATTCTCCCGTTATGACTGTACCCTTGTTCTATGTAAGCACATTGTGTTATGTAAAAAAAACATTGTTGCATTGTTCAGTTGTAATGTAAACCGCACTGATCTTAATAGCGCGGTATATAAGAAAAGCAAATAAATAAATAAATAAATGTAGGCATAGATCACAACCTGCATATTCATTGAGTGGTATTGGTGTCTGTTCCAGTATGCCCTCTCATCCTGACTAGATGGCCTCAAGGCCACATGGGTGCAGTCTATGACATCTAGGACCGATGGGAAGGACGGAATCTAGTAGAAATCCTCCATGGTCCATTGTCTGCGCTCTGGAGTGGCAGGGAAATTAACATATTCATGGAGCCTTCTCAATGTGATTGATTGATTGATTTTGAAACATTTATAACCCGCCTATCAAAACTTCTAAGCAGTTTACAATAACATACGCAATTTAAAAAACACATTATCAGCCTCTCCACTTACATAATCCCTTTAAGAAAATGCTAGGTGAAAACAAATAAGTCTTGACCTTCTTACGGAAATCTAAATAATCTCGTGTTGTGTGGACAATAGCAGGCAACACATTCCATAAAGAAGGTCCCACCACCAAAAAAGCCCTGACGCGCATAACCGCCAGTTGGCTCATTCTATTTGATAGAACAGTCAGTAAGTCTCTATTTGCGGATCATAAAACCCTCCTCAGAACTTACAGAGTTAACATTGTTCGCAATTCTGGCACCAAGGCCATAAACAAGGACTTAAAAACTAAATATAAGCACTTAAATTGGAGCATAAAAAGAAAAGGTAACCAGGGCAGCTCTTTATAAGCAGGGGTAACATGATCCACTCTCCCCAAACCTTGAAGTATGTGAACAGCTGCATTTTGGGCCAACTGCAAAGTCCTTAACATGTATTGTGGCAACCCTAAATAGATCATACTGCAATAATCAAGATGGTATAACACCATCCCTTGCATACCCTTTGAAAATTCACTGGATCCAAAATGGATCGTAACCTTTGCACAAACCAAAGTTTAAAAAACACATCCTGTGTCACTGACACAGCTTGTTCTCAAAAAGAAAATTTGGAGTCTAAGATAACTCCAAATAACGAACCTTCTCTTTCACGGGATAATACAATCATTCAAAATAAGAGAAGATGGCGGCTGATAAGTCGAGTCCATACAGACCATCATAGTTTCAGTTTCTAAAATTTATTAGAAGACCATTATCCAGCATTCACCTTTGAATTACCAAAACCTTCTGCATAATCTGCAATGAAAACAAATCAGCTGTTACAAAAAATCACTCTACCATCAAAATATATCTGCATATAAACAAAAATCTAGCTGCAGACTACGGAGCAGCTTACACAATGGCATTAAATAAATATTAAATAAAATCGAGGACAAAGCAGACCCCTGTGGCACTCCTTGTTGCAGCTGCCTCCACTTTGAAATCCCTCACCCAACCGAACCTCCCAAATCTGATCTGACAAAAATGATTTAAACCATTGCAAAACCACACCTCCCACACCCATCCTAGCCAGGCGATCCTGCAGGATAGCTGGTACCATTGAATCAAAAGCAGAGGTTATATCTGCAAATAAGAACAAATAAGCTGAGTGCTTCTGTTCCAATCCGCAAACGACACTATCTACGAAGGAGACCAGTAAGGACTCAGCCCCATGACCTCGCTAAAAGCCATTTTGCCTTTCATTCAGAATCTGATGAGTATCCACAAACTCTTCCATCTGTATCCTTACTGTCTGATCTATCATTTTTGCCAAAAATGGCAAACACAAAATAGAGCAATAATTACTCAGTGACCCAACATCTGCAGTCCTACTCTTAATCAATGGCTTCACTGACGCTCTTTTCAACACAGCTGGCATACTACCCAGAAGTATTAATAAGTCCAACAAGAAACTGCAATGTCAACCCTCTCAAACTTCTAAATACTGCCACCGATAGATAAGGGAACAATAGGTCAATTGTAACCCCGACAGCAAACGAGAAGTATCATCAATAGACACCTCAGAAAAAGCTGTCCAATGTCTGTCATTACATTGATTCATCCACTCATCAATTTCCCTCTGACTGGTCAACATCAGATCAGCAGCCGGTAAAGCAGCTACTTTTTCCTCCACATAACCTGACATACCAGTTGTCACCCACAGTACATGCTGAAAGCTGCCAGTAGCCAGAAAAGCCAGGACAGTGGTCACTTCCAGAGACACAGGCATTGTACGGCATCTGGCAGTTGTGAGCTCCAAATCATGTCTGAGCATGGCATACAGGTCTGATATGGTGGCAGCATCAAGGCAGTACCTCTGGAACACCTCCTCTGTGATCAGCTACAGGTATGTGACCCTGGATCTGTACACCAAGAGCATCAGTGATGATGTCTCCTCCCTGCCTGGCCCACAACCTGCTGCTGTAGTTGATGCTGGCACTGGTCCCTGGCCCATCTGTGGCATCTCCACCTCTGCTGCCATCTGGGTAGCCACCACATCCCTTGGCATTATTTGCATTTTACCTGGATTGACTGCTGGCACAAGCCCATGTAGTGAACAACATAGATTTTTGTAGCGACCGTCACTAAACCAGATAAAACCCTGGCCTAAAGTTGTACATTTTTTCCCCTTTTATCTGGTCGCATGCCATCACTGAATATCAGCGTTCCATGCATTTGTGGAGATCTCGCACATTCTCTGCCCCATTATGCCCCTACGGATATACAGTTACTCCATGGCATACAGTATTGATATTCGTGCGTATGCGCATTGCTCAATATCCGGTCTACCCATGATTGTCCCTCTTGCATAATAGTTTGGAGTCTATTTTATTCAACTTTCTGCTGCCTAACATTTTGAATATCAGGCCCTCAATGTTTTATATCCTGCCCCCCTCCGAGTACCACCTACCCCAGGCACAATCTTTGATTTATAGGTTCTTAAGCCAAAGAGAGAATTTGAGAAGAAGCTTGCTGCGGAAGCAAAAACACATAATAAAGACTTTTTCAAGTACATTCATAGCAAAAAACCTGTGAGAGAGTCATTTGGTCCATTAGAAGATAGAGGGGTTAAAGGGGCACTATGAGGCGACAAGGCGATAGCGGAGAGACTGAATGAATTCTTTGCTTCAGTCTTTACTGAGGAAGATGTAGGGATGTTACCCATGACTGACGTGGTATTTAAAGGTGCGGAAGAGTTGAAGGAAATATCGATACATCGGGAAGATGTATTACAACTATTAGATAAACTGAAGAGTAGCAAATCACCTGGGCTGGATGATATACATCCAAGGGTGTTGAAAGAACTCAAATATGAGATTGCAGACTTGCTATTAGCAATCTGTGAACGATCATTAAAATCATCTGTAATACCTGAAGATTGGAGGATGGCGAACATAACGCCAATTTTTAAAAAGGGTTCCAGGGGTGATCCGGGAAACTACAGACCGGTGAGCCTGACGTCAGTACCAGGAAAAATGGTAGAAACCATCATAAAGAACAAAATTGCTGAACATGCAGATAGTCATGGCAATGGAGACAGCCAACATGGCTTTAGACAAGGAAGATCTTGTCTTACTAATCTGTTATGTTTTTTTGAAGGTGTGAATAAACAGGTAGACAAAGGTGAGTCGGTTGATATAGGGGTTGATAAATGTTGCTAATGTCGCAGCTGCGACATTATCGCACAATAATGGAGCATTACCGTGTGAGAACGTCACGTATCGCGTGATAATGTGGCTGGCGGCATTATGGTGCGCAGAGGGTGGAGTAAGATTCCCCAGAGGGTGGAGTAAGGCTCCCCAGGGGCAGAGAGAAGGGGTCAATGGGCGGAGAGTGGGCGGGGAGAGGCTCCATGCACACTAACACCGTGAAATGAAGGTCTGAAAATTAGCGCCAGTGAAAACCTTGCGCTAGAGGCACATTTGCAGGAGAGAGAAACCATTTCAGTCAGCAAGTTACAGCAAAGGCAGGGAAACCAAGAAAAGTGATAGTAGTCATACATGTGCAGCAGCAGCAGCAGCAGCATAGTGACCAAGTACGAGAGGGCACGACGGTGAGGCTGCAAATGGGGCACAGGGGGCTGAAGGTGGGACATGCAGTGGGGCAGCTGGGGCACAGGGTGGACCAGGCAGATGCCTAGTTGGCACATAGGAACACAGAAACAGAAAAACAGCAAGCCAGCAACTGAACAAGGGCAAACATGCCCACGAGTGTGTGTCCCACAGTGTCCCAGCGGACATCACCCAGAAGGTACCCCAAAGGGCACATAACATTGACAGGTGGTGCCGGGGGGGAAGCGCGGATATCAATGTAGGCACCCCTACCCCAGACCCCACACCATAGGCAGCCGCCTATTGGCACACTAGATGGCCTGGGACTGCGCACCACCAGCACCACTGGCATAAGAGCATGTCAGCATGGTGGCGAAGGGGTACTGGTGGTGCAGGGGAAGTGGCATCTGCCCACAGCACACCAAGGCCAAGCCCTGTTCAGGTGGGTGGCGTGCAGTGCAACAGACAAGGGTTTTCTGATGAACAGTAATGCTATCCCCAGGGAATGACTTGCCTCTGTGGCAACAGTTTGGTGCAGTACACACAGCCAGTATAGTCATGGGCAGAAGGTCACAGGTTCAAGTCCCGGCTGTGGCTCCTGCAGACCATGTCCCTACATTTTATCCAGTACTAAACCATGGTAATAAAGACAGAATCTTTATTGCAGATAAAAGTAACATGCCATAAATGCTTATATTGTACCCTACAGAGCACATACACCATAAACATGTGCAATCCCTAGAGCAGAGTTTCCCAACTATAGTCCTTGAGGGCCAAACACCATTCAGGTTGTCAGGATGTTCCTAATAAATATGCATGAGATGCATTTACATGCACTGCCCCCATTGTATGCAAATGTACCATGCATATTCATTAGGGACAGCATGAAAACCTGAACTGTGTCTGGCCCACCAGGACCGGAGTTGGGAACCTCTGCCCTAGAGCAGCGGCCAACAGGGGCACAAACACCCACACCCACAGGCCCCACTATCCAGCGGCTCATGGAGAGTCAGGCTGTTGGGTCCTGCGCGCAGCAGCATCTACCAATACTAGCACCAATCATACATAATCAAACCTGTAAATAGATGCTGCACACGTATCAAAAAGCCAAGCTATTGCACATCTTCAAAATTCCACTCTTCTTGCTTAGGTTAAAAAACGCCGCACATGAGGTGGTGATTGGTGATCCCCTGAAGAAACAACTTTCAGTGAAATGCATGGGCGCCTAAAATATGGCGTTGGGATCTTTGTGAAGTCGAGAGTATGATCCTGCGAAATATATGAATAATGAAGCTAAGTATTTTTTAAAAGTGAAAGCTATGATCGTGTGGTCTTCTCTCATTGGCAGAAATGGAAAAACGTTTTGTAATATAATTGAACCAATCCGATGTTTGAAGGTCGTTGATGCCAAAAAAGCACTACATTGGGACTAAAATTTTGTCCAGGATGAGGAGCTACTATTTGTCTGAGACCTTTTTGAAGATATAGCAGAGTCTGTATATAACTATGCTGAAGGTTCAAGGTTTCATTTGGTGAACGTTGAGTGAGTTTATTTTTCATCTGTATCACTTGCAGTAATCACTCGAGAAGTGACCGATATACTATTTGTTTGGATACAAAAAAGAGAGCAGTGACCACGGCATGGCTAGGTTACCCCATAGTAGTATATAGTATTTCTCTCACGTGATATTTCTGGGTTCCCTTTTCTGGGGCCCAATCACTGGCATACCTGCTTGGTGTGTGTGCTCACATCCCATTTTTGGGTGCACACAGTTCCTCCAGGAACATGCACTATGTACTAGCTAGCAGACTGTCTGCAGTTAGCAAGTGTATGGCTGGAACACCTTGCAGGGTGCAGTGGGTGGAGACTGACCGTGCTCTCTGCTGGTGAATGTCAGATAGGGGTGGGGGGCAGCTGAGCTTTTCCAGGCCTACTGCCCTATGTGATGCGTACAGATCTGCCTTGACCTCCCTGTAGGGTACCCATTCCCCTCTACTGCCAACATTGCAGGGATGTAGAATGTGGATCTGTTGGTGAGAGATCCTGTCCCCCAGCCTGACCCACAGGGGTGGGTTGGGAGATGCTACATAATCCACTTTGAGATCCGAACACCACCCTTCACTTATAACATGTGACCATGGCACCCACACAGGCTATGCACTATTCTGGGTGCATCATAGTCCACAAGGCCTAGACGTGACTAGGAAATACAGATGGACACAGGTGTATCCTAGGTGTGTCTGCAGGGACTACCCATCACACACTGGCACTGATGGGGACCTACAGCACAGCCTATCTCAGCTATGCCATGTGCTGCGGACCTGGTGCTGGGCCCCCCACTTCACCCTCAGGGTGAGCACAGGAACTGCACGATGTCACGGTCTGTAGCTACTCTGTGCCAGTAACACGGTCAGTTCCCCCTACCAGGCCGGGGTGCTATAAAGGCGCATACCCCATCTTGTGATCAGATGTAGGCTGCTGATCTGCATGTGCAGTGCATCATTGGTACGGGTGAGTTTACCCTATCCTGGTAACCACAGCAGACAGCGTGTGTGGTGAACTGCAGTCTTTTTGTAGCCAGCCAGCGGCATGTTAGATGCTATAGAGATGTAGCCCAGTGGTTACTTCAGTGACGGTGGAGGCAGAGGTCATGGGTTTGATCCCATAGTGGTGTTATTTAAGAATGCTGTCTGAGGCTTTTTCTTTTCATTTCAATCAGTGCTGCCAGCAGAAACACCCTCACAGTGCTGTAGCCTAAGGTGCCTCATAGGCACCCTATAAAGCGCCCTATAAGGCGCCCTATAGGGCACATTATAGGGTGCCTTGGCAGTCAGGGCACTTTATAATGTGACCTATGGGGCGCCTTATGAGGCACCTTAGGTTACGGCACTGTGAGGGTGTTTTTGCTGGCAGCACTGATTTAAATTAAAAGGAAAAGCCTCAGACAGCCTTTATAGATTACACCACTGCAGGATCAAACCCATGACCTCTGCCTCCACTGTCATTGCAGTAACCAGTGGGCTAACTCTTTATAGCTTCTAACACTGCGCTGGCATGTACCTAGGGTTAACGCACGTTAACGTGCCACGGCGCCCACTATCGCGCGATACAGATTCTTGCTACCTTAGGACCGGAACACCCACTCCTTATATGGCATTCTTCACATTATCGCTGCAACTAGCGCCGGTAACATTAAGACGGTTTAGTAAACATACCCCATAGTGTATTTGGACTTTCAGAAAGCCTTTGACAAGGTCCCTCATCAGAGACTTTTGGCAAAACTAAAGAGTCATGGGATAGGAGGCAGTGTACTATTGTGGATCAGGAACTGGTTAAAAGATAGGAAGCAGAGGGTAGAGCTAAATGGCTAATTTTCCCAATGGAGAAAGGTGAATAGTGGTGTACCCCGGGGATCTGTGCTGGGTCCGCTGCTTTTTGACATATTCATAAATGACCTGGAAAAGGGAATAACGAGTGAGGTTATCAAATTTGCAGATGACACAAAACTATTTAAAGTTGCTAAAACCCAAGAGGATTGTGGAAAATTGCAAGAGGATCTTGATAAATTGGAAGACTGGACATCAAAATGGCAGATGAAATTTAATGTGGACAAGTGCAAATTTATGCACCTAGGGAAGAACAACCCAAACTATGGTTACACGATGCAAGGTTCCACATTAGGAACCACCACCCAGGAAAAAGATTTAGGCGTCATTGAGGATAACATGTTAAAACCCTCGGCCCAGTGTGCAGCGGCAGCCAAGAGAGCAAATCGGATGCTAGGTATCATAAGGAAAGGAATGGAAAATAAAACAAAGGATATTATAATGCCTCTATATCGTTTCATGGTAAGACCGTACCTTGAATATTGTGTGCAATTCTGGTCGCCATATCTTAAAAAGGATATAGCGTTATTAGAAAAGGTTCAGAGAAGAGCCACCAAAATGGTAAAGGGGATGGAAGGATACCCCTATGAAGAAAGGCTAAAAAGGTTAGGGCTCTTTAACATGGAAAAGAGACGGCTGAGGGGAGATATGATAGAAGTCTATAAATTATTGAATGGAGTGGAACGAGTAAACGTAGATCGATTGTTTACGGTATCAGAATATAGAAAGACTAGGGGACATGCAATGAAGCTACAGGGTAAACTATTTAAGACTAATAAAAGAAAATATTTTTTCACTCAACGTGTAATCAAACTCTGGAATTTGTTACTGGAGGATGTAGTAAAGGCTGTTAGTGTAGCTGGGTTTAAAAAAGGTTTGGACAAGTTCCTGGAGGAAAGGTCCATAAACCATTATTAAGAAGGGACCCAGGATATCAATGCTTGACCCAGTACAAGCATTGTGGAGCCTGTGTCTTTTGGGGAACTGCTAGGTACGTATGACCTAAATTGGCCACTGTTGGAAACAGGATACTGGGCTTGATGGACCTTGGTCTGACACAGTATAGCATATCTTATGTTCTTAGGTAAGAGGAAAGGAGGGAAATTTAGCAATTTCAGGTTAAACCAGTTGTCTTCACCAGCAAGTTCTTAGATTGTTATAGTTGGTGATCCAATCATTAGGCATGCAGATAGTTGGGTGGCTGTTGGATGTGAGGATCGCCTAGTAACTTGTATGCCTGGTAATAAGGTGGCAGACCTCACGTGCCACCTTGATAAAGTTCTAGACAGTGTTAAGGAAGAGTCTGCTCTCTTTGTACACATTGGTACTAATTACATAGGAAAGTTTGAGAGGAAGGTTCTGGAAGCCAAATTCAGGCCTTTAGGTAGAGAGGTGAAATCCAGAAGTTCCAGGGTAGCATTCTCTGAAATGGTTACCATTCCACATGCAAGACCCAAAAGGCAGGAAGGGCTCCAGAGTCTCAATGCGTGGATGAGACAATGGTACAAGGAAGAGAGTTTTGGATTTGTTAAAAATTGGGCAACATTCTGGGGAAAGGGGTGGACTTTTACAAAAGGATGGACTTCACCATAACTAGGGTGGAACCAGACTGCTGGCATTAACCTTTAAATAGGAGATAGAGCAGCATTTAAACTACATAATGAGGGAAAGCCGATATTTGCCCAAGAGCACATGTTCAGAATGATGTATCTTTGAAGGATACTAGCAAAACAAGGAAATTAGGGTTCCACTAAAGGTAAAAGAAACCCAGAGGCCTTTAAGTAAAAAGCAGAGTTGAAAGATTCCAAATTACCACTGTCTTCTTATATAATCAGACTGTTAATATGAATGAAAAACAAAATTTGAAATACCTGTATACAAATGCTAGAAGTCTAAAAAATAAGATGGGAGAGATGAATATATAGCACTGAATGAAAGGTTAAATATAATACCTGGTGAAAAGAAGATAGCCAGTGGGACAAATTATATCACAATGATAGGGTGGATTAACTTGGGTGTTAGAGTGGTGCCAAATGTGGTGAGGGAGGAGTGGCATAATGGTTCAAATCCCACTAGAGGACAGCAACCTTGGGCCAGAAGGACTGGGGTTTCTAGTCCCACAGGTGCTCCTTGTGGTCTTGGGCAAGTCACTTTAACTCTCTGTTGCCTCAGGTACAAAAACATAGGGGTATGTTTACTAAACCGTGCACACATGCGCGGCGCACAGTAGCGTACGCTAATGATGCACTTAAGTGCACGTCACACTAACGGGCCCGCGCACGTGTGCGGTGCGCTGATGTGCGATAGAGGCGGGGAAAGGCGTACGGAGGGTGGAGGAAGGCCCCCGAGGGGCGGAGGTACGGGGTCAATGGGTGGAGAGTGGGAGGGGAGAGGCTCCTCGCATAGGAGCGGGGCTGAATTTTGGCAAAAAAAATACCGCGAGTGGAAACCTCGCGTTAGAGCCGATTTAAAGGGAAGAGAAACCATTTCCGTCAGCAATGTACAGCAAAACCGGGGAAACCTGCAAAACGTGAGCAGTGTGATACATGTGCACAGAACAAAATAGCAAATATAAATTGAAAATGACCACAACAAATTTCAAATAAATTATAATCCAGCTGGGCAACAGTGATATTAATGGGCAACCATAAAAAACACTCCCAGGATAGCACCAAAAAAAAGAAATGATTTTTGGAAGGGTCTACGCTCCGTAGACTCTTTCAAAAGCAATGCATTTTAATGGAGCTTTCCTGGGAGTGTTTTTCAGGTTGCCCATTGATATCACTGTTGCCCAGCTTGGTTTTGGTTTTTTTCCCCTTTTCTGGAGGTCATTTTTGAGGTTTATTTGCACCTTTGTCCCCATACAAGGTAAACGAGCCCACAGTAAAATTGTGCAGAGCCGGGTGTCTGACTCGTGTGGCCAGGTTTCCTATCCCCAGAGACTGCAGTGTCTCTGTGGCCACAGTGTGGTGCAGTGGACACAGCCAGTGCCTGTAGAACCAGAAGGTCACAGGTTCAAATCCCAGCTGGGGCTCCTGCCAACCCAGTCCCCATAGTTTTACCCACCACTAAACAGTGATAGTACAGACACTCCTTTATTGCAGAGAACATAAGCATGGTTCCAACACCTATATTTTACCCCACACCGAACACAAACCATAACAATGGGCATTACCTACAGCCGAGTCCCCCAAATTCAGTCCTGGAGTGCCACAACTCAATCAGGGCATATGCTTTTCCCCAGATAAGGACATGTCTGCATGTTGGCGGAGGGTACAGGTGGTGGAGGGGGCAGTGCCTCCAAGCCACAGCAGACAGTGGCCTAGGCGTGTGCAGGCTGGCATCGTCCACCGCAAGACAGGCTCTGTTGTATGTACAGTCATGGACTACCCAGGGAAGGCAACATATCTGTGGCAACACAGTGGTGCAGTGCACACAGACAGTGTATGCAGGAACAGAAGGTCACAGGTTCAAAGGCCAGCTGGGGCTACCACCAATCCTGTCCACATATTTTTCCCACAACTAAACCATGATAGTAAGGACAAACCTTTATTGCTGAGAACATATGCATGGTTAATACGCCGATATTTTACCACACCAAACACAGACACCATAAACAGCCGCATTACCTAGAGCAGAGTCTCCCAAATGCAGTCCTGGAGGGCCCCACAGCATTCAGGTTCCATGCTGCCTCTAATAAAGATGCCTGTGCTGCATATCTATGCACCACCCCCATGGTATGCAGATGTAGCTCATGCATATTCATGCGGGACAGCATGAAAAGCCGAACAGTGTTTGGAACACCAGGACTGGAGTTGGGAAACTCTGCCGTAAAGCAGCAGCCAACAGGGCCAGACACACCCACACACACACACACAGGCCCCATTGGCCAATGCCTCCTGGAGAGGCAGGACATTGGGCCCTGCCTGTATCTCCCAATACTAGCAGTTGCATACCTTAGCAATGCCACCCTACACCTGGGTATATGGTACACAGCTATCAAATGTTTCCCATGATAACTGGCAGATATCAATGCCTACGTTAAGCACATTTTGCTCCTTGGGCTCCACCATAACAATCATTCTGATGTCTGCGGTGTGTGCTGCAGGTCTGGTCTCTGACAGTGTTTACCGCCCTGGGGAGTGACCCCCAACAGTATTGCGTACCATATCCATGCCTGTACTGTGCCCAGGACTGGTGTGGTGGGTATGGCTGTTGAACTCCTCTATAGTAGCACAATGCTGGCATAGGTGTGGGGGTGGCTGTCTGTCTATCCAGTGTGTGGTGGTTGCAAATGTTGCCAGTATTGGGCTGCGAATGT
Organism: Ichthyophis bannanicus; assembly: GCA_033557465.1. Lineage (NCBI taxonomy): Eukaryota > Metazoa > Chordata > Amphibia > Gymnophiona > Ichthyophiidae > Ichthyophis > Ichthyophis bannanicus. Next base: position 352,122,251 of record CM066036.1, on the reverse strand, counting down.
GCATAATGAGGAGCAAGGTACCATGGGTATTGGCCGGACAGGGTGGCCTGGCCAGGGTGCATCTGCACAGGGCATAGGGCACTGACTGGGACATTTTAGTGCCCGGCCACCACCTACACAGACAGGGTGACCTCAGTATGTCCTGCTAAGAGATCACTCTCACCCTGACTGTGCAGTGACCACAGCATGGCTAGGCACCCCCATAGTGCTATATGGTATTTCTCTCATGTGATAGATATGGATTTCCTTTTGGGGCCCAGTCACTGATTTATCTGCTTGCTGTGTATGCTGACATCCCAGTTCTGGGTGCATGCATCTCCACTGGGAACATGCACTGTGGACTAACTAGCACACTGTTTGCAGCTGGTATGTGTTGTGATGGAGCAGCTTGCATGGTGCAGCGGCTGATGACTTGCTGCAGGAGAATATCAGATAGTGGTGGGGTGCAGCTCACCATATCCAGGCCTACTGTCTGTCTGCTATTGTGTTATGGATGTGTGTAGAGCTGCATTGACTGCCCTATGGGGTGTCTGTTCCCCAGCAGGACTGGGGTTGATGTTCCCCTCTACTGCCACCTTTGCAGGGGGGGGGGGGTAGAATGTGGATCTATTGATGGGAGACCCTGTTTGCCACCCTCAGCCCTGGAGGAGGGGGGGGGTGGTGGTGGTGGTACATGGCCCACCTAGGGGTCCATGGGGGCTACAACTGACTGAAACACACAGAGATATCCAAGGTGTTTCAGCAGAAACTACCTATCTCACAGTTTAACACTGCTTTGGACCTGGTGCTGAGCGCCTCACCGCACCCTCAGGGTGAGCACAGTACCCGCACAATGTGACGGTGTGTAGCTACTCTGTGCCAGTAAAACACACGATCAGTACCCCCTACCAGGACGAGGTGGTGTGTGGGTGCACATGGTCACTTCCCTCTACCAGGCCGAGGTGCTGTGGGGGTGCATTGCCCATCTTGTGTTAATCTGTGGACAGCTGATTTGCATGTGCAGTGCATCATGGGTATGGGTGGGCTAACCCTATCCTGGTGACCACAGCAGACTGTCTGTGTGGTGACGTGCATGCTCTCTGCAGCCAGCCAAGGACTTGCTAGCAGCTGTAGCCCAATGGTTACTTCACTGCCTCTGAAACCAGAGGTCATGGGTTTAAACCCACAGTAGGGTTATTTGATAGGGTTGTCCAATGCATTATCTTTTGTTAATGTACATATTTTGATGCCAGCAAAAACACCCTCAGCGTACTGTACCCATAAGGTGCCTCTGAGGGTGCTTTATAGGGCGCCCTATAGGGCACCTTATGGTTCCCGTCCATATAAGGTGCACTATACATTATCCTGTGACACAACCTATAGGGTGCCCTATAGGGGACATTTTAGGGTGGTGTGGCGGACAGTGCAATTTATAATGTGCCATATGGAGTGCCTTATAGGATGCCTTATACAGCACCTTCAATTACGGCACGTGAGGGCGTGTTTGCTGGCAGCAATTAATAACATAAAAACAAAGTGCTGCAGGATAAAATATGTACAATGCAAAGCTGATGCCACAGCCAGCCTTATGTATTAGGCACACTGGGCAGCAAACTCATGACCCCTGTATCAGCAGTCAGTGCCTTAACCATTGTGCTCCACTGCTGCTCCTCCTTGCCTGTCAGCGCACCTACTAATGCTTTTCATTCCTTACACTGCACAGTGCTGCCATAAAAAACAGTACACTGACCTTGCGGTACCTCATACGGCACCCTCTAAAGCGCCCTATAAGCAACATTCTAGGGTGTCTTGGCTGACAGTGCCCTTTAAAATGTGCCTTATAGGGCGCCTTATGTTAACACGCTTTGAGAGTGCATTTGTTAGTAGTGATAATTAAAATATGAATAAAATGCCTCCTAAAGCAATCTTCCCCATAATATGTTATGCCTCAGCCAGCCTTCTTCATTGGGCAATTTGGGGGATTGAACCCCTGATCCCTGCACCATTGGCAAGTGCCTTAACCATTGTGCTGTGGCTCTGCTTTTCTTCTTGCACATCAGCGCACCACTTATACCGCCCAGTATTATAATGCCTCCATAAACAGCACGCCGCCCAATGCCGCCAAAAACATTAGCGTGCTGCCTTATGCTGCCCAGTATTTCTGCGCCTCATAAATTAACACCTCAGCCAGCCATCTTCATTGGGCACTGTGGGGGATTGACCCCCTGATCCCTGCACCATTGGTCAGTGTTTTAACCATTGTGCTGTGGCTCTGCTCTTTTTCTTACATTTCAGCGCGCCACTTATGCCTCCCGTGCAGCTATCTCATGCGCTAAGGTGCGGGGCGCACAAGGGCGCCGCGCACCTTAGCGCATATGTAAATTCCGGCTTTTCTTTTTCAGGATGGAACGCCCACTCCTTATATGGCATCCGCTCACTACCGCGGCCCGCACTTTACCGGGGTTTTAGTAAACATACCCCTTAGACTGTGAGCCCTTTGGGGACGAGGAAAAAATATATATACAGTACCTGAATGTACACCGCTTTGACAGTTAGAAAAGCGGTATATAAGCCTAGTTAAATAAATAAATAAATGTTAAAGAGGGCATTTAGTCAAACAGGATAAAAGCTTTGTAGGAAACAAAATAGACCGTGAGGGGCATTTTACTTAAGGCATACAGGGCGTTGAGGACATCCAAAGGGGGATGTGCAGAAAATGTATTCAGTTCCAGAACCGGGCATGTGGACATCCAGACTTATAGTAAAATAGAATGGGATAAGTGCATTCAAAGGGACTTTCAAACTTTCAAAGTGCATTCAAATGGACTTTTAACTTTTAACTTTCGAAAGGGAGACTATGATAAAATAAGGAAAAAAGTTAAGAAAAAGCTAAAAGGAGCAGTTGCAAATATTTAAAGACTTACATCAAGCTTGGGTGTTGTTGAAAAATACTATCTTGGAAGCCCAGACCAGCTGTATTCCACGCTTTAAGAAAAGTGGAAGGAAGTCCAGAAAACTGCCAGCATGGTTTAAAGGTGAGGTCAGAGAGGCTGTTGTTGCCAAAAACGCATCTTTCAGGAAATGGAAAAAAGAGACAAACGACGAAACCTGGAAACAGCACAAGCACTGGCAAGTTAAATGCAAGGCATTGATAAGGCAGGCAAAGGGAGAATTTGAGAAGAAGCTTGCTGCGGAAGCAAAACCGCATAATAAAGACTTTTTCAAGTATATTCGTAGCAAAAAACCTGTGAGAGAGTCAGTTGGTCCATTAGATGATAGAGGGGTTAAAGGGGCACTAAGAGGCGACAAGGCGATAGTGGAGAGACATGTTAAAACCTGAAAGTATGTTTGTTTGTACAGGGTGGTGTACACAACCAGACTGTCTAAGAAAACATGAGAGAGTTAATTTTGTTCAGAACTTTGCTTAGAAATAAACTTCATATATTTGCTTACTAAGTAGGTGAAGAGGTACATGTCCTGTAAATAAAGAAAGGGCAGGCTGTACTCTAGCCTCTCTGTCTCAGGGTTATTAGATATCAAGCAATCAGCAGTAAACAGTTATGTCTTGGAATACATGTATGTCTCCTCATACTGACCTACACTGATTAGAAGTTGACCTATGATGTGATAAATACGTAATATCTGACGTGTCATAATAAAGTGAAATTATGCTGTATCATCCAAAAGAGCCTTATAAATAAAGTGAACCATGGCTAGCAGTTAGAGTAAACAAAGAGAACTTGGTTCTGTTTGTTTCTCTCCACAAAGCTTTGGTGTATAGAAGTGTGTTGTATTTTATTGCTGTCTTTTAGATCACCTTCCCATTGTTTTGAATGTAGTTTTCTGTTGCTCCAAGAGCCCTGCAGGTTGCTGGTGAGGAGGGGGCTAAGAAAGCCCACAAAACCCTCCGCCGATTGTGCTGCGGCGGCCAAGAGAGCAAATAGAATGCTAGGTATCATAAGGAAAGGAATCGAAAATAAAACAAAGGATATTATAATGCCTCTGTATCTTTCCATGGTGCGACCGCACCTTGAATATTGTTTGCAATTCTGGTCGCCGTATCTTAAAAAGGATATAGCATTATTAGAAAAGATTCAGAGAAGAGCCACCAAAATGGTAAAGGGGATGGAACGATTCCCCTATGAAGAAAGGCTAAAAAGGTTAGGGCTCTTTATCCTGGAAAAGAGACGGCTGAGGGAAGATATTATAGAAGTCTATAAATTAATGAACGGAGTGGAACGGGTAAACGTAGATCGATTGTTTACGTTATCAGAATATAGAAAGACTAGGGGACATGCAATGAAGCTACAGGGTAAACGATTTAAGACTAATAAAAGGAAATATTTTTTCACTCAACGTGTAATCAAACTCTGGAATTTGTTACTGGAGGATGTAGTAAAGGCTGTTAGTGTAGTGGGGTATAAAAAAGGTTTGGACAAGTTCCTGGAGGAAAGGTCCATAAACCATTACTAAGAAGGGACCGAGGATATCAATGCTTGACCCAATACAAGCATTGTGGAACCTGTGTCTTTTGGGGAAACTGCTAGGTACGTATGACCTAGATTGGCCACTGTTGGAAACAGGATACTGGGCTTGATGGACTTTGGTCTGACCCAGTATGGCATATCTTATGTTCTTATGACACACAATACACATGAGACAGTCAGCCCATGTGGAATACAGCAATGAGGATACATTGTCCAGGTACATGTCCATAGACATTCAGGTGCAAGTGAGGATACGCAAGCACATATAGCAACATAATGCCAGAGCATGAAGGACAGTAGAGAAGTTGGCAGCATGTCTGGCAGGCTCCCAAACATCTCACATGTGGAGACCAAGTACCTATGCTGCCTTATACTAGTGAGAAAGGAGCTCCTTTATCCACCCTAGGGAACACTTTTGGACTGCTGAGAGTTCCAAGCCACGTGGACAGGAATCCGCCTGATCCTGTACCAGTAAGAGCCATGGGAGACAAGGCAAGGACATCCATTGGGGCATGAGGGAAGCACACAGTCAGGCAATCTGGTGGCAGTAACACAGGGTGCATCCATAGGGAACAAAGTCTAGGGCAAGGGAGGGCTTCAGGGGCACATAGGGACAATGCACAATGGCATGGCGATAGGTGCTTTGTCATGCAGACAGCAGCATGGGGCTAGGCAAGCAATGAAATAGCAGAAGCCAACACAGATGTACAGTGCTGGTGTGTAGGATGGAAAGATAGCAGGCGGGGAAGCACTAACCATGGCACATCCATTCGCAGACGTTACAAGATCTGGAGATCTATCGAGGCACTCAAGTTCCACTACCATGCCGTGAGGCGCAAGAGGCCATGGCTCCTAAAGTAGATGTGGCATCAGTTCTAGGATCAACAAGGTAAGTACACACAACAGTAGTGTTGACAACCCATGGGCCAAGTGCAGTGCTGTCCCCAATATAGCTATAACATAGGGTGGGGGCTCAGTGTAGCAGAATTCTGAGTCACAGTGCAAGTGGGAGGTAAAAGATTAATACTAACGTTGCACACCCTCTACTATGCAGGCCTGGATGCTTTGGTACTGCAGGAACCTGTGGCTGTGCAGGTTGAAGAGGTAGCATCTGCAGGAACTAGGGAGGCACACAAGTATGTAGAAGGGGCATACAGTGGCTCAAGCAGTGGCAGCAGACACCTCCTGATAGACACCTTGAGGGAGGAGGAGCAGGAAGAAGGAGTAGACACCGAGCTGCATACTGAGCCCATGATCATGCACCTCCACTACATAGGAGGGCCACCAATACATAGCAGACTGGCCACCCTAGCCCAGATGGCTGAGAGCCACCACACTGCTAGAGAGAGGACCTCAGACTGACAGGCAGAAGAGCCAGGCCCTGAACAGTCAGAACTGTCACAGGGGCATTAGATGAGAGGGGAGGAGTTGTGGGAGGAGGGAGAACATAAGAACATAAGATATGCCATACTGGGTCAGACCAAGGTCCATCAAGCCCAGTATTCTGTTTCCAACAGTGGCCAATCTAGGTCATACGTACCTAGCAGTTTCCCCAAGGGACACAGGTTCCACAATGCTTGTATTGGTTCAAGCATTGATATCCTGGGTCCCTTCTTAATAATGGTTTATGGACCTTTCCTCCAGGAACTTGTCCAAACCTTTTTTAAACCCAGCTACACTAACAGCCTTTACTACATCCTCCGGTAACAAATTCCAGAGTTTGATTACACGTTGAGTGAAAAAATATTTTCTTTTATTAGTCTTAAATAGTTTACCCTGTAGCTTCATTGCATGTCCCCTAGTCTTTCTATATTCTGATAAGGTAAACAATCGATCTACGTTTACCCGTTCCACTCCGTTCATTAATTTATAGACTTCTATCATATCTCCCCTCAGCCGTCTCTTTTCCAGGTTAAAGAGCCCCAACCTTTTTAGCCTTTCTTCATAGGAGTAGACTTCCATCCCCTTTACCATTTTGGTGGCTCTTCTCTGAACCTTTTCTAAAATCGCTATATCCTTTTTAAGATACGGCGACCAGAATTGCACACAATATTCAAGGTGCGGTCTCACCATGGAACGATATAGAGGCATTATAATATCTTTTGTTTTATTTTCCATTCCTTTCCTTATCATACCTAGCATTCTATTTGCTCTCTTGGCCGCCGCTGCACACTGGGCCGAGGGTTTTAACATGGTATCCACAAGGACGCCTAAATCTTTTTCCTGGGTGGTGGTTCCTAATGTGGAACCTTGCATCGTGTAACCATAGTTTGGGTTGTTCTTCCCTAGGTGCATAACCTTGCACTTCTCCACATTAAATTTCATCTGCCATTTTGATGCCCAGCCTTCCAATTTATCAAGATCCTCTTGCAATTTTCCACAATCCTCCTGGGTTTTAACAACTCTAAATAGTTTTGTGTCATCAGCAAATTTGATAACCTCACTCGTTATTCCATTTTCCAGGTCATTTATGAATATGTCAAAAAGCAGCGGACCCAGCACAGATCCCTGGGGTACACCACTATTCACCTTTCTCCATTGGGAAAATTGGCCATTTAGCCCTACCCTCTGCTTTCTATCTTTTAACCAGTTCCTGATCCACAGTAGTACACTGCCTCCTATCCCATGACTCTTTAGTTTTGCCAAAGGTCTCTCATGAGGGACCTTGTCAAAGGCTTTCTGAAAGTCCAGATACACAATATCAACCGACTCACCTTTGTCCACCTGTTTATTCACTCCTTCAAAAAAACATAACAGATTAGTAAGACAAGATCTTCCTTGTCTAAAGCCATGTTGGCTGTCTCCCATTAGGTCATGACTATCTACATGCTGAGTAATTTTATTCTTTATGATGGTTTCTACCATTTTTCCCGGTACTGATGTCAGGCTCACCAGTCTGTAGTTTCCCGGATCACCCCTCGAACCCTTTTTAAAAATTGGTGTTACATTGGCGATCCTCCAATCCTCAGGTATTAGAGATGATTTTAATGATAGTTCACAGATTACTGATAGCAGGTCTGCAATCTCAAATTTCAGTTCTTTCAACACCCTTGGATGTATACCATCCGGCCCAGGTGATTTGCTACTCTTCAGTTTATCTAATAGTTGTAAGACATCTTCCCGATGTATCGATATTTCCTTCAATTCTTCCGCACCTTTAAATACCACTTCAGTCATGGGTAACATCCCTACATCTTCCTCAGTAAAGATCGAAGCAAAGAATTCATTCAGTCTCTCTCCGCTATCGCCTTGTCGCCTCTTAGTGCTCCTTTAACCCCTTTATCATCTAATGGACCAACTGACTCTCTCACAGGTTTTTTGCTACGAATGTACTTGAAAAGGTTTTTATTTCGCGTTTTTGCTTCCGCAGCAAGCTTCTTCTCAAATTCTCTCTTTGCCTGCCTTATCAATGCCTTGCATTTGACTTGCCAGTGCTTGTGCTGTTTCCAGGTTTCATCATTTGGCTCTTTTTTCCATTTCCTGAAAGATGCTTTTTTGGCAACAGCAGCCTCTCTGACCTCACCTTTAAACCATGCTGGCAGTTTTTTGGACTTCCTTCCACTTTTCTTAAAGCGTGGAATACAGCTGGTCTGGGCTTCCAAGATAGTATTTTTCAACAACACCCAAACTTGATGTACGTCTTTAACCTTTGCAACTGCTCCTTTTAGTTTTTTCTTAACTGTTTTCCTCATTTTATCATAGTCTCCCTTTCGAAAGTTAAAGGGTAGTACTGTGGATTTCCTTACTATCCCTCCTCCACTAATTAAATCAAAGGCGATCATGCTATGATCACTATTGCCAAGTGGCCCCAACACCCTTATCTCTTGCACTACATCTGGTGTTCCACTAAGGACTAGGTCTAATATTGCTTCCCCTCTGGTCGGTTCATGAACCAGCTGCTCCAAGAAGCAGTCATTTATTTCATCTAGGAACTTTATCTCCCTAGCATGTCCTGTTGTGACACTGACCCAGTCGATGCCGGGGTAATTGAAATCACCCATTATTATTACTGCACTGTAACTTTTGCTAGCTTCCTTGATTTCTTTGAGCATTTCATCATCCATTTGTTCATTCTGGGAGAGAAGGGGGAGAGGAGCAGGATGAGGGAGGAGGTAAAGGTGGGGAGGGAGAAGCTTCAGAAGGGGGTGGTGGGAGATAATGGGTGGGGAGATAATGGGTGGGAGATAATGGGTGGGGTGACACCATGAGGAAGGGGAAGGGGAAAGCAGGAGAGGAAGCCAGAGGCAGCACTGCTGTGCAACAGCTTTCAGGAGCTGTGGCACACTGGTGGCTCCAAGGCACACCATCACTGATACCATACCATGAAGTCTCTCTGGGCCTGGTGTTCTGGACATCCTGATGTACCTACAGGCCCTGAAGCATAAAGTGCAGCAGGGCTTCGCTGCTGTCACCTGGGCTCAGGACCTCATTGTTGGGCATCTGGAGAGCATCAGAGCAGAGCTGAGAGCTCTCACGCAGGGATTGTTGGGCTAGTGGGGCCTCAGCTCTGCCCCTATGCCACCCACTTCCAGGGGGGAGCACAGCGGGTAAGGGTAAGGGTAAGGGAATAGGCTGCTGTGACAGATAACATCTTCCAATGTGCAAATAAAAACTACAGTTACATATTTTCTACTTCTGTTTCCAAGTCATTCTTCCCCTATCCAGCACATGCATGCCAGTAGTCCCTGACCTACAGCAGCCTTGTTCTTACTGCCAACTGTGGGGGCCCAATAAAGCTGATCACCACCCCATGAATTCTGCGTGACCACCGAGATATGTGTACATAGACCATGATGTAGATCATACAGAGCTTTAAGGCTGTACTCCAGCACCACAGATGCAGGCCATGGTGATGGAAAAACAAATACAGGACCTGCAGAAGCCACCCATCTTCACTCTCCAATGCAGCCATCCTAATATGGTCTCTTTGCTCTTGGCACCACAAAAGCGCCATCGTGCCCATCACATGTACCCATGGCACTCTATGAGCAGTCTGTATGCCGCTGACTGTCCTTCCTGGTGCTGGGGTATACATCCATACACATGCCCCACTGTTTTGGTGCATCACGGCTATGTGGTCTCATACAATATGTCCTCGCCCTGCACAGTCTTTCAGTGCTATCGACACCTGCAACAAAAAGAAGGGTTTCATGGTCAAGGTGGAAGCAGGCATGTCCTGCACATAAGCATCCAGGACATGTCAAGCACTAGCAACATGAGGTCATCAGCCTCCCATCCAGGCAGTGGCAGTAAGCACATAAGGCATATGGATGGCCCCCACCACTGTTTGCCCTCCATGACAGTGTATCCTGGCCACACAGCCATCTGGACCTTGTCTATACTGTACTAGCATTGGAGAAATCCATGTATTTGATTCTGCAAACATCCGGTGGGACGTCCAGGTCATGAGGATGTCCATGCAAATAGTCCATTTTTTACGTTGAGACGTACAACTCAGGTATGTTCAAACACAAGCCATCAGGATGTTTAAAACAGCGCTGCTGTACATGTTTATGGTGGATTTTGCAACATGAGAATTTGGCTGATGCCAGAGGGTCTGAGCTATGGCTCCAAAGGCAAAGCTATCTAGTCTAAAGGAGAACTTCTGCCCAGCTGAGGTGGAGCTGCTGGTGTACCAAGTCTTTGACAAACACCACATCCTGTATTTTCACACCAGTGCCAACTATAGCACCCACCACAAGGAGCATCTGTGGTGTGGCATCAGTACAATGCTCAATGCGATATATCATGGCAACGGTGACACTGAGGTCCGCAAGAAGAAATGGAGGGTGATTTTTTTTTATTGCTGTTTATTGAATTATAATAAACAACATCCTGGTGTGATGGGTACACTTACACGACATCTGGGAAAGGAAATGAACAGCAACCATGTACATTTTTAATTTTTCCTGTAAATCCTTCCCTCCCCCCCTTCCCCCGCACTCTGTTTCACACATTCTTCTGCCTTTCTGCTCAGTAAGGTGACTCATTGGATGGCACACCCATGTTTGATCATTGTCAGCATCGTTTTTCTCAGTGTCCACTCCTCCTCTTCACCCTCCCTTACATCGTCTTCATTTTGTGTTCGTGGCTGTAGAGTATCTATATACTCCCCCCCCCCTATAGTGCTAAAGAGGCCTCTACTCAGCATGCATTCCCTCTGGCTTCTATTTGTTCTAACAGCATCAGTTGGTGGAAAGCCTTCTTCCACTCCCAAAATGTGGATGCTACAGGTTCCTGCCACTGGTGCAAGATAGGCTGTTTTCCAACCAAGCAAGCCTTTCTGACCAACAATCTTGTCCATTTCCCTTTGGGGTTGGTTGGGTGAACTGGTCAAATAGCAATCGGAATTGTGTCCACTCTACACGCTGGCACACAAATGTGCTAATATATGGCTGAACCTGATGCCAGTAGCGTCATATTGCCATGCACGACCACCGCATATGATGTAGTGCCACCAGAGGGACAAAGCACCATGGGTAGCTTCCATCGTTTGTCAGGCAGCATCTTACTGCTCGCCTAGGAGAAGTATGGGCACGGTTTACCACCCGGTATTGAATTTCACGCAACTTTGCCGACTGAGTGATATCTGGAATGTGATGAATGGCACCCAGGACCGTACCTTGGTCTACCAATATTGCACCTTCCCCTGCCCATTTTTGTTCTACCTATGAGAGATCTGGAGGGCCATGCCATTCTGCCAGTTTTCCTGAGTAATGTGAAATAGACAGGCCGGCCGATTTGCCCAATTCGAAAAAGTGTAAAATTCTCACAGCGGCTTCTGCCGTCAGAGATTGTTTTGGTAGGGAACCTACATAATGCCAAAGTTGATAATACGCGACTATGTGCTTCCTACTGAGTTCATATTCCCATCAAAGAACCTGAAACGATTTACAGGCTCCGGATTCATCCAAGATATATCCTAGGTTCCTTATCCTTGCCTTTGCCCATTCTCTAAACATCTGTGTTTTATTCCCTGGTAGAAATTTCACATTACCCCGCAGTGGTAGCCAGCTTGAGACCTTCGAGAGTACCTGCCAGTGAAAGCATGATACATGCTATACTCCCCATATGGGCTGAATCAACATGCTTCTCCCTAGATGGCACAGTAGAATTGTGGTATCCATATGTAGCACCGCTAAAATGGAATGTGGGGAGGCAAAAGCCTCCTCTAATGCCCGAGGAGTGTAAGTCTCTGTATATCCAAGCCAATCACACAGATGTCGCAATTGGCAGGCCCTTGCATACCTTGAAGTCTGTCATGGGGAGCGCCCCCTACGCCTATGGGCAATCCACGGCAAAGATTATTTTTAGAGAGCCACAGGGAACGTAAGGTTCATCTGCGTAGTAAAATGTCCTTACCAATTCCGGCTGCCTAAAAGAATTCAGTAACAAGACCAAGTGGAGGGAATTAAGGCTTTTATTCCCCGTCAATGCAAGGGTTCAAAATTAAGAGATGGATAATGAAACAGAAAGTCCTTTGTTGCAAAAGGTACCAGTATTCATAAACATGTGCTTAATTGTTACACTTCACAATTAATGCAGAGCTTGGGTAACAGGAATTCAGTTCATTCCAAAAGCATAAACATTCTCTATAAACTCTTCTATGTTACTCAGAGACTCCAGACTCTTAACATGAGGCTGTGCACAGGTCACACTCCATCTGTTCTGGTGGAGATAGGGAAACTGTATTTATGCATTCTGTTTCCATGCATTCTTCTTCACTAGAATCAACAGGGGAATAAACACTGTCCCTGTCTGACTCGGGTCGGTGTGCTATGCCTCTAGGGCCTTGTCTCCAATAACAGTCTGTTCTCAGGGCTTTTATGGATTTTATTAAACCAGTATGGTTTCTCCTTCTTTGTAGAGTGAGGACTTATTTTAACAGGGACTTTGGGATTCAAACATTCAATATCATTTCCATACCTGGAGCTTTGCTGGCTTGAATCCACACTGTTTTCCCTTTTAGCAATTTTCCTGCTGTAGCAATTTCTCTGCTTGTCAGCTTTAGGCAGGGCTGTGCTTCTTGGCAGTTTGGTGAAACCTGGCATGAATTCTCTTCTCTTCCTTGGTAAAAACTCAGGTTTATTATAAAATGCCTTTCCTTTCTTGCTTGGTAGAACTGGATAATTATTTCTCAGAGACTCTAAGCTTCTCTCCAAACCATTCCCTTTGGCTCCTTGCTTAGGTCTCTCTGTTCTGGAGTCAGGAACGCTGTGAGAACAGGGCGTGGCACAGCCTCTAACTTCAGAGCTGGCTCTAACAAACTTTCTTGGGAGAGCTGCACAGACAGCCTGGCCCTCCTGGATTTCACCCTTGTGAACCCTGTACCTGTGGGCTTGCTCCTCTAGGATTTCTTCAGTTACTCCTTCTCTTGGAGATGAACCTCTTGATAGAGCTGTTCCCCCTTGGGAAGACGTCCCTCTGTCTCTGTTCCTTCTCAGGTCCTTTCCTTTCTCTGGTGAAGCCGTACTCCCCTGTGTAGCCGTGCTTCTCTTCTCTGATGCAGCCGTACACCTCTTCCTTAATACAGCGGGACACTCCTTCCTTGCTGCAGCTAGACACTCCTGTGTAGCCGTGTACCTCTTCTCTGATGCATCTGGACCTCTTTTGCAAGCATTCAGCTCAGGCTTATAAGGAAATCTTTCCTGCCTGACTTCCGGGGTCATTTCCAGGTGCAAGTCATTAGGCTTCTCAAGCTCATTAGCTCCTGAATGTTCCTTCCTGCTCCCTCTAGCTGTGTCTGGAGGTAATTGCACATCTAGATTCTTAAAAGAAACAGGATTTCTTTTCAAGTTTTCAACTTTATCAATACCCACATCATGACACATCCCCCCTCTTAAAATATTACGGGCTGAATGTTCATCATTATCACAGCACGTAATCCTAGACATCGCATCGACATTGTAATGCAGCTTCCCTGCTCTATGTTGTACTTGGAATTCATATGGCTGCAATGGCGTATACCACCTAGTCAACCGGCTATTATTGTTGCGCATCTGGCTCAACCATTTGAGCGGAGCATGGTCCGTGATGAGGGTAAACTTTCTTCCCATAAGATAGAACTTTAAGGCTTCCACTGCCCATTTTATTGCTAAGCACTCCCGCTCAATGGTGGAGTACTTTTTTTCAGCCTGTGAGAGTTTCCTGTATTAGGAACATGATGGGGTGTTCAGCACCCTCCTGCATTTGGGAAAGGACGGCACCTAGGCCGACTTCCGATGCGTCTGTTTGGAGCAAAAATTGTTGGTTAAAATCCACCCCTCTTAATATGGGAGCTCTACACAGCTTCTCTTTCAACACCTTGAAGGCAGCCTCCGCATCTGCCGTCCAGGATAAAGTGTTCGGGGCATTTTTCCGCAACATTTCCGTGAAGATAGCGCTTTCTTCGGCGAAGTGTGGGATAAAACGTCTGTAATATCCAATGAGTCCTAAAAAGCTTCGTAGTTGCTTTTTATTCTGGGGTGCGGGAAAACTGCAGACACTTTCTATTTTATCTAACAAAGGACGGACTGTACCACATCCTAGTACATGTCCTAAGTATTTAACTTCACAGGCAGCAAACAGGCATTTTCCCGGGTTTAAAGTTAAACCAGCCTGTCGCATAGCGCTCAAGACTGCTTTTACTTGGAGCAAATGCTGATTCCACGTAGCGCTATGAATGACTATATCATCCATATAAGCCGTGGCATAATTTTGATGCGGACGTAAGACTATGTCCATCAATCTTTGACATGTCGCGGCCGCTCCGTGCAAACCAAAAGGCATGCGGCGAATTTGAAACAGGCCTACTGGCGTAGTAAAGGCTGTATTTGGTCGTGCCTCTCTGGTCAGGGGGACCTGCCAGTAGCCTTTTGTCATGTCTAATGTGGTGAGGTACTTAGCTTGACCTAGCCGGTCGAGGAGTTCTTCTATGCGCGGCATAGGATAGGCGTCAAATGTGGATATGTCGTTGACCTGGCGGAAGTCAATGCAGAAACGCATCGTTCCATCTGCCTTGGGGACCAGGACAATAGGGCTGGACCAAGGGCTCCGAGACTCCTCTATCACTCCCATGTTCATCATGTCCTGGACTTGTGCTATGACTTCTTGTCTTTTAGCTTCGGGCAAATGATACGGTCTTTGCCTGATAATTCTTCCAGGAGGAGTGATGATTTCATGGGCAACCAAGTTCGTTTCGCCGGGAAGGGACGTCAACACACCTCCAAACTTCTCCAGCATACTGAATAGTTGTTGCCTCTGCACTACAGAGAGTTCCTCCCCTACACATAGCTCCGGACTGGCTTTACAGTCGGACAACAGTGGGCCCAAATCTTCATCCACTTGCTTTTCTCCTACGGCTACAAAGCTTTTCATCTCAGTGTGCCCAGTGGAGCCAAATCCTCCGCTCCCCCGGCTGGTATGGCTTATCATCAGTACTTCCTCCAAAGGCGGGAAGCCCACCCGCTCGCATATCAGCTGAGCTATTCGCTCTCCCGCTTTCACTTCAAAATTCTCGTTTGAAAAATTGAACAGGAGTACCTTGATAATACCCCTATAATCTGGGTCAATTACCCCAGTGCCCACGTCGATGAAGTGTTTGTGAGCTAAACCTGAACGGGGTGCAATTCTACCATAACATCCCGCTGGTAACTCCACTTGAATGTCGGTGCTAATTAAAGCTCTGCCGCCTTTTGGGACTGTCTGACTTTCAGCACTGTATAAGTCGTACCCAGCGGCCTGGGGCGTGGCTCGACAGGGACTTCGAGCTTCTTGTGAGGTTTTGCAAAATTTTAAAACAAACCTCTTTCCTGATTCCTCAGGTATCTTGTGTTTGGGTTCCTTAACTTTCCCTAAAAGGGGATTGGGAACTACCCTGACTTTGAAAGGGGCACACCTGGACACGAGAGCTTCTCGTGGGTTTAAACCTTTTTCTATGCCTCTTT
Source organism: Ichthyophis bannanicus (assembly GCA_033557465.1). Lineage (NCBI taxonomy): Eukaryota > Metazoa > Chordata > Amphibia > Gymnophiona > Ichthyophiidae > Ichthyophis > Ichthyophis bannanicus. The sequence continues at coordinate 352,106,860 of CM066036.1, read as the reverse complement.
CAAACTGTGGCCAGTCCTTACCTAAGACCAGCTCCTTAGATAACCTGGGCACAACAGCTATTAGCATATTTTTCTCTAACCCCAAACCTCTGACCAGTAATTTGTACACAGGGTAAAAGGTAGCAGCACCATGCACACACTTTATCTTGACTCTACCCTCCTGTTGATCTGGGGCGGACGCAGCTTGCTCTTTGATAATGGACCAGAGCTTTCGCGAAATCATTGTCTGGTCCGCACCAGAGTCAAGTAAAGCCTTGGCAGCTACTCCTTGTACCGTAACATCAAGTACAAATCCCTCTGATACCAAGTGTCTGTGCTCCCCCATGAGCGCAGTGCGTACTCGGCACTCATTCATAAGGTGACCCAACTTTCCACAGCCAAAACATCTTTTAGAATGACTTTTCTCTACATTCTTATCAGCTTTCATATTTTGAGTTTTAAACTGGGAGAGACTTCCTGATGCCCGTCTGAATGTCGCTACTGCTGTCTTTGCTACCTCCCCAGTACACTGGGTAGCTAATTCAGCCTCTAGATACCTTTCTGTTAAGGCAATAGCCTCTGCAGTAGTGCGACAATTCTGAAGAATAAGGAAGCTCTTTATTTTACTGGGTACCGCAGTCATGAACTGTTCAAGGACTATTACATCCATTAGCGTTTCTACAGATCTTTCATTGGGCCTTAGCCACTTCTCAGCCAAGCTCTTAAGCCTGTGTCCCAATTTTTTAGGCGTTTCGCCTACCTCAAGACGCGCCGCACGTAGCTTGCGGTTATAGACAAGAGGAGTCAGGCCGAGACGTTCCCTAATGGCCTTCGTCACCTCGCTATAAGTTTTAGCCAACGAAGCGGGCATTGCCTTATAGGCTGACAGTGCCTCTCCAGTAAGGGATACTGCCAGTCTAATGGGCCATTGCTCCTCCGGCCAGCCTACGGAAAGAGCAATCCTCTCAAAAGAGTCCAGGAAGTCATCTGGATCATCATTCACTCCTAACTTCCCTAAAGTTAGAGTCTCGTAGGACCCTAGTCCTACCGGCCAGTTGCCCAGTCCTGAGCTCTGCTTCATGAGTTCAGCGGCTTCTTCCTGTGTCTTTTCTTGATGGCTCATCCAGGTTTCCAGCATCTGCAGGACTGGCTTTTGTTGCTCCTGCATTGCCAGGATTGCATGCTGCTGGGTTTGCGCAGCCAGTTCCGCCTGCTTGCTGAATTGTGTCGCCATCCAACTAAGCATATCGCATTGCTCCATCGCGATGAGATCCCTGGAAAGGAAAGAAAAAAAAAAACCCGTGTGGCTGCACAACAAAAATCAGCCCTACACTTCCCTTTTTTTTTCTTTTTTTTTTCAAACTTTTCCCTTTAAACGTTTTCTTGTATCCACACAAGTTATGCCCTTCTACCTGTTACCTGGCAGAAATGTAGACTCGAACTCTCAGCAAGGGTGGTGCTGCTCTGTGTTGTAGCACTCTCCAGCAACCTCGCCTTCCGTTCCGGATTCGCTGCTGTCTGGTCCACGTTTTTCTACTCCAGTCCAGTTTCTTCCAACTCCAGCCCGGGTTTTTCCAACTCCAGTCCGGGTTTTTCTTTTTTTCTTTTTCAGACTGAATACTGGTAGTTTTTTTTTTTTCTAATTTCTTTACAGTATCTCTTAGGATTAGATCCGCAATCCTGCCAACTACGCCATTTTGTCATGGGGAGAGCCCCCTACGCCTATGGGCAATCCACGGCAAAGATTATTTTTAGAGAGCCACAGGGAACGTAAGGTTCATCTGCGTAGTAAAATGTCCTTACCAATTCTGGCTGCCTAAAAGAATTCAGTAACAAGACCAAGTGGAGGGAGTTAAGGCTTTTATTCCCCGTCAATGCAAGGGTTCAAAATTAAGAGATGGATAATGAAACAGAAAGTCCTTTGTTGCAAAAGGTACCAGTATTTATAAACATGTGCTTAATTGTTACACTTCACAATTAATGCAGAGCTTGGGTAACAGGAATTCAGTTCATTCCAAAAGCATAAACATTCTCTATAAACTCTTCTATGTTACTCAGAGACTCCAGACTCTTAACATGAGGCTGTGCACAGGTCACACTCCATCTGTTCTGGTGGAGATAGGGAAACTGTATTTATGCATTCTGTTTCCATGCATTCTTCTTCACTAGAATCAACAGGGGAATAAACACTGTCCCTGTCTGACTCGGGTCGGTGTGCTATGCCTCTAGGGCCTTGTCTCCAATAACAGTCTGTTCTCAGGGCTTTAGGGATTTTATTAAACCAGTATGGTTTCTCCTTCTTTGTAGAGTGAGGACTTATTTTAACAGGGACTTTGGGATTCAAACATTCAATATTATTTCCATAACTGGAGCTTTGCTGGCTTGAATCCACACTGTTTTCCCTTTTAGCAAATTTCCTGCTGTAGCAATTTCTCTGCCTGTCAGCTTTAGGCAGGGCTGTGCTTCTTGGCAGTATGGTGAAACCTGGTATGAATTCTCTTCTCTCCCTTGGTAAGAACTCAGGTTTATTATAAAATGCCTTTCCTTTCTTGCTTGGTAAAACTGGATAATTTATTCTCAGAGACTCTAAGCTTCTCTCCAAACCATTCCCTTTGGCTCCTTGCTTAGGTCTCTCTGTTCTGGAGTCAGGAACGCTGTGAGAACAGGGCGTGGCACAGCCTCTAACTTCAGAGCTGGCTCTAACAAACTTTCTTGGGAGAGCTGCACAGACAGCCTGGCCCTCCTGGATTTCACCCTTGTGAACCCTGTACCTGTGGGCTTGCTCCTCTAGGATTTCTTCAGTTACTCCTTCTCTTGGAGATGAACCTCTTGATAGAGCTGTTCCCCCTTGGGAAGACGTCCCTCTATCTCTGTTCCTTCTCAGGTCCTTTCCTTTCTCTGGTGAAGCCGTACTCCCCTGTGTAGCCGTGCTTCTCTTCTCTGATGCAGCCGTACACCTCTTATTTATTTATTTATTTAACTGCATTTATATCCCGCTTTTCACCGGGTCAAAGCGGTGAAACATATAACTTAGGGGGGGGGCAATTTTCAGGGTGGGGCCATCACCACGGGCAACAATTAATGATTTGGGTAGACATAGACATGTATATTTCTGCTGAATCTAAGCATTGGGTCATGCGGATGGGGTGGTATTTCTGTTCAGAGATGTTCACTGAATAGGATTGTCTTCAGCTGTTTCTTAAATGATGTGATGTCAGCGTTGTTCCTGATGTGGTTTGGTAGAGAGTTCCAGAGGGATGGAGCATAAAGTTCGAAGGCTCTGTTGCAGGTCCGTTGTGTGGATTTGGTTCTTTTGTGGGGGACAATGATAGAGTTATTGGAGGAATGTCTGGTTGGTCTGGTTCCTTAATACAGCGGGACACTCCTTCCTTGCTGCAGCTGGACACCCCTGTGTAGCTGTGTACCTCTTCTCTGATGCATCTGGACCTCTTTTGCAAGCATTCAGCTCAGGCTTATAAGGAAATCTTTCCTGCCTGACTTCCGGGGTCATTTCCAGGTGCAAGTCATTAGGCTTCTCAAGCTCATTAGCTCCTGAATGTTCCTTCCTGCTCCCTCTAGCTGTGCCTGGAGGTAATTGCACATCTAGATTCTTAAAAGAAACAGGATTTCTTTTCAAGTTTTCAACTTTATCAATACCCACATCATGACAAGTCCTATCCCTCCCTTTCCCCGTGGATCTTTCATGCAGTGTGGCAGTATTCTGGCTCTCTTCCTCTGCCACAGAAACTTCCTTAAGGTGCGTTCAATCCATAGGATATCTTTCCAAAAGAGGTGGCAAGGGAGGGTGTGTAGCATGTACAGCAATTTGGGGAATAGCACCATCCAAAATGCAGCCACTCATCCTAGAAGCGATAGCGGTAGGGAGGTCCAGTTCTCCATCCAAGCTCTTAGTTGTTGCAACATTTTTGCATAGTTGAGTTTATACAAAAGGTGAGTATCCCCTGGTAACTGGATACCTAAATACATAAAGGCGGTGTCCGCCTACTTCAAGGGGAACGGGGAGCTCCATAAACCTCACACCAGCCCCAGTACATCTGATACTTCAGATTTAGCATAATTAATCTGGAGTCCCGCCACCCCCCAAATTTGGCAAACGCCCTCAATATTCAGGGAAGGGATAACCACAGGTTCATGAACAGCATAAGCATGTTGTTTGTGAAGGCCGAGATCTTAAACTCCTGCCTCCCTATCTGTACTCTGGGTATCACCATGCAGGACACCAATTTGCACACCAGTGAATCCAAGGATAACACGAACAATAGGGGTGAGAGGGGACATCCCTGACACGTCCCATGGCCCAGGTGGAATGCCTCGGACAGCGTCCTATTCACCATAACCACTGCTGTGGCCTTTTCATACAAAACCTGTATCATACGGATAAAGTGATCCCCAAGGCCATATAAAGGTAGTAACTGGAATAAATAGGACCACCTCACTCGGTCAAAGGCTCTTTCAGCGTCAAAACTGACCATCAGAGAGGGGATCTGATATTCCCGAATCCATTTTAGAGAGGCAATGATTTTTTGTATATTGCGGACAGCGTCCCATTCACCATAACCACTGCTGTGGCCTTTTCATACAAAACCTGTATCATACGGATAAAATGATCCCCAAGGCCATATAAAGGTAGTAACTGGAATAAATAGGACCACCTCGCTCGGTCAAAGGCTCTTTCAGCATCAAAACTGACCATCAGAGAGGGGATCTGATGTTTCCGAATCCATTTTAGAGAGGCAATGATTTTTTGTATATTGCGGCATGTATAATGCCCACGTATGAAACCCACTTGAGACTCCTGTATCAGATTGGGGAGCAGGGGCGCTAAACAATCGGCCAGGATTTTGGCCTGTACCTTTAAGTCAAACTTGATTAAGGAGATCGGTCTATAAGATGCTGTTTGCAGGGGGTCCTTTCCGGGTTTTGGGAACAGTGTTATATATGCCTAATTTCTCCCCCAAGTGATCCGTCCATTCTCTAGCTGCGCCTTGTACATGTCCGCCAGTATTAGGGTGACCTAGTCTGTCAGTAATTTCTAAAATTCTGCCCATAGTCCATCTGGACCTGGGGCCTTGCAACATTGGGCGCTTTTTATCCCTTTTTGTATTTCCTCAACTGTAATGGGTGTTCCTAGTGTGGCCGCTTGTTGGTTGGAAAGCCTGGAAAGGGAGAGATCTTGCAAGCACGTTGAGATGTTCTCCTGTGAGATCTCCTCCCCCCCAGTATAGATCCTGATAAAAACCTCTGAAGAGCCCTACAATTCCGGCAAAATCTTTTTGAAGGCTACCATTTTGGTCTCTTAGGGCTGCTACCATTTGAGGCTCCCTGCCTCCCTTATGTTTATGTTTATTACATTTGATATACCGCCTTTCAAACAATCAAGGCAGTTTACAATTGGTAATGAAAAAGATGGCCACTGGCCATGAAAAAGGAAAGGAAATTACAATCTCAAGACAGGACAGCAAAAGATAAAAGCCAAACATAACCAGAAAAGAAAAACGAAAACACAACAGAGGGAGAGAGAGGGATACCAGGATAGACATAGACAGGTGGGGGTTACATGGCTGAATGAGACAGATAGAGGACAGTGATACATAACGGACAAAGGACAATGACACAAATAAATAACACATGTGAGAATGGTACTGAGGCAGGCAGGGCCGGATTTACCTTGAGTGAGGCCCTACGCCAACAAAAATTGTGGGCCCCCAGAAAAGATAAAAACGAGCACGCCGGATCAGCTGCGCGCTGTTGGCCCTGACGTCATAATTAAACTGGGAATCCCAAAAGCCAAACTTGGAATGTACAACACTGTAGAAATAAAACTATACATTAATTTGCTCTTGTACTAAACAAAGTGCAGACGTTAATGATGCACATTTACCAGAGCTGACATATTCCAATTAATAAATTCAAAATAAAGAGATATTTTTCTACCTTTTGTGCATTTTTTTTCAGCTGCAATTGCTCCAGCCACTTTCTTCTGGTTTCTTCGTGTCAGTCTAACTCCAGTCTTAACCCCCCCAGCCCATTTCCAGTCCCAGCCCCCCCCATCGGCTCAAGTAAACTTTAATAAAAAAAAAAATAAAACGCTGGCTGCTGCCGCTGCTGCGGCGGCAGCATGGACTGTCCCGTGGGGCCCCCTCTGCCCGGCTGAGCCCCTCCGTGCCGGCTTTGAGAGGCGCGAAGGGAGAGTGTCTCCCTCGCGTCTCTGTTAAGCCCGCAGGGGCTGATGGGAAATTTCCCATCTGCCCCTGCGGGCTTAACAGAGACGCGAGGGAGACACTCTCCCTTCGCGCCTCTCAAAGCCGGCACGGAGGGGCTCAGCCAGGCAGAGGGGGCCCCGCGGGACAGTCCATGCTGCCGCGGCAGCAGAGGGGGCCCCGTGGGACAGTCCATGCTGCCGCGGCAGCAGCCAGCGTTTTTTTTTTAATTTAATTTTAAAAAAGCTAACAATTTGTTCAATTTTTGTGGGCCCTTGCCAGCTGTGGGCCCTACACCATGGCGTAGTTGGCGTATAGGTAAATCCGGCCCTGGAGGCAGGTATGCTATCAGGTGGGAGGGGGGAGGTCAAAAGCAATAGAGAAGAGGTAGGTTTTCAGATGGGCTTTGAATGTCTTAGAAACATAGAAACATGGAAACATAGAAACATGATGACAGAAAAAGACCACATGGCCTATCTAGTCTGTCCTTCCATATCAACAACTACAACAGTCCACTATTTACCTTTAGAGATCCTCTGTGTTGGTCCCATGCTTTTTTGAATTCAGTTACTGTCCTCATCTCTACCACCTCCACTGGGAGACTATTCCATGGATCCACTACTCTTTCCGTAAAGAAATATTTCCGCATATCACTCCTGAATCTATCTCCCTTCACCCTCATCCCATGTCCCCTCGTAGCAGAACTTGCTTTCAATTGAAAGAGGCGCTCTCCCTGAACATTTATGCCACGGAGGTATTTAAACATCTCAATCATATCACCTCTATCCCGCCTTTCCTCTAAGGTGTACATATTAAGATCCTTAAGTCTGTCCTCATATGCTTTATAATGAAGCCCACTAATCATTTTAGTAGCCACCCTCTGCACCGACTCCATTCTGTTCACATCCTTTTGAAGGTGCGGTCTCCAGAATTATGTTTATGTTTATTTGAATTTGATATACCGCTCAGGCCGAAGCATTAGAGCGGTTTACAATAATATATCACTTGTGGAAATATGAAAGGAATGCCATTTGTAAGATAGGACAGAGTAGAGGACAGAAACAGACAAAAGGATAGGCAAAGAAAAGAAAGGGAACAGCAGGTTACCATAATATATGCGTATGACAATCCAGGCCACATATTCAATGCTCATTTCAGGACAAACGCTATCTAGTCTGTCCTTCCATAACAACTACAACAGTCCACTTTTTACCTTTAGAGATCCTTTGTGTTGGTCCCATGCTTTTTTGAATTCAGTTACTGTCCTCATCTCTACCACCTCCACTGGGAGACTATTCCATGGATCCACTACTCTTTCCGTAAAGAAATATTTCCGCATATCACTCCTGAATCTATCTCCCTTCACCCTCATCCCATGTCCCCTCGTAGCAGAACTTGCTTTCAATTGAAAGAGGCTCTCTCCCTGAACATTTATGCCACGGAGGTATTTAAACATCTCAATCATATCACCTCTATCCCGCCTTTCCTCTAAGGTGTACATATTAAGATCCTTAAGTCTGTCCTCATATGCTTTATAATGAAGCCCACTAATCATTTTAGTAGCCACCCTCTGCACCGACTCCATTCTGTTCACATCCTTTTGAAGGTGCGGTCTCCAGAATTGCACACTATACTCCAAATGAGGTTGCACCAAAGACTTATACAGAGGCATTATCACCTCCTTTTTTCTGCTAGCCATTCCTCTCCATATGCACCCAAGCATCCTTCTAGCTTTTGCTGTCGCCTTTTCTACCTGTTTAGCTACTTTAAGATCATCAGACACAACCATGCCTAGGTCCCGCTCTTCTTTAGTGGACAAAAGTACTTCACCTCCTATACTGTATTGCTCCCTTGGATTGCTGCAGCCCAAATGCATGACCTTACATTTTGTTACATTAAATCCCAGCTGCCAAATTCTAGACCATTCTTCAAGCTTAGCTAGATCCCTCCTCATGTTATCTACACCTTCCTGTGTGTCTACTCTATTGTAGATTTTGGTATCATCTGCAAAGAGGCAAACCTTACCCGACAGCCCTTCCGCTATATCACTAACAAAGATGTTAAAAAGAATCGGACCAAGGACAGATCCCTGGGGCACACCACTGGTAACATCCTTCTCCTCAGAGTGAGCTCCATTTACTTGTACTCTTTGTCGCCTCCCACCCAACCAATTTCTAACCCAAGCAGTAACTTTAGGGTCCATCCCTAGGGTGCTCAGTTTGTTTATAAGTCGCCTGTGAGGAACAGTGTCAAAGGCTTTATGAAATCTAAATACACCACATCTAGAGCTCTCCCTCGGTCCAACTCCCTGGTCACCCAGTCAAAGAAATCAATCAGATTTGTCTGACAAGACCTGCCTCTGGTGAATCCATGCTGCCTCGGATCCTGTAATCCGCTGGACTCCAGAAACCTCACTATTTTCTCTTTCAGCAGCGTTTCCAATAATTTACTCACCAACGAAGTTAAACTAACTGGCCTGTAGTTTTCAACCACATCCTTACTTCTGCTTTTGTGTAAAGGCAGCACAAGCACTGGCAAGTCAAATGCAAGGCATTGATAAGGCAGGCAAAGGGAGAATTTGAGAAGAAGCTTGCTGCGGAAGCAAAAACGCGAAGTACAAACCTTTTCAAGTACATTCGTAGCAAAAAACCTGTGAGAGAGTCAGTTGGTCCATTAGGTGATAAAGGGGTTAAAGGAGCACTAAGAGGCAACAAGGCGATAGCGGAGAGACTGAATGAATTCTTTGCTTCAGTCTCTACTGAGGAAGATGTAGGGATGTTACCCATAACTGAAGTGGTATTTAAAGGTGCGGAAGAATTGAAGGAAATATCGATACATCGGAAAGATGTATTACTACTATTAGATAAGCTGAAGAGTAGCAAATCACCTGGGCCGGATGGTATACATCCAATCATATGATATAAATATACATACTATTAAGAACTAATAAAAACAATTAAATAACAAATGAAAAACAAATTAAACGGGGATGTGACAAACCATGGATATTATACAATAAATACCTCTGTGTTGGATAGTGAAGACCCAGCAACATATGGCCTGTGGTCACCAGGATAGGGTTAGCCCACCCATACCCATGATGCACTGCACATGCAAATCAGTCGTCTACAGATAAATACAAGATGGGGTTTGCACCCCCACAGCACCTTGGCCTGGTAGGGGGAACTGACCGTGTGTGGTACTGGCACAGAGTAGCTACACACCGTCACATTGTGCAGGTACTGCACTCACCCTGAGGGTGAGGTGGGGCACCCAGCACCAGGTCCACAGCAGAGATAGGCCATGCTGCAGGTCCCCAGCAGTGCTAATGTGTGAGATAGGTAGTTTCTGCAGACACACCTTGGATATATCTGTATGTCTCAGTCAGGTGTAGCCCCTATGGACCCCTAGGAGGATTATGTACCACCACCCTCCTCCTCCTCCTCCAGGGCTGAGGGTGGTAAACAGGGTCTCCCACCAACAGTTCCACATTCTACCTCCCTGCAATAGTGGCAGTAGAGGGGACCATCAACCCCAGTCCTGCTGGGGATCAGACACCCTACAGGGCAGTCAATGCAGCTCTGTACACATCCATAACACAATAGCAGACAGACATTAGGCCTGGATATGCTAAGCTGCACCCCACCACTATCTGATATTCTCCTGCAGCAAGCCTTCAGCCGCTGCACCCTGCAAGGCACTCCATCAAGACACATACCAGCTGCAGACAGTCTGCTAGCTAGTCCATAGTGCATGTTCCTGGTGGAAATGCATGCACCCAGAACTGGGATGTCAGCATACACAACAAGCAGATAAGTCAGTGACTGGGCCCCAAAAGAAAAGCCATAAATATCACATGAGAAAAATGCTATATAGCACTATGGGGGAGCCTAGCCATGCTGTGGTCACTGCACAGTCAGGGTGAGAGCGATCTCCCAGCAGGACATGCTGTGGCCACCCTGTCTGTGCAGGTGGTGGCCGGGCACTACAATGTCCCAGCCAGTGCCCTATGCCCTGTGCAGATGCATCCTGGCCAGGCCACCCTGTCCGGGCTATACCCATGGTACCTTGCTCCTCATTATGCACATTGGCAGGCCAATACTGGCAACAGTACTGGCAGTGTGGGCTGTGGAGGGTGTTTGCAGCCACCACACACTGGATAGACAGACACACACTCCCACACCTATGCCAGCATTGTGCTACTATAGAGGAGTTTAGCAGCCCTGGCCTCCACACCAGTCCTGGGCACAGTGCAGGCATGGATATGGTACGCAATACTGTTGGGGGTCACTCCCCAGGGTGGTAAACACTGTCAGAGACCAGACCTGACACTCCACAGACATCAGAAAGGTTGCTATGATGGAGCTCAATCAGCAAACTGTGCTTAACGTAGGAATTGCTATCTGCCAGTAATCATAGCAAATTTTTGATAGCTGTGTACCGTATTCCCAGGTGTAGGGTGGCATTGCTAAGGTATGCAAGTGCTAGTATTGGGAGATGCACGCAGGGCCCAATGTCCTGCCTCTCCAGGAGGCATTGGCTAATGGAGCCTGTGGGTGTGGGTGTGTCTGCCCCTGTTGGCTGCTGCTTTACAGCAGAGGTTCCCAACTCCAGTCTTGGTGTGCCAAACACTGTTCGAGTTTTCATGCTGTCCCTCATGAATATGCATGAGATACATCTGCATACCATGGGGGTGGTGCATAGATATGCAGCACAGGCATCTTTATTAGAGGCAGCATGGAACCTGAATGGTGTTTGGCCCTCCAGGACTGCATTTGGGAGACTCTGCTCTAGGTAATGCGCCTGTTTATGGTGTCTTTGCTCTGTAGGTGTTTTGGGCATGTTTAGGTCATCTGCAATAAACGTTCTGTCTGTATTAGCACGTTGTAGTAGTGGGTAAAATATGGGGACTGGGTTGGCAGGCACCATAGCTGGGACTTGAACCTGTGACCTTCTGCCTCCAAACACACTGGTTGTGTGCACTGCACCACTGTGTTGCCACAGAGACAGTGCATTCCCTGGTGATACCATGACTGTTTGTCTGGCAGGGCCTGCCTGTTGCAGTGCATGGCACCCACCTACAGAGGGCTAGGCCATGGTCTGCTCTGGGCAGCTGCCACTGCCCCCCTTCACCACCAGTACCCCTCTGCCACCATGCTGACATGCCCTTCTGCTGGTGGTGTGCTGTCTCAAGCCATCCAGTGTGCAGGTAGGCGGCTGCCTATGGTGCGTGTTCTGGGGTAGGGGTGCCTGCATAGGCATCCACGCTTCCCCCCAACACCGCCTGCCAATGTTCTGTGCCCTTGGGGGTACCTGCTGGGTACTATCCCCTGTGACACTTTGATAAACACTCTCGTGCCCATGTTGGGCCCTCACCAGTTGCTGTCTGGCTGCTGTTCAGTTTCAACATTCCTAAGTGCCACCTAGGCATCTGCCTAGTCCGCACTGTGCCCCAGCTGCACCACAGCATGTGCCACCTGCAGCCCTCTGTATCCCCTTTCCCAGCATCTGTCCAGTTGCCCATTCCAACATGCCCGCCCTGCTGTTGTGGAACATGTGCATGCCATAGGTAACCTGTCCAATGGAGAGGGAAACCCTGATCAGTGCTATTTCACAGTGGGATCATTCACCTTGTATGGGGACGGAGCGGACCCTTCCAAAATTCATATTTATTTTTTGGGGCTTTCTTGGGAGTGTTTTTTGATGTTTCCCATTACTATCACTATTGCCCAGCTTGATTATGATTTTTTTTTTATTTTGTTGGGGTCATTTTCAATGTTTATTTACACTTTTGTTCCGTGCACATGTATCAGACATATCACTTTTTTATAGGTTTCCCTGGTTTTGCTGTACATTGCTGACAGAAATGGTTTCTTTTCCCTTTAAATCAGCTCTAACGCGAGGTTTTCACTTGTGTTAGTTTTGGCCTCGAATTTCACATCGTTAGTGTGCGGGGAGCCTCTCCCCTCCCACTCTCCACCCATTGACCCCTTCTCTCCGCCCCTGGGGAGCCTTCCTCCGCCCTCCGGGAGCCTTTCCCCACCTTCAGGGCTCGTTTGCACCACTGCGCACCTGAGCGCACACTTAAGCGCATTTGTGCCCCGTAAAGCATCATTAGCGCGCGCTAAGGTACCTTAGCGCACAATAATTGCACAGCGTGCACGTTAAGAAGGTTTAGTAAACATACCCCTTTATGTTTTTCTATGTTTTAGTACCTTTACCTGATAAACCCCTGACGAAGGTTAGCGAAACACGGTCTGTGTCGGGTTGGTAGTAGGTCTTCAAATAAAGTTTAACTCTGTTTTTCCACTATTATCACATCTTGGACTGTGTTTTCGAGACTTACGTGATTTCTTGCCTCACCTGTGGTGCATTTGCAAATCTCTCTCATACATATTCATTGTGGTTAGACTAGATTCATTGGGGATGGGTGAAGAAAGCCCCCAGGTAAGTGAAAGCCCCCAGGTAGGTGATACATTAAATAACTTTATGGAAATGGGTAACAGGGGTAACATATGGAAAGCAGTGTGTATAAATGCCCATAGCATGGGAAATAAGATCCCTAATGTTGAAGCTTTGGTGGGAGTGGCTGACTTGGATTTAGTGGCAGTTACAGAAACATGGTTCACAGAAAACCATGATTGGGATGTAACTATACCTGGCTATACTTTATTCAGAAAGGACAGGGTAGGAAGCCGGGGAGGAGGAGTGGCACTATTAAAGCTTTGGAATTACAGAGCTTAAAAGGGAGAGGGGAGGCATTGTGGGTTAAACTAAAAAGAGGGAAAGAGAAATCTATTTACATTAGTGTGATATACAGACCTCCCTCACAAGAGGAAGAGGTGGACAGAGAGTTAATTGAAGACATGCGCAGCATTGCTAGGAAAGGAGAAGTGCTACTGATAGGAGATTTCAATATGCCAGATGTTGATTGGCACATTCCTGCTGCAGTATCATCTAGAAGTAAGGAGATCCTGGATTCTCTACAGGGAGAACTATTCAGGCAATTGGTAACAGACCCCACATGTGAAGGGGACATACTGGACTTGGTGCTTACCAATGGTGAAAGTGTTTCTGATGTTGTAGTGGGAGATCATTTTGCATCCAGTGATCACGATGGTGTGGTCCAGTATTAGGACTAGGGTTGTTAGAATCCATTCAAAGGCGAGGATCTTAGACTTTAGGAAGACTAACTGTGCGAAGATGGGCCAATACCTCAGGGAGTCGTTAGTTGGATGGGAACAGCTGAGGGATGTAGAAAAACAGTGGGAAAAACTGAGCAAAGATTCAAAAGGAGGAGGAAATAGCCAATGCTATAAAATGGGGGGATAAGACATTTTTCAGATATATTAGTGAGAAGAGGAAGGGCAAGAGTGGTATTGTCATACTCAAGGATGCAGGGGAGGAATATGTAGAAGCTGATAAGGATAAAGCGGAATTGCTTAACAAATATTTTTGTTCTGTGTTCACAGATGAAGAACCAGGAGCAGGACCTCAGAAAACACCCACAAATAGGAACAGAAGCAAAGGACATCTTGAACAATTTTCAAAAGACTGTGTTCGTGAGAAACTATCTCAACTTAAAGTAGACAAAGCAATGGGACTTGGTGACATTCTAGCAGCTCCACTGACTGACCTTTTCAATGCCTCATTGGAGTCGGGAGTGGTGCCAAAGGACTGGAGAGAGGCTCATGTGGTGCCTTTACACAAAAGCGGAAGTAAGGATGTGGTTGAAAACTACAGGCCGGTTAGTTTAACTTTGTTGGTGAGTAAATTATTGGAAACGCTGCTGAAAGAGAAAATAGTGAGGTTTCTGGAGTCCAGCGGATTGCAGGATCCAAGGCAGCATGGATTCACCAGAGGCAGGTCTTGTCAGACAAAATCTGATTGATTTCTTTGACTGGGTGACCAGGGAGTTGGACTGAGGGAGAGCCCTAGATGTGTTGTATTTAGATTTCAGTAAAGCCTTTGACACTGTTCCTCACAGGCGACTTATAAACAAACTGAGCACCCTAGGGATGGACCCTAAAGTTACTGCTTGGGTTAGAAATTGGTTGGGTGGGAGGCGACAGAGTACAAGTAAATGGAGTTCACTCTGAGGAGAAGGATGTTATCAGTGGTGTGCCCCAGGGATCTGTCCTTGGTCCGATTCTTTTTAACATCTTTGTTAGTGATATAGCGGAAGGGCTTTCAGGTAAGGTTTGCCTCTTTGCGGATGATACCAAAATCTGCAATAGAGTAGACACCCAGGAAGGGGTAGATAACATGAGGAGGGATCTAGCTAAGCTTGAAGAATGGTCTAGAATTTGGCAGCTGGGATTTAATATTAAAAAATGTAAGGTCATGCATTTGGGCTGCAGCAATCCAAGGGAGCAATATAGTATGGGGGGTGAAGAACTTTTGTCCACTAAAGAAGAGCGGGACCTAGGTGTGGTTGTGTCTGATGATCTTAAAGTAGCTAAACAGGTAGAAAAGGCGACAGCAAAAGCTAGAAGGATGCTTGGGTGCATACGGAGAGGAATGGCTAGCTGAAAAAAGGAGGTGATAATGCCTCTGTATAAGTCTTTGGTGCAACCTCATTTGGAGTATAGTGTGCAATTCTGGAGACCGCACCTTCAAAAGGATGTGAACAGGATGGAATCGGTGCAGAGGGTGGCTACTAAAATGATTAGTGGTCTTCATTATAAAGCATTTGAGGACAGACTGAAGGATCTTAATATGTACACCTTAGAGGAAAGGCGGGATAGAGGTGATATGATTGAGATGTTTAAATACCTCCGTGGCATAAATGTTCAGGGAGAGAGCCTCTTTCAATTGAAAGCAAGTTCTGCTACGAGGGGACATGGGATGAGTGTGAAGGGAGATAGATTCAGAAGTGATATGCGGAAATATTTCTTTACGGAAAGAGTAGTGGATCCGTGGAATAGTCTCCCAGTGGAGGTGGTAGAGATGAGGACAGTAACTGAATTCAAAAAAGTATGGGACAAACACAGAGGATCTCTAAAGGTAAAAAGGGGACTGTTGTAGTTGTTATGGAAGGACAGACTAGATAGGCCATGTGGTCTTTTTCTGTCGTCATATTTCTATGTTTCTGTGTTTCTATGGTTATCCTGAAAACCCGACTGGCTAGGTGGGTCCCGAGGACAGGGTTGAGAACCCCTGCTCTAGATACGCTGGTGGCATTTGTGGGTATTTTAGTGCCCCACATTACCCAAACAGTGCCAGCCCCTGGCAATGGGCCTCCATAACTACCTGTGTCAAGGACAGCAACTCCCACAGTTAGCAGGACCACAGGACCATGGACCTGCAGACAACATGAAGCATGTAAATATGTATAGGTTTATGTAATTCCTTTGTAAATCTGTTCAAATTTAATATGTTCAACTAGTATTCTAGCGCACCTTGTTAACAATGTTCCATGTAAGTTTATGTTTGATGTGTTACTGTTTTAAGTTCAATGTAAAGCACTTTGATTACGGAAAGGCAGTATGTAAGTGCACATATATAAATAAATAAATCTATGAGCAACATCCTCAGAGCATCTCGCCTCGGCACTGGCATCCACCCCTGAGGTTCCGAGATTTCCACTCTGCTTTTACCATAGAGTGCTGCAGGGTTGGGTGAGGAGGGTGCTAGCTCCTCAGAGTCAAGCAAAAGTGTCCAGGATACCTCATGCATTCAAACACAGGCAATGCCAGTCACAGAGGGTCAGGGCAGGAGAGGGGTGGGGAAAAGGGTCGCTGCAAGGGCAGGGGGAAGCATACCATGTAGGTAGTAACATGTTTGTGCAGTACATTTGTGGGCGTGCAGCAATGGTGCAGAGGGGTGTTTTTGGACAAGCTGGCAGTGTGTGTGTGGGAAGCGGGGTTTCAAGGGCAGAGGGCATGCAAGGGGATGGGTGGTCAGCCAGCTGCTGGTGTATGAGTGCTATGGAGCTGTGTGGGGGTCTGCTTGGTGGAAGGGACAGTGTTATGGTAGAGCTGTACACAAGTGTCAGGCATTGGGCTATTATGGTCTCCGCTGGGGCTTGGCAGGGGGGCCAAGAGGGATGGGGGAATGGGTAAGGGGGAGTGAGCAAGGGGAGGATGGGCAAGGGGCTATTTCTGTAAGCTTACTCTAATGCTCCAGAATAAAATGTACTTTAGGAAAAAAAACCTCTGTATCAGCCCGTTTCTTGCTCACTCTATGGCTGGCCTGTGACGTCTGTGACATTATTTGAGCTCTCCTCACTATCATCTTCCTCTGGTGCGTTTTCTAGGGCAGGGGCTGCTGCCTCCTCTTGGCCAGGTTTGTAGCATGCAGCAGGCCATGAAGATCTGGCAGAACATTTGAGGGCTGTACAGCAGTTCACCCCCTGATCTTGCTAGGCAATGAAAGCGTGCTTCAGTTGGCCAAATGTGCGATCGATAATGGAATGAGTTGCCCTGTGTGCCTGAATGTAGTGCTTCTCTGTCTCACTGTGGGGATTAATGATAGGAGTCATCTGTCAGCTCCTTAGTAGGTAGTCATGATTACCTGTATTGTGGCAGGTGCAGGCCTGTGACCCACGGTGTCTGAACATAAGCAGGCCAGCATGGCTAGCTTGACCTGTAAATGAGGCCTGTGGAGAGGCATATAGGATTGCACATCCCCCAATATGCTGCTATTGTAAGATAGAACTCAGTAGAAGTATTGAATTAGCTTAGGTAGGCAGAACTGTAGAACTGAAAGATGGAAAAATACAGAAAAGACATGTTTAAAAGTTACTGATAAGAAAAAGTACATCTGCAAAGAAATAATTGAGAGTGCTGACAGATGAGTTGCAGAACCCTGCTCCTCTGCACGCACAAATTGGTTCTATGGCCTTGAGAGTGTGAAAGTAACAAGTTGATGAACTGACCATTGTAATTGGGACTAGAAGGGGGCATGCAGGTGTCATGCCCACAGAAGGGACATAATTGGATAAACTTATCAGTACCGGGACCAATGGAAGAGGTACGGGAGGTACGGGAGGTTACCGGGACCAATGAAATGTTTTTCTATACCTAGAATGGAACAAAAGTCTATAAAAGTTGTTGTAATGCTTGAAAACTTTGCTCAGCCATTTTGAAATTGACTGGTTCGAGACTTGTGCACAAATAAATGATTTGGACCTTCTGAACAGACTCCTGGTATCATTGGTTTGTCTGCGCTTTGCTGCTACATATTCTTGGTGCATTGGCCGGGAAGTTGTGGAATCAAAGTGTATATAGGGCAATATTCCACGACTTTCCGCCTCTATAGGCTTGGTCCTGCCGGGATCGCGCCCTTCCGACGAGGGCTGCTCCCTGGCGCCACCGGT
Organism: Ichthyophis bannanicus; assembly: GCA_033557465.1. NCBI lineage: Eukaryota > Metazoa > Chordata > Amphibia > Gymnophiona > Ichthyophiidae > Ichthyophis > Ichthyophis bannanicus. The sequence continues at coordinate 352,089,340 of CM066036.1, read as the reverse complement.
CCCTTGTATCGGAGGGAGCTGGTCGGACCTCGGCGGGTGCCGGGCCCGGTTGGAGCCAACGCCTCGAACCCGAGTGAGGGGAGTCCGAGGTCCAACTCATGCGCCTGCTTGGGAAGTTTGAGGACCGGATCCGGTGAGTATAGTTTTGAATTTGGGTCTAGACAGAAATAGAAAGAGCAGTACTGCCATTGGAACTTGGAATTTGGAATTTGTAATCTCGAGATATTGGGAATTGGTAAGAGAGCATGATCAACTCTCAAGGAAGAGCCGAGTAACCCTGCATGGGAATTCGCCGGGTGAAACCCTCATCCTTTTTGTAATTGGGAAAAAGACTAGTCAGAATAGATAGAAACGAATGCATTCTGGGATACGTTGCTAGCATGATTGTGTGAACGAAGTGTGAATGAGAGGTCTGGCAGCACGGACCAAGTGAAGGCGGACCCCTGAGTAGCGCATTTCCTGACCGGGCGACCGCGTTCAGGTCGCGAAAAGGGGGAAGCGATTGTCGTCTTGTCTTGTTATTTGTATTCCCTATACGTTTCTAGGACCGTGAGGACCCCTTACCCACGGTCCGCCCTCCTTTTCCCTTCTGTCTGTTGTTGCGCGCACACATCGAAATGGGAGGGGCGGGGTCTACTAGAAACACTCCATTAGAATGTATGATCGCACATTTTAAAGAGGGATATTCAGGAGATTATGGTATTAAAATAACAGCAGCCCGATTGCAGATTTTGTGTACTAGGGAGTGGCCCGATCTAGACCCCATCTGGCCCCGAGAGGGAACGTTCAATGTAGAGATAATTCAGTCAATACACCGTAGAGTGCGGGTAGCGCACCCCGATCAGTACCCCTATATAGATTCCTGGTTAAGTATTTGTGAAGATCCGCCCCCCTGGGCGCAGCGCTGTTATGAGGAACAGTGCAGAATAATGTTAGCTAAAACAGATTCTAGACAGAAAACAGAACAGCCTAGAATGAAAGAGCAGGATAAGAAAGCCAAGAAGAAGCCCATCTTGGTAGATCCTGATTCCCCAGAAATAGTCCTCAGGCAGCCCCGAACCCCAGGTCCAATAAGAGTAGCCCGGCGTCCTGCCCCAGAACCCCAGAGACGGCCGGAGCCGAAGCGGGACCCAACCCCTGATCCACCTCCCGGAGATGAGGAAGACGAGGAATTAGTGGAAAGAGAAGAGGAGGACATAAAAAGTGAGCCAGAAGAAGGAGAAAGAGAGAATCCCCCAGATGAGGAGGACAGTGTACAAGTAATTGAGAAAGCCAGCACTAGCGCTAGCACTAGCACGCCAGTAAAAGAGAAACCCAAAGCAAAACCTGTTGAGAAAAAGAAAGTGACCCCTTCAAAGGCAATTACGACAATAACCCTTAGATCCCAAAAGACACCCACGACAGCCAAAATGTTTCCCTTACGGCAAGTCCCGGGAGTGCCCGTAAAGAATGATAATGATGAAGTGGTAGCGGGACCCCTAACTTATGTGTATATCCCTTTCTCTACAACTGATTTATTAAATTGGAGGTCGCATTATGCCTCCTATACTAGTAAGCCCCAGGAGCTGACAGAATTGGTAACTAGCATTATGGAAACTCACCAACCCACTTGGCCAGATTGCCGTCAGCTCCTGACCACCCTATTCACAACAGAAGAACGAGCAAGAATTAGAAAAGCAGCTATTGAGTGGATGGCAGATAACCCTGTAGCTCCAGGACAGGGGCAGAATATAATAGACCGTCGGGAAGCAGCTCAGAGAGAATTCCCGAATGAAGACCCCCAATGGGATCCAAATACAGATGAAGGATCCACAGCCCTAGCCCGCTTTCGCCAAGGCTTTTTACAAGGCCTGAGAAGGGGGGGCCAGAAAGCTATGAACCTTTCCAAAGTTGCAGGAGTTATCCAAGGTGTAGATGAGAGCCCAGCAGATTTTTATGAGAGATTAACTGAAGCATACAGAATGTATACTCCCTATGATCCCGAGGCACCAGGAAGTTTATGTATGGTGAATTCTGCTTTTGTAAACCAGTCTCAACCAGACATTAGACGTAAATTACAGAAATTAGAAGGGTTTGCGGGCATGAATGCAACACAGTTAGTGGAAGTCGCTCATAAAGTGTATGTGAATCGTGATACTGAAAGACAGAGAGAATGTGATAGAAAGATGAAGAAGAAAGCTGATTTTTTGGCTGCGGCCATAGTTGAAAAGAAAAGGGGAGGTGTCCCTAGTCAAAGGAGCAGAGGAAGAGGGCGGGGTCAAGGCGGAGGCCGGACCCAGAGACTAGGCGTGAACCAATGCGCCTATTGCAGAGAGGAAGGACATTGGAGAGATACGTGCCCGCAACTCGAAGACGCCCAGCAAGATGACGACAACGATCATCAGTGGCGAGAAGAAAGACGAGGCCGTCCCCGAAATCGCGGAGGAGCCAATCGAGAACAATTCCAGCGAGAGAGAGGAGGAGCCATTCAAGCATTGGCCACACCAGCCCATGATGAGGATGACGTGGATTAGGACAGACCGGGCTCCAAGTTTGCTTTAGGTCTCCAGGAGCCTATGGTCGGAATACAAATAGGAGACCAAATTATGAACTTTATGGTTGATACTGGAGCACAGCATTCAGTAATAGACAAAAAGATAGCCCCATTCACTACAAAAGCAGTCACCATTATAGGAGCAACTGGTGCCAAAGCCACAAAGTCTTTTCTCCAAAACCGAATATGCAGTCTAGGAGGACAGCAAGTAACTCATCAATTCCTTTACATGCCCGAATGTCCAGTGCCACTACTGGGACGAGATATGCTAGCCAAGCTTCAAGCACAAATATCTTTCTCTGAACAAGGAGAAATGCAAATGACAGTGAATTCCCAAGCCAAACCAGCAGGAGTAATGCTGCTGACAGTTCCCCGAGAAGAAGAATGGAGATACTACATTGATGATTCTGTCCAAGACACCTATTTTGAACAAACTTTAAAGAACATCGATGCACCACCTGGAGTATGGGCAGAAGGCAGTCCCCCAGGCCTAGCCAAGCATATAGCTCCAGTGATTGTAACCCTCAAGCCTAGTGCTACACCAGTGCACGTCAAACAGTACCCTCTCCCAAGAACTGCAATTGAAGGCATTCATCGCCACCTACAAAGATTGCTCGAGTATGGCCTACTAAAAGTATGTCAATCCCCATGGAACACTCCACTTTTGCCAGTAAAGAAACCTGGGACGGAGGATTACCGCCCAGTGCAAGACTTAAGAAGAGTAAATGATGCAGTTGAAACTATACATCCAGTTGTACCCAATCCTTACACTCTTCTAGGACTGATACCTGCTGAAGCTACCCATTTCACTGTACTGGATTTGAAAGATGCATTCTTTTGCATAAGATTAGCCCCTGTAAGCCAAATATTGTTTGCATTCGAATGGCAGGACCCCATCTCTGGAAGAGGGGGCCAACTCACCTGGACAAGATTACCCCAAGGATTCAAGAATTCGCCTACCATCTTTAGTGCTGCACTGAATCAAGACCTTTCAAGCTATCCAGTAGCCCCGGGGAAGAGAGTGCTTCTCCGTGGATGATCTGTTGATAGCTGCTATATCAGAAAGTGAATGCATACTAGCCACCAAAGACCTCTTGCAGTTACTAGATGAAGCTGGATACAAAGTTTCCAGAGCCAAAGCACAGCTATGCCAAAAAGAAGTGAAATACTTGGGTTTTCGTATAACCCAAGGGAGCCGAAGATTGGGCAGAGAAAGAAAAGAAGCAGTATGCAGAATTCCAACTCCAACAACCAGAAAGCAAGTCAGAGCCTTTCTGGGAGCGGCAGGATATTGCCGAATCTGGATACCCAACTTTGCCCAAATTGCCAAACCACTGTATGAAGCCACAAAAGGAGAAGAGAAGTCACCACTGGAGTGGGAACATGAGCAGGATACAGCCTTCAAGACGTTAAAGGAAGAATTGATGTCATCACCAGCACTTGGACTACCAGATGTCCACAAACCTTTCCACTTGTTTGTACATGAAGCACAGGGAAATGCCTTGGGCATGTTGACTCAGAAATTGGGAAATTGGGAGCGACCTGTAGCATACCTATCGAAACAATTGGACCCTGTGGCCAAAGGATGGCCACCTTGCTTGAGAGCAGTTGCAGCTACAGCGCTACTAGTGAGCGAAGCAGACAAGCTCACATTAGGACAGAACATACGAGTCACTGTGCCACATGCAGTCCTTGCCCTTATGGAACAGAAAGCAAACTATTGGCTCACCAATTCCCGAATGCTGAAGTACCAAAGCATGTTATGTGAAAACCCACAGATACAACTCGAAGTGAGCCATGCCTTGAATCCAGCTACCTTGATACCCATCAGTGAAGAACTCCCAGAACATGACTGTATCGAAGTCATGGAAACTGTGTTCTCCAGTCGACCTGACTTGACAGATGTGCCCATAGACAATCCTGACCAAATCTATTATGTTGATGGGAGCAGTCTCATCCTTGATGGACGACGCTGTGCCGGATATGCAGTCGTCACTCAACACGAAGTAGTTGAATCATCAGCCCTAGCCTCAGGCACATCAGCCCAGAAAGCCGAATTGATAGCACGCACCAGAGCATTGTTGTTAGGAGAAAAACTTGTGCTAAATGTATATACAGATTCCAAATATGCCTTCACTACCTTGCATGCCCATGGAGCTCTCTATAAAGAAAGAGGACTCATCACATCCGGAGGAAAATCAGTCAAGTATGGTCCCGAGATATTGATGTTACTTGATGCAGTTTGGGCCCCAACACGTGTAGCTGTCATGCATTGTAGAGGACATCAAGCAGGAAAAGGAGAAGTTGCCCGAGGAAATAGATTTGCAGATGCCTCAGCACGACAAGCAGCTATGACAGGACAGCTTGCCCCACAAGCTATGCCAATGCAAGCAGCATTGTTTCCAGTACCCTTGAATCTATGGACCCCACGATATACCACCAAAGAATTGGATTACTATTGTAACAGAGAAGATGGAATGCTGAAAGATGGATGGATTGAGCTGCCACCAGAAGAAGGCAGTCAACCTCCTGGACGAATAGTGATTCCTGAACTATTAGGACCATCTTTTGTCAAAGCTTTCCATGAAGCCATCCACTATGGAAAAAGTGCTATGGAAAAAGCACTCAGACCACATTTCTACATCCCGCTGATGACAACCATATCAGCCTCAGTAGCACGTCAATGTCTAACCTGTGCCAAAAATAATGCCAAACAAGGCCTTATAACGGCACCCCGAGTTCAGTCAGGAGGTGTCACTCCCATGCACAACCTCCAAGTTGATTTTACCGAAATGCCAAAGGCCAATGGATACCATTACCTATTAGTATTAGTTTGTACTTTCTCTGGGTGGGTAGAAGCATTCCCAACCAGAACTGAGAAAGCCCGAAAAGTTACCAAAGTCTTAATGAGAGAGATTGTCCCCAGATTCGGAATCCCAGCAGTAATAGGGTCAGACAATTGACCCTCATTTGTCTCCCAAGTTACTCAGCAGTTAGCAAAAGCTTTGCAGATACAATGGAAACTCCACACTGCATACAGACCCCAGAGTTCAGGGAAAGTTGAGCGAATAAATCGTACCTTGAAAGCCCAAATGTCCAAGCTTTGTCAGGAGACACACTTGAAATGGCCCCAAGTGCTCCCCATAGCTTTACTCAGAATACGCTCAGCTCCTGTAAAGTCCACAGGATTTTCCCCTTTTGAAGTTCTGTATGGTAAACCCCCACCAATAGTGCAGGGAATCAAAGGAAGTTTAGCCCAGATTGGTTCAGAAGTAACCAGACAAGAACTCCTAGCTCTTAGTTTTGTTCTGCAGACTCTCCATGCGTGGATCCAAGACCAGTTGCCTATCAACTTGACGGAACCCTTGCATCCTTACCAGCCTGGTACTTCAGTGTGGATCAAAGATTGGAAGAAGACACCGTTGGAACCCCATTGGAAGGGACCGTACACCGTCATCCTGTCTACCCCAACTGCAGTAAAGGTAGCCGAGATCGACGCCTGGATCCACCACAGCAGAGTCAAGCCCGCCGCCGATCCTGAACCAGAGCAGTGGACAGCAGAACAGCATCCTGATGCACCCTTGCGAGTTACTCTGAGACGGCAACCAGCAGCTTAGACACTTCATCACAAGTGCTTTGCAGTAGCCAAGTCTTTCGAAGAGGATTGCTGTTTTCCATGCAGCAACAGCTTTGTTTCAACGAACCCAATTTGTGTGTGATTTGACACACTACTTTGAGACTACATTGACTAAGCCAGACTTCACAAGCCAACTGAAATTGCTAATACGTTGGTTAATGTGTACTGGACATCTTGAGGATCTTCAATCAACACTCAGCACCCGTTAAATTGCTTCATTAGCAAACGGGACGAAGAATAAAAGACCGTCGTGATCAAGATCAGCAAGCTGAGGATTCAGAAGAACTCCAATCAACATCAACATGTATCTTTGTTTTTGCTTTGCCTTGGTTGCCTTCTTTGGAGGTTTTGAACTGACTTATGCTTTACCTCCATGCACTGCTTGCATTACTTCTACTAGAACTGGACTGAAAGTAACTCAGACTTTGCTTTATCATTCTTATTATACCTGCAAGGGAACAGTAACTCGGTGTATCTACAACACCACTGAACTAAATGTTTGCACTCATGGCAAAATCAAAGCATGCTATAATCCGCATCAGAATCCATCCTATTACACGTTGGAAATAAGATGGAAGGATGCAGATGGACCTATACTAGCTGCTACACCACCACTTAAGGACATTACTAAACCTGCTGTTTTGAATTTTGATGCATGTAATGCTATTAATAGAGATAGTCAGTCCACCTGTGGTACATGGGAGAAAGCGTATCGAAATGATCATAAGTATATGTGTCCAGAAGGTGCCACAAATTGGTGGAAGTGTACAGGTAAAACGGGATAAGGCTATAGTACTGCAACAGCGGCAGATTACTATTGCCCGTATTGGGGATGTGTTTTTTATGCTACCTGGAACACTGGTATAACTGATGAGAAAATAGATAAACGGATGGCTACTCTAACCAAGCCAACCACTAATGATAAATGTCAGAAAGATGCTTGTAACCCCTTACATTTACGTATACACAATCCCCATGCATGGAAACAAGGATACAAGTTTGGTTTACGTATTGCTGGAGGAGCAATAGATCCAGGGACCATTGTGTATATCAGATTGAATACCCAAGCCCACAAGTCATCTAAGTATCATATCATAATACCTTTTATGAAGCCATGCATGTAAATAAGTTTGAGATCCCTCACCCCTCACAGAATTTATTTCTAGAATTAGCCGGAGCAGTAGTATCTAGTCTTAAGATCTCAGATTGCTATTTTTGTGGTGGAACCCAAATGGGAGATCAATGGCCATGGGAAGCCCAAGAATTGAATTATTCTATGACTTACAATCAGACTGAATTACACAAGGCTACCAGTGAATGGGTGTTAGCGCACTCAATCGTTGGACGTCTTTGCTATGCCAGAACTGGACCCCAGTTCACCCAAAAGGTAGGACAGCTGGTCTATCTTAGCCAGAAGTACTATAATGCCACGACCAAAAAGACAGCATGGTGGTCAGGAATCAGACATCCTGAACCTCCTAACCCATTAGCCAGATTTCCTGAACTTTCTGGTTTCTGGACTAACCTTGCCAAAGTCCAAGCCTGGCAAGCCCCACCTGGCCTATATTGGATCTGTGGAAACCGAGCATATGCACAACTCCCGCCACACTGGGGAGGAGCATGTGTCTTAGGAACCATCAGACCTTCTTTCTTTCTTTTAAACACTGAACATGGAGAACAATTAGGATACCCTGTATACACTACCCACCGACACAAAAGAGCAGTGAGACAGAAAAGAGAAGCCTTACAGATAGGCAAGTGGGAGAAGTGGCAAGGTGATGATTGGCCACCAGAAAGAATTATTGAGTACTACGGACCTGCCACTTGGAATGATGATGGTATGTATGGTTATCGTACCCCAATTTATATGATTAATTGTATTATTCGCTTACAAGCAGTAGTTGAAATAATAACCAATGAAACTAGTCATGCTCTCACGCTCTTAGCTAGACAAAGTACTCAGATGCGCACTGCTATATACCAGAATCGTTTAGCACTTGATTATTTGTTAGCAGCTGAAGGAGGAGTATGTGGTAAGCTGAATTTAACTAATTGCTGTTTGAAAATAGATGATAAAGGTCAAGTAGTTGAAGAAATTGCTAAAGATATGCAAAGACATGCTTATGTGCCAGTACAGACTTGGCACTCATTGAAATTTCCTAACTGGTTTGCTAACCTTTTCTCTTGGCTGGGAGGATTTAAGACTTTCATTGTTTTAGTACTAATCCTTGTTGCTGTTATCTTCTTATTACCATGTTTAATTCCATGTTGTATGCGTTCCATTCATAATGCTATTGATAGTACAGTAGAGCGGAAGACCGCAACTAAAATAATGGCTTTATACAAAGCTAGTCCTAGTAGAAATCCTTCAATCATGATGTGATTCTTTTCTAAGTGATTTAACTCTCACACCTTATTGAGTAATAGGGTGAGATTAATCAAAGGGGGGAATGTGGCAGGTGCAGGCCTGTGACCCACGGTGTCTGAACATAAGCAGGCCAGCATGGCTAGCTTGACCTGTAAATGAGGCCTGTGGAGAGGCATATAGGATTGCACATCCCCCAATATGCTGCTATTGTAAGATAGAACTCAGTAGAAGTATTGAATTAGCTTAGGTAGGCAGAACTGTAGAACTGAAAGATGGAAAAATACAGAAAAGACATGTTTAAAAGTTACTGATAAGAAAAAGTACATCTGCAAAGAAATAATTGAGAGTGCTGACAGATGAGTTGCAGAACCCTGCTCCTCTGCACGCACAAATTGGTTCTATGGCCTTGAGAGTGTGAAAGTAACAAGTTGATGAACTGACCATTGTAATTGGGACTAGAAGGGGGGCATGCAGGTGTCATGCCCACAGAAGGGACATAATTGGATAAACTTATCAGTACCGGGACCAATGGAAGAGGTACGGGAGGTACGGGAGGTTACCGGGACCAATGAAATGTTTTTCTATACCTAGAATGGAACAAAAGTCTATAAAAGTTGTTGTAATGCTTGAAAACTTTGCTCAGCCATTTTGAAATTGACTGGTTCGAGACTTGTGCACAAATAAATGATTTGGACCTTCTGAACAGACTCCTGGTATCATTGGTTTGTCTGCGCTTTGCTGCTACAGTATCAGGGAATATTAAGGGAGGAGGACAGTCAGAGGCTGTTGGTGGCCACATGTCACAGTGTTCTCCCCCACAACCATTTGTTTGCCTTCTTGCTGACTCCAATCCAGCCTTTGGTTTCTCACATGCACGCTTCTTCCTCCTGCTTCATGACACTAGCTGTAGCCATGGTGCTATGCCTTAGTCAGGAGGCTGTGACTTACCAAGGAGCTAACTACCTATGATCTCACTGCTGAAGTACTCATGAATGCTTGATTGTGACAGGATATAGGCATCATGGCATGACCCTGGGAAATGGGAGAAGACATTGGTTATTTCACCCTCACCCAGGGCCGACTCATCCACTAGGCAAGCTAAGCAGTTGCCTAGGACCATGCCTATCCTTCCTTTGAAGTGGCAGCAGTTCAGTCACTGCTTCAGCACTGTAGTAGGCATTAAAATATGCACACTGCGCTTGCAGTCATGGTCTGTGGTCTGTCCCCTCCAACAGGAAGTTACGTCGGAGAGCGCAGGAGTGGCAGGCTATGAGCGCATGTGGGTGCTTTAAAGCTCACTGCTTAAAAGGAAGGATTGGCATGCTGTCCCCCATACCCTGGTGGGTAGATGGATGCCTGAGAGGTGGTGATGGCAGCAAGGTGGCACCTCAGGCACAAAGGCACTTGATTGTAGGATAAGGCGGTATAGAAATACTGTTAAATAAATAAATAAAAATAAATAAAGTGCTGCGGGGCGGCAGAAACCCTTGGGCCAGCCATTGCACACTACCTACATGTTCATGGAATGATATGACTTGCCATTCTGGTAGGTTGCTTCCCTCACACACAGGGCTACATGCCTGCAGTCTATGACACCAAGCACCACAGGAAAGCCTGCTACCCCATGAAAGTCCATTATGGTCTGTTGGTGCTGCTAGGAAGTTCTGGGAAAGCATATGTAGTGCGCCATCCTGGGGAGGAAGGCTGCAAGGAACTGGGTGCAACAAAGTAACACAACTGATTGACTGATGCCCTCCATGGATGCTGGCACAGACTGAAAGCTATCAGTCTCCAGGAATGCAAGGGCTGTGGTGACCTTGACAGCCACAGGTATGGGGCAGTTTTGCTGCATGCTGGCACTAAGGCTTTGCTCTAGCTCCAGGCATAGCCGTTGTATGGTAACCTTGTCAAAACAGAACTGTGTCAGGCACTGTTCATCTATGAGCCCCATGAATTGGCCTCTTGGCAGTATATTCTCTGATATGGGTGCCCTCTGCATACCCTCCTGCTCTCCCTCTGCAGCTCCTCATCAATGTCTTCTCCAAACCACCAGTTCACACACTACATGTCTGCTTCCTCCACCTACACCCATGGAGACCAACCACTGTATGCCCCTCTCAATCACCTCTGCCTACCCTATGCTACCACCATGAACATGCAGTGCTATGTGTTGTGTGTGATGAGGATACGGACGGATATGGACACACACAGTGATGTACGGTGAACGGACACTCACACATCCTCCACTCCTGCACACACAGACCAAAGCCCATTACCACTCTACATGCACTTGTACTGATGGCTTTACCTTGTGGAAACACTGGGGTCAGGACCTCTCAGTTTGGCAGTGGAAGAATAAAGATGGGATGGGTGCCTATGGCCAGTGTAGGAGGTGAGGGTCTGTGGGGTGCCTATCGAAGCTGGGTGAACAAGGGGGGAAATAAAGGGTACAGGTTTGTGACACAAGATTTCCATGGGCACAGCATGCTGCAGATGGCCAATAGACAGGTTTTATGTGGGGTCTCCTGCTGTCCAAGCCACCCATTAAGCCGCCTCTCTCTCTTTCTTTCACATTCTCCTTCTCTCTCTCCTTTGCTATCTTAGCACGATCACATCTTCAGTCAACATGGACAGCAAAGTTTGTGCTTTATAGCAGGTCTAGGCTGGGATGTCTGGCTGCCATGCAGGGCACGTCTGAGATGCCATGTGAAATATGCTTTGTGAGTCTGAATCCTGGCTCCACCTTGCTTGTGCCCTGGAATACACGTCCAGTTTAGAACGCTGGCATATGTACATGCCAGCCATGGGGACATTCAAATTTCCCAGCTTCTGAAATCACATTTTCAACATCCTGGCCAGAAACTCGTCCTAAGACCCAGATATTCAGTGCTGGAACCCAACGTCATACCTAGGCCTATATGAGTGGTGCAGCCGCACAGGCTGCAAAAAAATAGGGGCGCATTTAGGGTTGCCGTCCTCTAACCTCTGCTCCCCCCACCCCCATGTTGCCTGCCTAGCCTTGCTTCACCACCATTTTTCCTGTTTCCTTAGTGATGGCAGCAGCAGGTCTCCAATTTTAAAAAAACAAATGTGGGTCTTTGCAACTCTGTGTTTGTATGGCTGGTCTGGTCCCTCCCACCTCTGTTGCAGCCATGCAAGTGCAGAGTCGGAAAGATCTGCTTTTTTTAAAAATTGGAAATCTGCTGCTGTCGCTGCCACCAAGGGAACAGGAAAAGCGGCTACAGTACAAGGGCAGGCTGGGCAGGCAGTGTGGGGAAGGGAGCCAGTTGGACTTGAAGAGGTGGGGCAAGATGGGAAGATGCTGAACATGGGCGGATAGGGGCAACACGGCTATGCAGAGCATGGGGGATGGAGCAAATGACAAGTCTGATGGCATTGGTGGGGTGCCAGGTTTACGAGTCCCATCTAATGCATTTATAGCTTGGTACGGCCCTGCTGGGACCATATCCAGCCACTGACATTGAATATCTGGGCCAGCCAGATAGCAGAGAAGCTAACAGGGCAGGGGCAATATATATCTACTGCTCAGTTAGCATCTGCAGTGAAAATTAGGCCACCCTTTAAGGTTCCTAACTTTCACTGCTTAGGACTATTTGGGCAGCAGCTGAATATTGCCACTTCCTGGTTATCACCAGGTGCTGCCTGCACTCCACCCCCGGAATGCCCTGATGATAGCCGGATAGCATTGCAGTATTCTGAGGTGGCACCCGTGAATATTCAGCATCACTAACTGCGTTAACCATTGAATATGCCAATTACCCCAATTAACACAGTTAGCAGGTGTGCTAACTGCGTTAATCACGTTGAATATCAGGTTGAATATAAATGACTGCTTCGTGGAGCAGCTGATTCAAGAACCGACATGGGAAGCTATTTTAGACCCAATTCTTAATGGAACACAGGATCTGATATCAAGATGTCCTATGATAGATATTAGAGGAAAGCCGACAGTCGCCCAAGAGCAGATGGTTCGGAAGAATGTATCTTTGAAGGATACTACCAAAAGCAGAGAGGTTCCACAAAAGAGTAAAGTAGCCCAAATGCCCTCAAGTATGGAGCAGACTGAGCTTAAAGATCCCAAATTACCCATGTCTAACAATAGCCAAATTAATATGAGTAAAATACATTCTCTAAAATGCTTGTATGCAAATGCTAGAAGTCTAAAAAATAAGATGGGAGAGTTAGAATATATAGCACTAAATGAAAGGTTAGATATGATTGGAATATCAGAGACATGGTGGAAGGAGGACAACCAGTGGGACACTGTGATACCTGGGTACAAACTATATCGTAATGATAGAGCTGATCAAATTGGTGGAGGGGTTGCTCTCTATGTTAGAGAGGGCATTGAGTCAGAAAGGCTTAAAGTTTTGCAGGAAACAAAATCTGCTGTAGAATCTATATGGATTGAAATTCCATGTAAAAGGGGGAAGGCAATGGCAGTGGGGGTGTACTATCGAGCGCCTTGCCAGAATGACCAAATGGATGATGAAATGCTCAAAGAAATCAAGGAAGCTAACAAAAGTTACAGTGCAGTAATAATAATGGGTGATTTCAACTACCCCGGTATCGACTGGGTCAGTGTCACGTCATGACATGCTACGGAGATAAAGTTCCTAGATGAAATAAATGACTGCTTCTTGGAGCAGCTGGTTCATGAACCGACCAGAGGGGAAGCCATATTAGACCTAATCCTTAGTGGAACACCAGATCTAGTGCAAGAGATAAGGTTGTTGGGGCCACTTGGCAATAGTGATCATAGCATGATCGCCTTTGATTTAATTAGTGAAGGAGGGATAGTAAGGAAATCCACAGTACTACCTTTTAACTTTCGAAAGGGAAACTATGATAAAAAGAGGAAAACAGTTAAGAAAAAACTAAAAGGAGCAGTTGCAAAGGTTAAAGACGTACATCAGGCTTGGCTGTTGTTGAAAAATACTATCTTGGAAGCCCAGACCAGCTGTATTCCACGCTTTAAGAAAAGTGGAAGGCAGTCCAAAAAACTGCCAGCATGGTTTAAAGGTGAGGTCAGAGAGGCTGTTGTTGCCAAAAAAGCATCTTTCAGGAAATGGAAAAAAGAGCCAAACGACAAAACCTGGAAACAGCACAAGCACTGGCAAGTCAAATGCAAGGCATTGATAAGGCAGGCAAAGGGAGAATTTGAGAAGAAGCTTGCTGCGGAAGCAAAAACGCGAAGTAAAGACCTTTTCAAGTACATTCGTAGCAAAAAACCTGTGAGAGAGTCAGTTGGTCCATTAGATGATAAAGGGGTTAAAGGAGCACTAAGAGGTGACAAGGCGATAGCGGAGAGATTGAATGAATTCTTTGCTTCAGTCTTTACTGAGGAAGATGTAGGGATGTTACCCATGACTGAAGTGGTATTTAAAGGTGTGGAAGAATTGAAGGAAATATCAATATATCGGGAAGATGTATTACAACTATTAGATAAACTGAAGAGTAGCAAATCACCTGGGCTGGATGGTATACATCCAAGGGTGTTGAAAGAACTGAAATACGAGATTGCAGACCTGCTATTAGTAATCTGTGAACTATCATTAAAATCATCTCTAATACCTGAAGATTGGAGGATCGCCAATGTAACACCAATTTTTAAAAAGGGTTCCAGGGGTGATCCGGGAAACTACAGACCGGTGAGCCTGACATCAGTACCGGGAAAAATGGTAGAAACCATCATAAAGAATAAAATTACTCAGCATGTAGATAGTCATGACCTAATGGGAGACAGCCAACATGGCTTTAGACAAGGAAGATCTTGTCTTACTAATCTGTTATGTTTTTTTGAAGGAGTGAAAAATCAGGTGGACAAAGGTGAGTCGGTTGATATTGTGTATCTGGACTTTCAGAAAGCCTTTGACAAGGTCCCTCATCAGAAACCTTTGGCAAAACTAAAGAGTCATGGGATAGGAGGCAGTGTACTATTGTGAATCAGGAACTGGTTAAAAGATAGAAAGCAGAGGGTAGGGCTAAATGGCCAATTTTCCCAATGGAGAAAGGTGAATAGTGGTGTACCCCAGGGATCTATGCTGGGTCCGCTGCTTTTTGACATATTCATAAATGACCTGGAAAGTGGAATAACGAGTGAGGTTATCAAATTTGCAGATGACACAAAACTATTTAAAGTTATTAAAACCCAAGAGGATTGTGGAAAATTGCAAGAGGATCTTGATAAATTGGAAGACCGGGCATCAAAATGGCAGATGAAATTTAATGTGGACAAGTGCAAGGTTATGCACCTAGGGAAGGACAACCCAAACTATGGTTACATGATGCAAGGTTCCACATTAGGAACCACCACCCAGGAAAAAGATTTAGGCGTCATTGTGGATACCATGTTAAAACCCTCGGCCCAGTGTGCAGCAGCGGCCAAGAGAGCAAATAGAATGCTAGGTATGATAAGGAAAGGAATGGAAAATAAAACAAAAGATATTATAATGCCTCTATATCGTTCCATGGTGAGACCGCACCTTGAATATTGTGTGCAATTCTGGTCGCTGTATCTTAAAAAGGATATAGCGATTTTAGAAAAGGTTCAGAGAAGAGCCACTAAAATGGTAAAGGGGATGGAAGGATACTCCTATGAAGAAAGGCTAAAAAGGTTAGAGCTCTTTAACCTGGAAAAGAGACGGCTGAGGGGAGATATGATAGAAGTCTATAAATTAATGAACGGAGTGGAACGGGTAAACGTAGATCGATTATTTACCTTATCAGAATATAGAAAGTCTAGGGGACATGCAATGAAGCTACAGGGTAAACTATTTAAGACTAATAAAAGAAAATATTTTTTCACTCAACGTGTAATCAAACTCTGGAATTTGTTACCAGAGGATGTAGTAAAGGCTGTTAGTGTAGCTGGGTTTAAAAAAGGTTTGGACAAGTTCCTGGAGGAAAGGTCCATAAACCATTATTAAGAAGGGACCCAGGATATCAATGCTTGAACCAATACTAGCATTGTGGAACCTGTGTCCCTTGGGGAAACTGCTAGGTACGTATGACCTAGATTGGCCACTGTTGGAAACAGAATACTGGGCTTGATGGACCTTGGTCTGACCCAGTATGGCATATCTTATGTTCTTATGATGTTAGGGCTGTTGGAAACTGTGATCATAACATGATCACATTTAATTTAATAAATGAAGGGAGGATAGTAATAGCTTTTAACCTTCAAAAGTTAAATGAGGAAAATGATTAAGAAAAGACTAAAAGGAACACCTCTAAAGATTAAGAATTTACATCAGGCCTTGGCGTTGTTTAAAAATACTATCTTGGAAGCCTAGACCAGATGGATTCCATGCTTTAAGAAAGATGTAAGGAAAACCAAATGACTGCCAACATGGTGAGGTCAGAGACCCTGTTACGACCAAAAATGGAAAAAGGAGCCAAATGACAAAAACAGGAAACAACATAAGTACTGGCAAGTTAGATGCAAGGCAGGCAAAGAAAGAATTTGAAAAGAAGTTTTCAATGGAAGCAAAAACTCATAATGCAAACATTTTCAAGTACATTCATAACAAAAAACCTGTGAGTCAGTTGGACCATTAGATGGATAGAGGGGTAAAAGGAGCATTAAGAGGGGACAAAGCTACTACTATTACTACTACTACTTATCATTTGTATAGTGCTATAAGGCATACACAGCACTCTATTTGTATAAGTAAGACAGGCACAGGTTAACCAGGACAGCAGAACCACCATAGAAAGAAACACTATTCAAAACCTATGAGGTTGACCCGAAACGTGTTTCGGCCAGGAGGCCTTCTTCAGGGATTTTTGACCTCTTCAATAAATAATACAATAAAATTACTAATAAAGTAAAATACAAAAATACAAAAATAATAAAAACAAATAAAACAGCAAAGAATATCTAGACGCACATTATGACTTCTAATGTGGCCTGAAATTTCAGCAGGTAAGATCACAATTAAAAGGACAATAAATAATAAGTAGCAGTGCATAAATAGTAAACATGCTTTCTTTAAAAATACTAAAGTAAAAGCATACAGTATAATACATGCATTGTGTGTCTTCTCAATGGTATCGAACAATAAGAGATGTTATGAACCTAATTGGAAGCCCTTTTATTTGCAGAACCATCAACAAGTTTTAACTTAATAATAGATTGTGATATGAGAACAAAACAGGTAAATTTACTCACCAAATGGTATGCCCCATCCCTCGGTCATGGTCCCTCTTGTGTCCTCAACCAACTACCCTCCCCAGCCGCGTTGCAGTCACACATCAGTCATTCTACCTGCCCCTTGGACTTCACCTGCCTCCTCTGCCGTAGAGCATTGCTTCAGTGTATAGCTCCACATCCTTGGGGGCAGTGTAGAATTGGATCTAAAAGTGCTACGAGAAAGAAGATTCTTTCATGGCATGGGCTCCAACAAAAACATATTTAGCTTAGAAGCACGAACACCATTAGGTAGGTTTAGCTTTGGAAGTAAATAGAGGTATAGGGTAAATGTTTATCCTTTGTTTGGGTATGAATTGAAGTGGATGAATTTTTAGGGTCTAAATATAGGATACACTTCATTGAGCTGGCAAAAGGGGTGCAACAGCAAAGCCAAGTAACAGCTTGAGAGATGTTATGACTATTAGGACACATGGCCTCCATGGTCCATGTCATCCCCTATGCTCGATTGCACATGTGACAAGTGCAATGGACTTTCTCTTCCCAATGGACACAAGTGAAGGGTCTCCCACAAAACCTACTCGTCGGGTCACCTTTTCAGATACCTCCACCTCGATACACCCTGATGATGGATGCTTCTAAGCTGGGTTGGGGGGGGGGGTGCATCTGAACGGCCTGACCAAACAGGGACTGTAAACACAACAGGAATCTGCCCTGCAGATCAACCTGTTAGAACTATGAACAATGACAAATACTCTTGGGGTTTTTCAACTCCAAATATTGGGGCAACCTGTTCTAGTCAGAACAGACAACCAAGTATCCATGTTCTATGTAAACAAACAGGGGGGAACAGGGTCCCGTCTGCTCTGTGAATAAGTGATTCGCCTATGGTCCTTTGACATTTCTCATCACATCCACCTCAGAGCGGTGTACCTCCTGGGTGAACTAGCAGACAGGCTAAGCCGTATCCTTCATCCCCATGAATGGACCTTACATCGGGTGATGGCTGCTCGGATCTTCCAAATGTGTGGAACCCCACTCATAAAACCTTTTACCACTCCATAAAACACGCAGCTTCCGTTCTTCTGCTCCACAGTTCCTTCACTGCACCGACAGGCCCTGGGCGCCTTCCTTCTCCACTAGGGACACGGACTACTCTATGCCTTCCCTCCAATCCCCTTGATACCCAAGATGCTGTTCAAGCTGCAGGTAGACAGGGGCTCGATGGTTCTCATAGCCCTCTTTTGACCCCATCAACTGTGGTTTCCTCTGCTTCTTCGCCTTGTGCAGACTCAGCCACTCAACTTGGGATGTGCGCCCAAACTCCTCTCTCAGAACCACAGGATGCTCCTCCAATCCTAATCTTCACTCCCTATGCCTGACAACATGGCTGCTGAAGGGCTAGTGCTCACCAATCTTGACCTACCACAGGCAGTCAAGGATGTCCTTCTTGCATCTCATAAGGATTCCGCCAGGTAACCTTATACTTTTAAATGGTCTAGGTTTGTCCTTTGGTGTTCCCCAAAGGATCTTGACCCCTTTTCTTGCCCTGTGGAGTTGCTTCTATATCTCCTCCACTTATCCTTGACAGGTCTTAGGAATAACTCAGTGAGGGTTCACCTTAGTGCCATTGCAGCCTCTCACAGACCAGTGTATGGACGGCCTATCTCCTCATACCACTTAATTGCACGCTTCATGTGGGGTCTCCTGCTGTCCAAGCACCCATTAAGCTATCTCCAGTGGCCTGGGATCTGAATGTGGTTCTGGCACAACTTCTAAAGCCACCTTTCGAACCTTTAGCCACCACTTCACTGAAGTTTCTATCTTGGAAGGTCATCTTCCTTATTGCCCCCACTTGAACTCACTGCATCAGAGAGCTGCAGGCTCTAGTGGTGGATCCCCCCTAAACTTGGTTCCACCATGACAAGGTGGTTCTGTGTATCCATCCACATTTCCTCCTGAAGGTGGTTTCCTCCTTCCATCTAAACTAGTCAGTATTCCTCCCGATTTTCTTCCCTAGACCTCAAGCGTCTAGGGCTAAATCAGCACTACAGTCATGTTTATCAGTGGCTAAAATGGTACTGGCACATTTGGAAAATTTTTTGAAACCACCAACTGGCTTTTCCATGGCTGAAAACATTGTCTTCTAGATTGAAGATAAGGCTATAGAGGCCTAGAGGCCTAGTTTAGCTGTGAGAACCACAGTGAAAATCAATAGACAAAAAATAGAATAATTGAAAATAAAAAAGGAGGAATTATCAGGACTGAGATCAGATTTGACGAAACCGGCATCGATGGGAAGGCAGAAGCATGATGTACCCCAAAGGGCAAAAAAAAAGAAGTTTTTTTGGCAGTGACAGGATTATGCGTCCTACTGGTTCCCCAGAAAATGAAGAAATGAGGAGAGGAGTTGGGAAGGCGGGAAGGCAGGCACCAAAGGGTTTCCTATTAGACACTGGAGATCATTCCCGTGCGGGCTCCATCGGTGACATTCACCCTATATATGAAGATTACATTCCTGCTTGTCCCTGGAGATATGACATTTAAAGCTGATATACTGGAGTAATTTAAACAAATCTCGATAAACTAGGAAGATATAATGCATCAAGCTGATATACTGAAGCAAATCACCTGGACTAGATGGTATACATCCCAGGGTGCTAAAAGAGTTCAAAAATGAGATTGCGGACCTACTACTAGAAATTGGTAAACTATCATTAAAATCATCTAAAGTACCCAAAGATTAGAGAGTGGCCAATGTAACACCAATTTTCAAAAAGAGTTCCAGGAGTGATCCAGGAAATTACAGACCAGAGAGCCTGTCGTCAGTGTCAGGCAGAATGGTAGAAACTATTATAAAGAACAAAATTACTGAGCATATAAATAGTCATGGTTTCATGGGAAAAAACCAACATGGATTTATTATTTATTTATTTAGTAGTATTTGGCTCATGCCTGTTCACTACAGTTCAAGGTGAGTTATAATCAAGTACATTAGGCATTTCCCTAGCCAAGGAATGTCTTGTCTCACTAATCTGTTGTATTTTTTTGAAAGTGTGAATAAACAGGTAGATAAAGGTGAACCAATTGATGTAGTGCATCTGGATTTTCATAAACCTTTGATAAAGACCCTCATGAGAGATTATTGAGGAAATTAAAAAGCCATGGTATAGGAAGCAGTGTACTATTGTGGGAACTGGTTAAAAGATAAAAAATAGAGAGTAGGACTAAATGGTCGCTTTTCTCAATGGGGAAAGGTGAATGGTAGAGTATCCCAGTGATCTGTGCTGGGCCTGCTGCTTTCTTACATATTCATAAATGACCTGGAATTGGAAACAATGAGTGAGGTGATTGTTGCAGGTTTGAGTTCCTAGCCGGGGGCAACAGCACAGGGATTCTTCCTTGGCTTTTGTCTTCTTACTCTGGTCCTGGTGCAAGTGAGAAGAAATAAAAACACAACATACAATTATACAACAAGTTATGCTAAAGTTTTAGGGAGGCAGTCACAGAGCTGCAAACTTGAAGTCACCCATAACATCCTCCTCCTGTTGTCCGCAGCACTTCCTTTTATTTACAAAAACTGCCACATTGTACAATTTTGCCTTATCTTCTTGCATCATACTTTGATTTGTGCTTTGTTAATTTATATCTATATGTTACAGGTCAAGCCGTGCTGTTAAAGATCAAGCTTTGCACAAACATATTGATCACATCTAATCATGACACGCGTCCTGCAAACATAATCTTTCTGTCTAGCTGTTTCTGCAAGATATGGCCTTGACTGTCTCACACATATCCATTCACATCCTCTGTAACATTGTCAGCACATTCCAGGCTATTTTCACTCTCCAAACCTCTGAACCTTTCTCCATGAGATCCTAGTCCCCTTTCTAGCTCATTTCTACAGTGATCAACTTTGCAGATGACATTAAATTATTCACACTTTTTACATCACAAAAGGATTGTGAAAAATTGCAAGAGGACCTTGAGAAATTGGGAGACAATGTCCAGATGGCAGATGAAATTTAATTTTGGCAAGTGCAATGTTATGCATTTAGGGAAGAACAACACAAACTATAGTTACACAATGCAAGGTTCCACATTAGGAATCATCATTGAGGAAAGGGATCTAGGTGTCATCATGGATAATACATTGAAACCCTCTGTTCAGTGTGCAGCGGTGGCCAAGAAAGCAAATATAATGCTAGAAATCATAAGGAAAGGAATAAAGAATATAACCAAGGATATTATAATGCCTCTGTATCACTCCATGGTATGATCGCATCTTGAATATTGTGTGCAATTCTGGTCATCATATCTGAAAATCCCTTAAAACCCGCCTGTTCATGGACTCATTTGAACAACCCCCATAACTCAATCACCACCGATACAGACACCAACCACCAGCAAACCAGAATTATATGTCCATCTGTTCATCCTCTATTCAATGTAGACCCTTTGTCATGTCCCTAACCACCTTGATTGAAGGAAAAAGTGGTATACAAAACTGGCTAAACAAAATAATGAGTGGAGTGGAATGGATAAATGTAGATTGGTTGTTTACTCCTTCCAAAACCACAAAGCTTAAGGGACATGCAATGAGGCTACAATGTAGCACTTTTAAGACTAATTGGAGGAAATATTTTTCACTCAACACATAATTGAGCTCTGGAATACATTGCTGGAGGATGTAATAAAAGATGTTAGTATAGCTGGGTTTAACAATGATTTGAGCAAGGTTCCCGGAGGAAAAGTGCATAAACTATTATTAAAGTGAAATGGAAGAACATGATATGCCATATTGGGTCAGACCAAAGGTCCATCAAGCCAGTATCCTGTTTCCAACAGTGGCCAATTCAGATCACAAGTACCTGTCAGGTTCCCAAAAGTTAGACAGATTCCATACTGCTCTCATGGGCAGAAGTGCTGCAAAAGGCTGCAATTGTGGTCGAGACCAGTGCTGTCTGCCCCCAGAGATCCAATCTTCTGTGTGCAGACAGTGCTGGGCTCAGCCATGATTGCGGCCTTTTGCAGCACTTCTGCCCGCCCCTGTGGGCAGACAGTTCCGGAGATGAGCTGCAATGCAGAGCCAGAAAAAAAAAGGTTAGAGTGGGGTTGAAGAAATTTAAAGGGGCAGCAGGCTTGATTTAATAAAGAATGATGGGGAGAGGGAATGGAGGGCATGGGGCGAGTGAAAGGGAGAAGGAAAAAGGGGAGAGAATCTGAGAATGGAAACAGAGTTGGGGGGTGGAGTGGAGGGAGGACAGGAGGAGAGGTGTTGGAGTGGGGCAGGGAGGGAAGAAAGCAAGTGGTTGGAAGGTGAAGTACCATACCTCACCCCAGCACCACACATCATCCCAGCACCACACACACACACACACACACATACTTGCAGGCACACTACCTCCACGCCACACACACACACACACACACACACATACATACATACTGTGATGATGCAGAGGCTTTAAACAGGGAGAAAATGGGTTTAAAACTGCAGCTTTCCTCTAATGCACACATTAAGGCAGGCAAGGAAGGGGTTAAAGCACAAGCCCAGAGAAACTCTCTGCACAGAGAGGCAGTGAGAGAGCCACACCCCAGCTCCAGGACAAACAGAGGAGCTGACGTAAGAGGCAAGGGGGCAGAGTCAAACCGGATAGGACAGCCCAATGCTCTTAACCAGGAAGTAACAGAGAGAGTTAGTTCGAGATCGTGTGGGGGATTGAGTTCCAGTTCGAGTGGGAGTAACACTGAGCTTGGAAGGAGAGTTCGTGGAGGAGCAGGAGGAGTGCCTGGGAGAACAGGAAGTGTTCAGGCAGGAGACTCAGGACCTGACTCTGACCAAGAGGCAGAGAGAAGCAAAGGGTGGAGCAGCCATTGCCAGGATAGCACATGGTGCTGGAAAAGTTGCCATCCAGACTGCTGTGAGACACGGAGGTCTCTGAGACAGCAGGGGAGCAAGGTTCCTCTGAGAGAGAGAGGTCAATGCGAACCAGACTGCCAGGAGAAGCAGGTGGGAACATACTTTTATTCTCATGGGGAGAGGCTGGAACCCTTAACCAGAAGAGAGAGTATATCTTCCCTAGACTCTTCACTAGACGCTGTGAACAGAGGTGAGAGTTTAACTAAGTATAAAACTCTGTATGATAAGCTGCCTAAGCGTTCCAAGTGCAGGAAGCCAGATACTAGCAGAAGCTTAGGAAGTACCTCAGCTGTTCTTAATTCATTCATCAGCTGTGCAACCCAGACGTACTAGAAGAGGAGCAAGCCAGTTGAGTTCCTTTAACACCACTTTAAAGAAGGCTGCTGATTCTAGTTATAATTATATTCCACTGAGGGAAAGGAATAGAGAGTGGAAACAGCTTAGACACCATTTGGAACCATGGAAGCCTGTTGATCTGCAGTACCCTGATTTGAATCATGAGACGTCTGACTCAGATGTTGAATCCATGCAGTTAGGTTCAACCAAATCAGATAGGTCTTATTCTGACAAGGAAGCAGACTGTGCTATATGTGTTGCCAAGAGTGAAGCTGTTAATAGTATTGTATAGGAGAAGTGCTGATAAGTAATTCATGCTACTGAGTTTGCACGGAGAGAAGCAGCATTCTGCTGGAGTGAAACTCAATGTCTGTAAGCAGCTGAATATGGTGAAAGCTATGGAAGTGATTAGCTGCTACTGAAGTTGTTCGTTGATGAGAAGAAGTTGAATTTACCTTGTACATAATGGGACAACCCTGAGAAGGATCAGGTTGGACTGTATTTCAGTTGGACTTTATATTGGCATATAAAAGTATCCACCGTTTTGTTTCTGGTTAGGGGAGGATAGATGACAGAATCCTGTGCAACAAATAAAGTTTTTGTTATCACACAAAACCTTGGCTGTCTTTCGTTTGGGCCACAACTACAGGGATACCAAGCATCAGCACTTACAAGGATAATCTGGCACATTTCCCACTCTCCCAGGCAACCGCCTATACGCTGAGAAAGGGGGTGTGACAATACATATGCAGGTACCCCTTTCGAGGCCCCCATTGCAATCTCATGATGTAAGTAGTATTGACCATCATAGTAAAAATAATTACATGTTAACACAAATTGTAACAATGTGCATAAAAACTCTGCAGGAACATGGTGATGAGCCTAAGAATCATGCAAATGTCTCTTGTCTATTTCTAGTGCTTCCACCTGAGGAATCACTGTATACAAACGTCACCAATATCACCAATGTCCCATCCAGGCTGTTACACCTTATACATTTAATAATGAAATTGAGTGGGCATCTTTTATGTAATTGGTTTGAGGTCTGGAGAGAAAGATTTAAATGCTTATGTTATTTCCTAGTTTTGCAGCGGCTGTGATGAAAGTTCGATGCTGACTATGGATGATGTTTGAAGCATTCCCCTGATGCAAAGCAAGATGCCTGAAATATGTATTTATGTCAGGAGTTCTGAATTCTTTGAAGTTAAGTCACTTTCATATGTAATATATAGCTATAAAAAGTTAAGACAGAAGACCAATGAATGGAATATTGGGATGCTATAACTGATAAACAATACCAGATATGAAAATCTCTGATCTAATGGTCTCTCTGTATTATCTGTGAAAACTGGAATTAGAATAGTTGTTCACAGCCACTAGAATAGTTGTTCACAGCCACTAGTAATAAGTTAATAAGTAGTGAATATATTGATGTTTATTGATAATAGGAATGTTAGTTTATTAAGTTAATAAATTTATTTAATGCTTTTTTTATACCGCCAAAGAGTCAAGCTGGTTTACAATAAACTCTGCACAAATGAACATTTTCTTGAGTACATTGTAACTTTTACATATAACTAAAACTAAGAACGAGGAGTGGAGGAGTAGCCTAGTGGTTAGAACACTGGCTTGGTAACCAAGCAACCAGGGTTCAATTCCCACTAGCACTCCTTGTGGCCTTGGGCAAGTCACTTAACCCTCCTCCATTGCCTCAGAAGAAAGGCCTGGCAATCTACTTCCAGTGACACTGCCAAGAAAACCCAGGAGCTTCTGGGTCACCAGGAGTCAGGACTGACTCAAAGGCACATATTGCATTTGCAAAACTAAGAACAGGAACATTTGTAAGGCACAAGAATGTAGCATCTTCATAACATGGTGAGTTTTAAGTTTTACATATAATTAGTGGTGGCTACCGGGTACATTTGTGATATACAGGACGTGGAACAAATTTATTACATAAGTGTATATAAGTGAGCTATTGACACGTGAGCTATTTACAGGTCTTTTGTGGTTAGTTAGTAGCATGCTCTAATTATGAGCACAGAGAGAGTTAATAGTTTGATAAAGGCCAGTGTCTCATGCGGATGCTGGCTATGATAGTTGATGTCATGTGATCATGACTTGTTAGGTCTGAGGAGGTAGACGGGATCTTACTCATATTGTGGGTCTAGGTGAACAAGTAGGTCTTTAGCCCTTTCTGGAAGTCAGCAATATCATCTATGTCCTTAGTCTGCAGGTAGTAAGTTCCAGATCGCAGGTGCATAGAGGGTGCAGGCGCGGTTGCAAGTTGCCTGTTTACTCTTAACTCCTGGGGCGGTATGATGAGGAGATGGTGTGCCTTCTTAATCTGTCACTTTTGGGTAGTTTGGGAAGTTTGTATTGTATCTTTCTGTTAAGAGATCACAGTATGATGTGTGGACTCCATAACACTAGCTATATCCTTAGGCTATACTCAATAAGTTCCAATTTGCAACTACATGCATGTCACCCAGGCTGTCTCTGAAGTTAGCAGCAGGGGCAGCTCTATCATGAGGCAGAGTGAGACAGTCGACTCAGGTGGCAAAGTTTTGTGGGGGGCAAAAAATGCCACCAAAACAATTCAGCTGTGACCACCTCACTCTGCTTTTGACCCGTTGCTGCCGCTGCTTCTCCTGGGTCTGTGTTGGCGACATCAATTCCCCCCACTCCCCCCCCAACAACAAGTGGCATCTTTAAAAAAAATGCAAGCAAAGGCATGGGGTCTTTCCAACTCCAGCATGCTTGTAAAGCTTAATGGTCCCGCCCCCTTCTTACACATGCTCACATCAGAGGGGGGCGGTACTACCAATGATTTACAAGCATGCTGGAGTTAGGAATATCCTGCACTTTTGCTTGCATTTATTTTTTAAGCTGACACTTGTCATTAGGGGTGGGGGAGGATTGATGCTACTGCCACAGACCCAGGAGAAGCACGGGCGGTGGCATCAATCCCCCCCCCTGATGATAAGCAGTGGCTTAAAAAAATGCAAACAAAAGCGTGAGATCTTCCCAACTCCAGGGTGCTTGTAACTCTTTGCTGCAATCGCCTCCTTTGACGTGAGTATATGTCTGAAGGGGGCAGTACCAGCAAAGACTTACAAGAATGCTGGAGTCGAGAAGACCCCATGTTTTTGCTTGTATTTTTTTTAAGCTGCAGCTCGTGCAGAGAAGCAGCAATGGCAGTAGTTTGGGGCAAGAAGGGAGGGAGGCCACATTGGGCATGCATCGGCTGTGGGGATGGGGAGCAAGGAGGTGGAGAGTAGATGATGAACACGGGAGGCAGTGGGTGAGGAGGTGGAGGGTAAGTGGACATGGAAGGGGGCAGGGGGACATATTATGGAGACTGGGGGCAGGGGAAAGATGCTGGCCATGGGAGGAGAGGGGAGAAAGGGCAGATGATGGTCAAGGGGAGGCAGAGGGCAGATGCTGGCCATGGGATGAGGGGGCAGTGCTTTGCACCCATTGTTGGGAGAGGGGTTTCTTCGGATACATAATATATGTTCAAAAAGAAAACGAGAGAACCTTAGCACAGTTTAACATGCCAAAATAAAATTTGTTATAATAATTTGAATTGTGCCATGGTTTTTGCTTTTTGATTTTGCTCCTTGGTATGTGATCACCTTGCATCTCCATGTCTTCTACAGAATATTTATTTACATTAAAAACCACGCCAGTCCAGTGTGTAGTGTCAGGATTCAATATATTTTATATTAGATTCCCAGGTTAGATAATTAAACTGCTCCAATCTTTGCTGCATATAAACATCATTGCAAAGGTTTTTTTTTTAAATTATATAGCCTGGAGACATATTGCTTTCTTTATTCTTGGGGCAACCACCTGATCGGTGTCCTGAGTGAGGGGACCCTCTGTTCCTCGACTTGAGCTCTGAGAAGGTCTCTCTATTTTGTCTGCTGGAAGGATGGGGGGGAGGAGGGGCACCAGCTCGCTTCAGGCAGCAGATTGTCTTGAGCCTCCTCTGATTCCTGCACTATTGGAATAACATTGCATAACCTCAAAACCAGGACTAGGATCCATCTCTGCCTCCAGTAACTACGTAACCTGGTGGCTCAGGGTGGTAAGTTTATGCTGAGATGGATCATTCTATACATAAGAACATAAGATATGCCATAGTGGGTCATTGAAAGGGTCCATCCAGCTCCTGGAAGGGTCCATCAAGTATCCTGTTTCCAACAGTGGCCAATCGAGGTCACAAGTACCTGTCAAATTCCCAAAAGGTATACAGATTCCATGCTGCTTGCCCCAGGGGTAAGCAGTGGATATCCTGGTCCACTTTAAAAATGATTTTATAGACTTTTCCTCCAGGATCATGTCCAAACCTCTTTTAAATTCAGCCACACTAATAGCTTTTACTATGTCCTCTGGTAATGAATTCCAGATTTGATTATACATTGAGTGAAAAAATGTTTTCTTTGATTTATCTTAAATGTGCTACATTGTAGCTTCATTGCATGTCCCTTAGTCTTTCTACTTTTGAAGGAATAAACAACTGATCTACTTTTACCCATTCTACACCATTCACTATTTGATAGGCTACTATCGGGAGTTGGATCCCTCGTTGTTACTGACGCTGCTGGCGTTCGTGCCGGGCATCTCTTCCCACTTGAGCAAATGACTTCCGGGGGCCTTTAAATGTCAGGCCCTGCCACAGGACATTTTCGCGGGAGCATAGGGAGAGGAGTAGCCTAGTGGTTGGGGCAAGGTACTTCAGGACGGAAGGTCAGGGGTTCAAATCCTACTAGAGGACAGCAACCTTGGGCCAGAAGGACTGGGGTTTCTAGTCCCACAGATGCTCCTTGTGGTCTTGGGCAAGCCACTTAACTCTCCATTGCCCATGTTCCCTGTAAGTATTAGTGTATGTGTCTCATATCCCTGCGTGTTAAATGTATCCCCCAATTGTGTTGTGACCGCTTTGATTGAAGGATAAGGCGGTA
This sequence comes from Ichthyophis bannanicus, assembly GCA_033557465.1. Lineage (NCBI taxonomy): Eukaryota > Metazoa > Chordata > Amphibia > Gymnophiona > Ichthyophiidae > Ichthyophis > Ichthyophis bannanicus. Next base: position 352,061,400 of record CM066036.1, on the reverse strand, counting down.
TACAAAAACTGTCTAAATAAATAAATAAAAATAAATAAATGTCCGAAGGAGCGTTCCAAAGGGGCAGGTTTTGCACTTTTGGAACCCCTTCAGAGCACACTGGAGCTGTTGGAGTCTGGGGGTCCAAACCTCATGGGTAACAGAAAGAAGAAAGTGTTATTGCAGCCTGAGAAAAAGGTGGTAACAGTTGTTGGCCCTATGGACTGCCATGTCATAGCTATGTCCTCTACACCTGTTGCAAGTCCTGGTACCATTCTTGACTCCTCTGAGCCATTGGGTGATATTACCCCACCCTACCATTCCCGTAATTTTATATCTGAGGCTAGTAGTGCCCCTCTGGGACTTGGGTAACATGCAGCCCGCCTCCATTACTGTACCCCAGGAGGGAGAAGCTTCCATGGGGAAATTGGACTCCGGCATTTTGGTAGCTTATTTGCCTTTACCAAAAGAGGTACATTTTTCTTCTTTGTCTGTTAAAGCTGTTTCTATTTCCTCTGAAAATGTCACCTTGAAAGATATTCTTGTTGCTGTCACTTGCCTGGAAGCCTCTTTAGGCTCTTCTTGGAAAGAACTCTCTGATTTCACTGTGGATACTGTGGCTAAAATTTCGGAGCAGGACAAGAAACAGTGTGCTATGGATAATGTGTTGACTAAGCTTGACTCTTGTGTTTCAGTGTTACATTCTATTAGGACCTCCTCTATGAAAGATAGTTTGGTTACTCACTGGCATCTAGAGGCGCTGGAAAATGCTACTCATGTACAGAATTTGAGATTTTAAAATTTTCCACATACCCATTATCTGTTTGGAAAAGATCTGTGTTTATATCAATACTAAAGAGAGGTGTGAGGAATGAGAGACATTATCATGGATGTGAGATGGATCCAAGACAAAAATGTGGTATGGCCCCGTCTCTCTCCATAAGAAGATTCAACTTGCTCAAGCCATGGTATTTTCAATAACGTCATATGGATGCAAAAGTTGGACAATGAAAAAGATAGACAGGAAGAAAATGGCTGCCTTTGAATTATGGTGCTGGTGACGAATACCGTGTATACCATGGACTGCCTGAAGAACAAACCAGTCAGTACTAGAGGAGATCAAACCTAACCTTTCTTTAGAAGCTCAGTTGACAAGACTTCAGCTTTCATACTTTGGACACATCATGCGAAGAGAGAGATCATTAGAGAAAGACATCATGCTTGGCAAGATAGAAGGTCAACGCAAAAGAGGAAGGCCAGCAATGAGATGGATCAATATAATAACAGCAGCTATGGGTGCCACTCTATCAACAATGAGCTGCCTGACTGAAGACCAAGCACAGTTTAGGACAACTATCCAAAGGGTCGCCATGAGTCATCACTGACTCAACGGCATTTAACAACACTCTTCTAATTCAGCAGTTTCTGAAAGAGAATTTAGGTTATTCGGATGTGGAGGCAGTTAAAATCTCAAATATATATTATCTTCCTATGGGGAGGACAAGTCCTGATCAGGAGGGTTCAGGTTTGGATCGACTGTTAGCCATGGACAGTTTACACTTGTCTGCTTTTTTGGAGAGTTCAATTGATAATATTCCTTCTCGTACCACATTGATTGTTTCTTTCTGTTCTATGAATGATCAGAATAATATATTGCATTTGTTTTTTCAGAAGTGTTTCTCCTTTTGTGGTCAAAAAATAAATATTTTCCCAGATGTTTCTAGGGCTACACAAATGAGGAGAAGGGTGTTCCTGGTTTTAAAGCCTGCTGTCTTGGAGCTAGGAGTATCTTTCTTCCTCAAATTTCCTTGTAAATGTATTATAGTATATCAAAATGTTCAGTTTGTTTTCTTTGAGTCTTCCCAATTGGAGACTTTTCTCCAGGGCAAGTAATGTATGATTATTTTTATGTGATTTTGTTTTTTATTTTGCTTTTCTCTGTAATGGCTTGTAATTTGGGTATTAATGTAATTTGATCTGGCAGCATATTGGGGTTTTCTGGTGTTCCCTTGACATAGGCTAGTATTTTTGTTAAAGTGGGTTTTTTTAAAATTTGTACCTGGCCTCAAGATTTTGGGATATGAGGATATTCTTTTTCAATGGTTTCTTGTCTTATGAGTGCATTGTAAGATATTTGAAATCATAATTTTAAAAAAAAGATAGGTTTCTCTTATCTCCCCTCAGCCGTTTCTTTTCCATTCATTGTAAGGGAAACTGTGTACTACATGGGATGTACTCTCAATAGATGATAATACCCAAAGGAGGGTTTATACATAGGGTAGGAATATCTCTTGAGATGCACGATAGATGTATGCTGTCTCATCATAGCCTTTCTGTTCCAAAACTACACCATTAGCACTCACTCAGTGGGAAAGAGGAGGAGTGGCCTAGTGGTTAGGGCAGCAGCCTACATCAAGAGAGACCAGGATTCAATTCCCACTAGCACTCCTTGTGGCCTTGGGCAAGCCACTTAACCCTCCATTTCCTCAAGTACAAACTTAGATTGCAAGCCTTTTGGCGACAGGGAAATGCATATTGTATCTGAATGTAACTTGCCTTGATCTTCTCCTGGAAAAGCATGAGCTAAATACCAATAATAAATAAATAAAGAGCAGCTTTTCCCACCCAAAATGACTAAGAAACAAAGGTAGTGACAGTTGGCTTGGTGTCCTCTGAAAGAGTTGTTTTGGAAAATGTCAAATGGTAAGGTGCATATTGTAGTATGTTTTTGTCATGTAAGGCATCTAGCCATCGTCGCTGAATTCTAACCCCGGATATTCATTGTTGGGGCCATATCCAGCCATTGCCATTAAATATCTAGGTTGCTGCAGAACTCGGAAGCTAACCAAGCAGGGGTGACATTGAGTCACTGCCTGGTTAGCTTCTATGGGTAAAGTTAGGCCAGCCTTTGCCATGCCTGATTTTACCCGCTTGTTGCTAACCAGGCAGTGATGATATTGAGCCGCTGCCCAGTTAATGACAGGTGCCACCTCCACTCCACCATGGAATGCCCACCGACATGTCCTGATGCTAATTGCTGTGCATCAGGGCATGTAGCAGCGGCACCCACTGATTATCCCATTCAGTGGCATTTACATAGTTTACAGGTCTGCAAACCATGTAAATGCCTTTGAATTGCCCCCCCCCCCCCCTTGTATGTCCACCATACCCAGTCTATCATCTGCCAAAAGAACCTCTGCTTTGGTAAATAAACTTGCTGGCCACATGTGTGGGGCTATAAAAGGACAGAGTGAGTGGGAGTGGTGTAGATGATTGATGCAGAAAATCTTACCTTGGTGACATCAGATGGCTGTCTGCTTTCTTCCCCATCCTCATGTATATAGCCAGCTGGTGCAGCATTTCACATGCTTGCAGCTGCCAATTCTTACCCATACAGGAGAGAAATTATGTCTCATGTCATCATAGACACCCAGGAAGCTAACACACATTTGCTATGGCCATGAATCTGAATGCAGGATGGCAATGCTTCTTTCAGGAGGGACTAGGGATAGCAACACAACCACTCCCACTGTACACTTTGATGCACACCATTAGGCATTATGTTTGGCATGGATATCTAGTGGGAAAGTAACATTGCCTTATTTATGGCAATCGCCTATTAAGGGATAGCTAATGATACTTCTAGCACCATTCTCACTCTAATCCACACATCTCCACTCGGATTTGTGTGGCTCACTATGTGTGATACCTATCAGATGCTAATGGGTGCTAAGACATGTGAACTGGTGAGACAGCACTAGTCTTTCTCCATGGCACTGCTCTGATTCTTGTGCCATGTGTAAAGGTATTCCACCTATAGGTCTCCATTATGTTCTCCACAAGTTATCCAAAACTCTCCAGTCAGCATTTGCAATGAAGATTTGAGTGGCTAATAAAGATATGGTGGATCTGGGATTTGGTAACTCTGTGGCTTTACATACTACTAGGCATTAGGTGGTGACACTCTGCTCCTACATTGGAATGGATGTGCATCCATGGAGAGGACCAAGATACAGCCAATTACATGGAGTCATGCTACAAAAAACCCATGAGGGTAGCCAGGCTTCCTACACTGAGGCCATGGAATCCAATATCTAGCCCCCACTAGGATGTGCTATTTGTAATCTGTAGTCTACTAGCTTCCAACTTGCAATCAGTGATTGCACCTCTATATGTTCTGGAGTGTCTGGCCTTTGGTCATTGTGAAAGAATGGGGAGAGGCAAATGTTGGTCCACAATGCTGACAGCATGACAGTCTTCATTCACATGGGTGTTACTGATACTATCTATACCATGTGTTTCCTCTTGGGGGTTAATCCAAATCACAGGGGGCTATGAAGAGGCTATTCAAGCACCTTGGCTGGGTTCAGCATATATAACTAGCTAGAAACTACAGTTGTTCCTGATCTTCAGACTATCTCATCCTATAGAAAAACTTCATGGCATGGAAGGCAAGATCATGTGAGCCTGGACTGGAGTGTAATGGGAAGTGTATCTGGATTTTCAGAAAGCCTTTGACAAGGTCCCTCATGAGAGACTCTTGGCGAAATTAAAAAGTCATGGGAAAGGAGGCAGTGTACTATTATGGATCAGGAACTGGTTAAAAGATAGAAAGCAGAGGGTAGGACTAAATGGCCAATTTTCCCAGTGGAGAAAAGTGAATAGTGGAGTACCCTAGGGATCTCTGCTGGGTCTGCTGCTTTTTAACATATTTGTAAATGACCTAAAAATGAGAATAACAAGTAAGGTAATCAAATTTGCAGATGACACAAAATTATTCAAAGTTGTTAAAAACCTAAGAGGATTGTAAAAAATTGCAAGAGGACCTTGATGAATTGGAAGACTGGATGTTCAAATGGCAGATACATTTAATGTGGATAGGTGCAAAGTTATGCACCTAGGAAAAAACAACCTAAACTATGGTTACATGATGCAGGGTTCCACATTAGGATCCACCACCCAGGAAAAAGATTTAGGTGTCATTGTGGATAACAAGTTGAAACCCTATGCCCACTGTGCAGCAGTGGCCAAGAAGGCAAAAAGAATGCTAGGAATAATAAGGAAAGGAATGGAGAATAAAACAAAGGATATTACATTGCCTCTGTATTGTTCCATGGTGCAACCGCACCTTGAATATTGTGTGCAATTCTGGTCACCATATCTTAAAAAGGATATAGCGGAATTAGAAGAAGTACAGAGAAGAGCCACCAAAATGGTAAAGGGGATGGAAGGATACCCCTATGAGGAGAGGCTTAAAAGGCTAGGGCTCTTCAACCTGGAAAAGAGACAGCTGGGGGGAGATATGATAGAGGTCTATAAATTAATGAATGGAGTGGAACGGGTAAACGTAGATTGATTGTTTATGCCATCAAAAAGTAGAAAGACCAGGGGACATGTAATGAAGCTACAATGTAACCTGTTTAAGACTAATAAGAGAAAATATTTTTTCACTCAAAGCGTAATCAAACTCTGGAATTTGTTACTGGAGCATGTAGTAAAAGCTGTTTGTATTTAAAAAAGGGTTTGGACAAGTTCCTGGAGGAAAGGTCCATAAACCCTTATTAAAGAGGACTCAGGAAGTCCACTGCTTGCCCCAGTACAAGCATTGTGGAATCTGTGTGTCTTTTTGGGAACCTGTTAGGTACTTGTAACCTGGATTGACCACTGTTGGAAACAGGATACTAGGCTTGATGGACCTTGATCTGAGCCAGTATGGCATATCTTATGTTCTTATAAAACAGACAGTTGCTATGCTGTCTATTTACAAATATGGAAATATACAAAGGATGCTGGAGAGTGTCCATATGTCTGCATGATAATGTAGTTCTGAGTTAATGGTTTCTGGCAATGCCCTGGCGGTGCTGTGCGATCCCCCTGTTTAAAGTGCATATAGAGGCACCATTCCACCAGCATGGATCTCTGTGTTGAGAGGCCAACCTCACATACAGTCTCATCTGCAGTGGGCCAATGTGGTGCTAGGACTGTCCTCAGAGTAGATATGGCCACACACAACTTGCATAGTCCCAGAAGAATGCTGCTGATGGTGCTTCATAATCACAACTTGATTTCATCCATGGTGCTCATCATGGAAAACACTGGCTAAAACCCCAAGGGTTGACATTACATGCAGCATCATAGTGACTCCCTTTGGATTTCTTCTATGGGTTCTGCCATGTATCCAGGCTTTCCCCATAGAAAGGGTGACATTTGCAGATATCACCATACTGCCGATTAAGCATTATCCCAATACTGGTTGGGAGGGTAGTTGGTGGACATCGTGCATGCAAAGGTGTGTGCAAAATGTGCACATTGTGACAACTGTGAGCTGAGTCCTGATGTACACCTTATCCATGTGGCCCTTACATGTGTCATGCTATCTATGGCTAAGTGCCAGCAGTGGGCTCAGAACATACTATGCCATCATCCATAATGGGGGAAGTAATATTGCCTTAATAGAACTCTGAATGCATTATATATGCACAGGACTCTCTCCACCTGCTGTTTACAGTGCATGGCATACAATTATGAGCCTTTGTGTAGAACCATGGGACACATCACAATCCTAATAGACTGTAGGCAACCCAAAACCACAGACAATGTCTCCATTAGGTCTGTACCTACATTAGGCTAGCCTAGGTCATCAACTAGGCCAGCAGCTGCTGGGAGGCAGTCAAGAGCGGTGAACATGTAAATCATTCAATTGGCTTTCGAGATCCACACAAACTCCAGGGGCCATCAGCACATTCCTTCACCTGCAGCAAGAGCAGAACCGCTGTTAATATAACCAAGGGTATCATTTCAAGTATGATGCCCAATTATATATTTCCACAGGTTGAATACTGGAAGGATGGAGGACCATGATAATTGAGTAGGGAATAACATATAACTGGTTGGGTGGGGGAGGGGAAGAAGATGTTCCTTGGATGACCACTAGCAACAGGCCTTGGCCCAGGCTTTCACTCCCTCTTCACCGCCGCTTGGGGTCAGAAGAGAATATTTAACACCCAGGAGTTGGCTAGTAAGCTTGTAGGTGTGGCATTAGCCCGGGGCTCCTGGTCTTGCACATGTTTACCTGGGCTGCCTACTGTCTCCGAGAGGCAGGTGGGAATGTGATAGTGGTGTCAATTATGATGCATGCTCATGAATTGTATGTGTGCATTTTGCAAGTGGCTCTGCATATACCCTACTTTCAACATAAGCCTCTCCATAGGGGAGCTCATAGCCAAGGATATCAGCAAACTCTTTCCAGCTACATGATAGGACCAGCTTCACTGACAGAAATGGCCCGAGTATAGAGCCTCTAAGACCACACGCATTAGGGATGTTAGGGCCAAACAATGAATCTCCAAACAACGCTCACTGTTAAACCTGCTATCTCTCCCTATCCTGTTAGAAACCTGCAAAGAGAGGACTTGACTGCAACTTCACACCATAACTCCTCCCCTTGCTGGGGTGTTTAAGAATTGTGCAGTCTATCTAGTATTTTTAGGAGGGGGAACCTGAGGCATTTTATATCAGCTGCAACAAACCACCACCACCATAATGGGTATTGTACATTCTGGCAATATAACACGATCCTTCAGGTATAGCAGGTGGAGGCAGACTTGAGCGACTTTCAGTGATGTCATCACTTGGTATATCCTCTGGTATGTCATTGAGAGAAGCCAGTATGACACTTCCCAGGCAGTAAACCAATCTGAAAAACTCAAAGATTCAGATAATGTTAATGAATACAATCATCTTCGCTATGAAGAGCATGAGCAATTGCTTGACTCTTTTCTTATGAGGAAACTGAAGCCAGCCCCTAAGGCTGATTAGACCTTCCACAGCAGCTGGAACCCACTAACCCAAAAGTCTCCCAATCAGACACATTGCTACTGCGACCAAACTCAGTAGGCTTCCCAATCTGCAGAAAAGGTCTTCCAGGGCAGGTCCTGGACTAGTTTAGCAGGATTCAAGGAAGGAAGATTATAACTTTTTAATAAAATCTCTCCTTTCTTATCATCCTGCTAGACCAGTCCAGACGAGTGGGATGTACCCAAGCAGTCAGAACCCAGGGTGGGAAGAAGATGACATTCAAGAAAGACTACCCTATCAAAGGAGTTATCTGAATAACCTCCACAAACACCCTGTAGGTCCTTATAAAGCATTGAACGAAGATCTGGAACTGTCCTCTGAGGACACCCAAGCAGACTCCACCCAAGAGGATTGCGCTACATGGAGTGAACAGTGACTCACTCTTAAAAGTGCACTTAGCAGGCAAGATGCAACCTGCCTTCAATGATCTCCAGGGGAAAACGGACAATAGAGGAGCTGACCTCTGCCAGCACCACCTCAAACTGCCAAGAATGGAGCAGGACCACTCAGGAGAAATGAGGAATTACGATGAACTCAATCAACACCATCGACCCAAAGAAGGGTCCTTCTAGAGCCCTCAAGCACAGCAGCCCACTGAAACTCAACAGGACACTCAGGTGGACAGAACTGCTTCACTCCTGCTGAAGGAGGGCTTGCTGAGATACCTCCCAAGAAATCCCCTGTAGAAGAGCAGGCACATCACTCAAATCCTGATGGTTCAGGGCCAAGCATTGGTCCAGGTCAAACTGCTAAAAGGCTCTGTCATCTGTTATGGGTGTAGAGATTCTCCATGCTTCCAAGCCAAGAGTTTACCAAACAGCTCAAGGGCCAGGCACTAAGCGAAAAGGCACCAGGAAACTGCCTTATCTGGAGCTTCTGCTGAGTTTCCCATTGCAGATCTGTACCTTTAAGAGCCAGAGAAGGGCCACACCACTTGGTCCAAGACTCCATGAAACATCCTATCAGTGCACCTAGGATCACCAAGACCAGTTAGGCCACTAACCCAAGCAGAGGACGGCTCACCCAGTTTCAAGGAGGAAGCCACTAGCCTTTCTCCTCTAGGCCACTCTGAAAGGTGGGCCCCCAAGCCTGCCATCGGCAGAATCTTCCTGCTCCTAGGATAGTCCCACAACTGGCATTCATCAGAGTAGCCAAAACATGGAGTACTGGAAGACATCTCCTTGCACTCAGATCCTGCATGGGAGGGCTGAGCTCTCACTTTGCTCAACCGATGGAGTTCCCCCATGTGAAAGCTTGTGATATGCACTGCAGCTAATGCCATTAGATACTCCTCTACCCAACAGCTGAGTTGTACGACCATGAGTACTGCACCAGACCTGCAAGTTCTGCTACAGAAGAAAGATTTGCACAATTTCCATGGCCACATCTGAGGACACACCACTCACATTAAAGAAGACATGAGTCTCCCCAGGATCAATCTGATCCAGGGTACAGTCCATCAGTGGTTCCAGTCTTTCCTCTCCTCCCGAACCTTTGTTGTCCAATTGGGCTCCACCTCTTCCACCTCTTTCCCTCTACATTGCGGTGTACCTCAAGGCTCCATTCTTGCACCGCTCCTTTTCAAAGTCTTTCTTGCCCCCCTTGCCTTACTCATACAACAAACTGGTCTATCTGCCTATTTTTTTGCGGATGATATCCTTCTGATTCACCACACATCTCCTTCAGCCCCAGATCTTTCTCTCCTCAATAGCGGTCTCACCTCCATCTCCGACTGGTTCCGTAGCAATATCCTTATCGCCAATCCTTCTAAGTCAGCGGCTATTTGGTTCACCTTTGGTGCCCCCTCCCCTACCTTGATGCCACTTATGTCCGACTCTCCAATCCCTTTGGCTTCAACTCTCCGTTATCTTGGCGTTACCTTAGACTCGTCACTCTCATTTCAACAGCACATCTCTGGAGTGGTGCGTAGTTCCTTTTTTCATCTTCGCAGGATCAGGGCTGTCCGGTCCTTCCTTCCACTTCCATCCCTCACCACTCTTGTCCTTTCTTTGGTAATCACTCAGCTTGACTATTGCAATTCACCATTCGCTGGTCTTCCCCAATATCAACTTCGTAGACTGCAACTAATCCAAAACACAGCTGCCCGTCTTCTTACCTTTTCTTCCCCCAGGGATCATGTCACCCCCTGCCTTCTCTCCCTCCATTGGCTCCCTATCAAGGTCCGATATCTTTACAAGCTCCTTACCATTACTCACAAGGCCCTCCACACCAACACTCCCCAGTATCTAGCTGATCTTGTCTATCTTCAACCTACTCCCCGTCTGCTCTGTTCTGCACACGGCAATCGCCTCTTCCTGCCATCCCCCACCCAGGCCCACCTTGAATCCACCCGTCACGCTGCCTTTTTTTTTGCAAGTCCCGCCCTATGGAACTCTCTCCCGCACTCTCTTCGTACAGAAGCATCTTTTCCTCGGTTTAAGGCCCTTCTCAAGACCTATCTTTTCTGTCAGGCTTTTGACCTCTCCCTCCCCCCCCCCCCCATCTATCCATAATCCGTCAAATACACTCTCTGTCAACAACTGCCTAACGGCCCAGGTATCCTGTCCTTCATCATAATCCCGCCCTCCCTCATTGCCCCACTCACTCCCTTCATGTGTTCTTTACCCCCGGTGTTTTCATTTTGTTGTCATCTGTCCTTTGCTGTCTTTCTTCCTTTTCTTTCTAATTACTTTCCTATCAATTCAATGGCGTTCCCTTCTTTCTATATTTTTCCTGCAGCCCTAACTTTTGTTGTACACCGCCTTAACACCTCGGTAATGGGCGGTATATCAAATGTTACTAATAAAGATAAAGATAAAAATTACTCTGGCCTCCAAGCAGAATATTTCCCCGGGCCTCCCTGAGGGGACAGAGTCCTAGGTCAACTGGATCAGGTCTCACCTCTAGCCCTTCTGGCTGGGATTCAAGCACACAAGCATCTCCTCCAATGCTTTCCACAGCCTCTCAGTCATAATGTGGAGTTGCAACTGCTACTGCCACTGCTCTTTGATCTCCCAGGAGAAAGGAAGAGCCTGGTTGAATGACAGAGAACATGGAGACCATAAAATTGGGCAGTGTCTCTGAATCTAGTGCAAATGCACTGTAGACTAGGATCCTGCCTGAAGGATGATACTCTGCCCAAGGGTCAGAGACCAACAGAGGTGACCAAGAATCACCTGCCCTGAGTTAGCTGAGACTTGAGCAAACCCTTACCATGAGAGTTGCTAACAGGAGAGTAAGGTCAGGCCCCCAGTAATTCCAACTTGTGGGAGAGAATCAAGCTGCTTTCAGGACAGCCTTTCCTTTGCTGTAGCTTTTCCAGGCAGAGGAACCCTGGCCTGTGTCACCTTAGGGAACCCCCAAAGACACTAACTTGGCCCACCAACATCTAGACATGGGTGACAAATGTCATGACAAAGTCCAATTGGGCTCTGCTTGACTACCACAATGCTAGCCCCAAAGGGTCTCATACAATGAGAGACACTGAGTTTTAAGATCACCGGTTCTAGGTTCAGGACATGTCAGAACATAGATCTCTTTGTGGATCCACATGTACAGGGAAAACATAATGTCTCCAATCCCAGCATGGAAGGGACTGGAGAAACAACCGGTCACTGCTGAAAGTGTAATAGCGCGGGTGCTAACATCCCCCACCTTAGCAGATAGTCTCAGGGAGACTCTTCTAGGAAGATCTTACAGGCTGGGCTGTAAATGATACATACATCCAAAGTCCCAGGCTGGACTGAACCATCTCCTAAAAGACTTAGGGCAGGCAGCCTGACAAAGGAGCTGACAACTCCACACCCACCAAGGAGCCCGAAACCCACCAAGGTGAACATGATAAAGGTGCGCTCCACAGGAATAGACTGAGATACCTTCCAACTGACTGCCAGATTCTGTCAGGACTGCCCCTACCACAGTGGAGGCCCCATAGGACTCCTCTTCTCCAGAGGGCATCTCCAGGCTGTACATATGGCCCTAGAAGGCCCGTGGACCATTCTATGCCTGTCTTTCATGATTCTCTACAGGCAAGCTTCTCCACTCCAAGAGAAAATGACTTTTAAGGGAACTATTCCATCACTGAATGGATCCCTCATTGGAATAAAGCCAGCACTCATAGTCAGCTCCTACTACTGTTGCTATGTTGGTGGGAGAGACTGTGGACCCACATTACGAAGTAGCAGTCACCCAAGAGCAAGGGATCATAACCTTATGGCTGGAGCAAGCAGGCCACTGACAGAGGGTGGAGATCTTCTCTGAGGGCGGCTCAAGGCAATCTGCTGCCTGAGGCGAAGGATGAGATGGTGCCTGCCCCCCCCCCCCCCGGAGCAGGGGGGAAACTTTCTTAAAACTTCAGTCAGGGACTGAAACAAACCAAAAAGCCAATTAGATAAAGTGCAGGAAATGCAAGATGTTCATACACCAAGGAAGTAAAAGAAAGAGCAAGAACCACAACACAATTTATAAAACCAAATTATAACTTGCTTTTATTTTGTTATAAAATGTGCTTTTTCTTTTTGAACATATATTTTGCATTTACAGAACCCCCCTCTCTAAACAAGGGATGCAGAGCAGAACCAGGACATTCACCCACAGAACTCAATATCTAAATGTAGCCCCCCTTAACCCAAAGAGCTTACTGTCAGACTCGCAACAGCACCAATGATGTTTGAATGTAGTCAGCTGGCTCAAGTGGTTAGAGTCTGGTGGTTTCTGCAGGTGGAAGCTGACAGATTTCACCAACCTCGTCTTACTCTCCCTTTTCTATGAGGCAAGTAGAGAGCAAGAGGAAAATAAACTAAAGTGGATAAGCCACTATCAAGTTGATGTTACAGGTATTTATTGTAGCTAGGTAGTGGTTTGCAATAAGGGCTACATAGATGACATTTACTTTCAGGAATAGGATTTTTAGTGCAATTTATTAAATATTACAATAGTGTAACAATCCAAAATATTCTTCTTAACTCACCGTAACATTTTGCTCACATCAACATAACAACAACTCAAGTAAGTGTATTCAGTTACATCAAATAACAGGCAAGTCAAGTTATTCTTTAGATCTGCTGGTGAAACGTTTATACAAAAATTTCCAGGCCATTTCCTACTTTCTTATTTTCCTTTTCAAAACCTTCAAACTTTTACCTCTCTAACAGGTAAATTTCCTTTTTGGAATTCCTAATGTTCCTGGTGAGTTTTTTCCCAGTGTCTGTTTTATTTGAGCTCAAATATATTTTCCCTGTTTGTCTCTGTGTAGGGTGCACCAGTACCTCTTCCAGTTCTCTTTCTTATTAAGGGGCCCAGGACTCCGGATCCTTCTGCTATTGGATTGAAGATCTTTTCAGATGTCCTCTCCTGCTCTGGATCCTATTCCCAATCTTTAACAAATCAACAAGAGACAACCCTGTCTATCCTATAAGTTGGGGCAAAATGACTTTCTCTTTAAGAAAGAATATTGTTTTTTTCAGCAACTATAACACTTTCCCTATCTAATTAAATAAAAGGATAATTGATACACCCTGTCTTCCTTTGTTTCTTTGAAAACATCCACTCAACACTCTGGACCGCAACCTAACCACACCCACATGCAGCAATCTTCCAAACATACTTCCCTTAACTGAGCCAGCTAGGGACTGCTTTATTCTTTCAATCCAGGAATGAGAATATCTTCTCAGGCCCCAGCAAAATGTTTAAGCTCTATGTTCTGCTTCAGTTGCACACAAACAGTTCAGTCAACGCTTAGGTTTGAATTTCCCCTTCTTTTCTCAGAGAATTGGTCAGTCACTTCTGCACACAAACAGTTCAGTCACTTCAGCCAGGAATTACCCATTTCTGGAAAGGCAAAGTTTTTTTTCTCTAGTCCAAGAGGATATTTCTTATAAAATTAATCCTCTCATCTACTCTCAAGAGAAAGTTAGATTCTGAATTACAGTTCCAGCTCTGAGTATCAATAGCTTCTCTAGACTTTAGACAAGATTCCAAGGAGAATTTAATTTCCTTCAAGAAATATTCTTTACTCAGTAAGACTCTCAACCTGTCAGTCAGTATTTCTTTCAGAGCTACTCACCCAAAGTTCCAAATGGTCATCAAATTCCGTTTCCAGAGAATGAAACCACACTTTCACAGTCACCAGTCACCAGTTCAACCCTTTTCTTTACTCAGCACCCTTCAAAAACACTCCTTTCAGCCCTCTTTTCACTCATAAATCTCTCCTTTTCCATTAACAAACCCCAACTGTTGCTTTCAGTTTCAATTCCCTGTTTTTGCCTCTGTAGTTTCCCTCCAGAAAGGCTGCTCACTCAAGAGATTCCTGCAGAGATCCCTTCCCCTTTCCCACATAAACACACAACTCTGAAGGCTGCAAAACTTTCCCCAAGGGGAAAGAAACATTTATAGCTGCCACAAATAGCCCCAGGCAGCACTTCCCCAGCCTAGACTGACAAAATTTATTTTATTTTAATCCTCAGGCTACATAAAGAAAAAAAATAATCTGCTTCTGGTCATCTCACTAACAACAACAAACATTCTCAAGTACCAGGCATATTGTGAACTAAAACATAGTATCAATCACAAGAACACATCCACAGTACCCAAGATAGGACAAACGACTAACACAAGAAAACCTTACACTACATTACTTACACACTTTACCCAACACGCAAAAGTCTTAACCAATCTGTTGTTTTTACTGCTCTTGTAAATAACCTTTTGTAATTTAGTTCTGTTATGTTTTATGTATTATTACCTGTATATAGTTAAAACCATGTTCTATTTAGTTAATACCATGTTCCATGTAAAGTATACAGAAGTATACAAAATTTGTTAACTGTTCAATGTAAACCGCCCTTGATCTCTGGAATGGGCGGTATAGAAGAAACTGTTAAATAAATTAAATAAATAAATAAATAAATAGTAACATAGTAAATGATGGCAGATAAAGACCAGTATGGTCCATCTAATCTGCCCAGTAAGGCGGTAAGAGTAGGTGCATCTGCTGCTCCATGCAGGTCATCCCTCCCCAAGCCTTTGTTTAGGTGTGTATCCACCGCTCCGTGTAGGTCACCCCTATTTGTTGAGATATAAAAGACAGTTATGTTTATTTTGATTTTATCCTGTTGCTATAAATGGATCCTCTGTGTCTGTACCATGCCATTTTGAAAGCCTGCCTGGTGCAAAGGTAGTGGACCTCACGCGCCGCCTAGATAAGGTCTTAGATAGTGCTGGGGAGGAGTCTGCTGTCTTGGCACATGTCGGTACCAATGACATAGGAAAATGTGGTAGGGAGGTTCTGGAGGCTAAATTTAGGCTTTTAGGTAGGAAGTTGAAATCCAGAACTTCCAGCATAGTGTTCTCTGAAATGCTTCCCGTTCCACGTGCAGGACCCAAAAGGCAGGCAGAGCTCCGGAGTCTCAATGTGTGGATGAGATAATGGTTCAGAGATGAGGGTTTTGGATTTGTTAGGAACTGGGGAACATTCTGGAGAAAGCAGGGGCTCTTCTGAAGGGATGGGCTTCACCTTAACCGGGATGGAACCAGGCTGCTGGCATTAACCTTTAAAAAGGAGATAGAGCAGCTTTTAAACTAGATAATAGGGGAAAGCCGACAGTCGCACAAGAGTGCATGGTTCGGAAGAATGTATCCTTGAAGGATACTATCAAAAGCAGAGAGGTTCCAAAAAAAGAGTAAAATAGCCCAAATGCCCTTGAGTATGGAGCAGACAGAACTTAAAGATCCCAAATTACCCATACCTACCAATAGCCAGATTAATACGAATAAAATGCAGTCTCTAAAATGCTTGTATGCAAATGCTGGAAGTCTAAAAATTAAGATGGGAGAGTTAGAATATATAGCACTAAATGAGAGGTTAGATATGATTGGAATATCAGAGACATGGTGGAAGGATGACAACCAGTGGGACACTGTGATACCTGGGTACAAACTATATTGTAATGATAGAGCTGATCAAATTGGTGGAGGGGTTGTGCTCTATGTTAGAGAGAGCATTGAGTCAGAAAGGATTAAAGTTTTGCAGGAAACAAAATTTGCTGTAGAATCTCTATGGATTGAAATTCCATGTAAAAAGGGGAATGTGATGGCAGTTGGGGTATACTATCGACCGCCTGGCCAGAATGAACAAATGGATGATGAAATGCTCTAAGAAATCAAGGAAGCTAACAAAGGTTATAGCGCAGTAATAATAATGGGTGATTTAAATTACCCCGGTATCGAATGGGTTAGTGTCACAGCAAGACATGCTAGGGAGATAAAGTTCCTAGATGAAATAAATGACTGCTTCTTGGAGCAGCTGGTTCATGAACCGACCAGAGGGGAAGCCATATTAGACCTAGTCCTTAGTGGGACACCAGATCTAGTGCAAGAGATAAGGGTGTTGGGGCCACTTGGCAATAGTGATCATAGCATGATCACATTTGATTTTTTATTTTATTTATTTATTTAACTTCTCTTATATACCATGCTATTCATATCAGTGCGGTGTACATTCAACAGAAACAATATACCGTGCAGAGGGTCCGCATGGTATTTACAGTGAACTGGGAATTAAAACTTGGATTTAACTGGGGTAACTTTTCTACAGCTTATTTACAATGATGCCTATGTTTCAAGCTAAAATCTATTCAAAGACTAACCAGCTTGGGCTGGCAATGTTTGATGTGAGTGCTCTTTGGTTTATTTATTTATTTATTTAATTGGATTTCTATACCGCCTTATCATACAATCAAAGTGGTTAAACAAACAAAAATACAAAAAAGTGAAGGTGAAAATAATCAATGATAATATGTACATAGTTTGATGAGAATAGGATATAGTGCTATCTACATTGTGAGCTATATTATAATGTGAGCTATTATACAACATATATATGATTGTTCTTTCTAATAACCATAGTATTCAGTAAACAGAACAGTTTTCAGTTGCTTCCTAAAGTTATTGAGGTCTTGATTTGCTCTTAAATCAATTGGTAGAGAGTTCCAGATGGTAGGCGCCGCAAAAGAAAATGCCCTCTCTGAGGTGTCCTTACGAGATTTTCTAACATCATTTGAGGTGCTGAATCTGTTGGAAGACCCTCTTCTTCTTGGTCTATTGCTTATATCTGACTGAATGAGAGAAGTCAGGCTTTCTGCAGAACAGTGTTGCTTGATCTTAAAAATATATATTATTGTTTTATATTTGATACGAGACACTATGGGTAGCCAATGAAGTTCTTTCATAATGGGAGTAATATGCTCCTTACTTGATAATCCAAAAATAATCCGTGAGGCGGTGTTTTGCGCGAGTTGTTATTTTATTTATTTATTTATTTATTTATTTTACATTTCTTATATACCGCACTATTTGCGATCAGCGCGGTTTACATAAAACAAACAGTATCCGACAATAAACAAGAGTCAGGTCATTACAATGAACAGGAGCAATCAACTTGGATAACGGGGGAAACTATATACATATTTGAAACATTGAAATAGGTAACTGTATATATGTGAGATGGAGTTATTGTGTGTTGTTCATACCTGGTGGCTGGGGTTCGGGGGAGGCTGTGAGGTGTTTAATAAAGAGGAGGTGTTTTAAGGCCTTCCTGAACTGGCTCAAGTTGGGGATAGTTCTGATGTGTGGTGGTAGGGAGTTCCAGAGGCTTGGGGCGCTCAGGCTGTAGGCTCTATTAGAAGTTGATATGGCGCATCTTGTCATAGATTTTGGTATTGCTAGCATGTTGGCTGCAGCAGTTCTTCTTATCCTGTTGGGCATGGGTAGTTGTATGAGGTCACATATTGAAGAAGCGGATAACCCATTGATGGCCTTGAAAGTCATCACTAAGATCTTGAAGCTAATCCTGGCTTGAATAGGGAGCCAGTGTAGCTGCATCAGGAGGGGTGTGATGTGTTCTCTCCTTGGTGCTCCTAAGAGGATTCGCGCAGCGCTGTTCATAGCGAGTTGTAAGGGATGTAAGGTTGCCTGAGGGAGACCTTGTAGGATGGCGTTTGCATAATCAAAATGAGGGATGATGAGGGCTTGGTAGATGGTACGGAAGTCGTTCAGCTCGAGTAGAGGGCGTATGTGTCTGAGGGATCTGATCTTGAAGTAGATCGCTCTTACTGTTTTTGCTATGTGCTGCTTCATGTTGAGGTTCTGATCCAATGTGACTCCGAGATACCGTATGGCTGATTTAACTTGCAACTTGGCATTGTCTACTTCCAAGTGGTTAGGTGGAATAAACTTAAGATCTCTAGAGATGAATAGGACCTCTGTTTTCTTATGTTGGATGCGCAGATTTTGGGAGAGAAGCCATTCGGATATTGCGTTGAAACACTTAGTTAGTGGGGTGAGGTCCGGGCAATCCAGGGATATTGGCAGGTACAGTAGGACATCGTCAGCGTAAATCATGCAACTCACATTAAAGGATCTAATGATGTTACAAATGGGTTGGATATAAATGTTAAACATAAGTGACGATAGGGAGGATCCTTGAGGGACTCCTTGACTTTGTAGGAATGGCTCGGATGTGGTTCCATTTGCTCGTACGTGTTGCCATCTTCCAGACAAGTTGTAAAGGCTTGATTGACTGTTTAGTTAAACCCAGGTATATAGGATTACAGAAGTCAAGTAATGGGGTGATTAAAGCTTGACAAACATTTCGGAAGTGAACGGTCTCGAGAAGGGGCCTTAGTCTTCTGATAATCTTCATTCTGTAATAAGCATTTCTGATTGTTTTACTTATGTGCGATTTTAGACTCAATTCATTGTCCAGTGTCACACCCAGATACTTTACTTCTGATCTAATAGGAATAATTGAACTTTCTATCCTGATGTCAGGTGGATGTGCAAAAGCATGGTTATGAGTTACAAATAAAGCTTCTGTTTTGCTAAAATTGATTTCCATGTTATTGGCTTTACACCATTTAGACATTTCTGAGAGACACTCTGTAATTCTTGAATAGTCTGGGTTATCAATAGAGACTGTTGTGAATATCATAATGTCGTCAGCATAAATTGTATATTTAATGCTATATTTCGTCGGAATGTTGCATATTGGCTGTATATATATATATTAAACAGAAGAGATGAAAGTGCTGAACCTTGTGGTACTCCTTGTATACCTCTTATGCATTGAGATGTTTTTTGCCCTATCTTTACTTGTAAATGTCTTTCTGTTAGATAGGAATGGAACCATTTTAATGTGGTTCCATATAGACCAATCTCTTCTAGTCTATCTAGTAACCTTTTGTGATCTACAGAGTCGAATGCAGCAGAAATGTCTATAAAAATCATTATGATACCTTTCCTGATGTCATCTATGATACGGAGTATGCTGTCAAAAAGGTAAATCATTAAAGTTTCAACTCCGTGGTTTGGGCGAAAACCATGTTGGTTGTCATCTAAAGGCGCGTGAACATCAATGTGTTCTTGAAGTTGTAGTTGCACTGTCTTTTCAATGATCTTCGCTAAAAAGGGTATACTAGATATTGGCCGGTATGCAGCCGGGTTATTCTTGTCTAGTGTTGTCTTCTTTGGGATTGGTCTAACAGTTGCAAGCTTTAATTGCTCTGGTAATAAACCTTGTGTGAGGGAACTTTGCACATTGTTGTGTATGAAGTGAATGAAACTTGACTTTGTGGTCTTAATCCATGATACTGGACATGGATCAGTGGGAGAAGTGCTTGTATTTATAGAAGAAATTATGTGAGAGAGTTGCTCATTTGAAGGAGAATAGAATGTATCCCAGATTCTGGTATTCGAGACTAAATTCAAGTTAAATCTACATATTGTTTGTTCCTTAGAGTGGAACCTTTCCTTGATATAGTCTGCATAACTCTGCGGTTCAATTTGAACTTCACCTTCTGTTTTTTGCTCTTTTTTTAGACCCTTCACAATTTCAAAAAGCTCTCTAGGTTTGTTGATGGAAGAATTTATTATGTTTGTGTGGTATTCTTTTTTGGAGTTTTTAATACGTTCGTCATATTGCTTTTGTTTTGTTAAGTATTGGTGCCTTAAGTCTGTTGTATTGTTTCTTCTCCATTTACGCTCTAGTCTTCTGAGCTCCCTTTTCATCTGACGTATAACTATTGAAAACCATGGTTTGTGATAGAGCCTATTAATCCTTGTTTTCTTTGGTCTCATGTCTTTTGATCTGGCTGCATTGGAAATAATGCAGTTCCAATTGGTTACTTGTGCCTCAAGTTCCACTGAATCTACGGACAGATGAGGTAAAGTTTCTTGTATAAATGAATCCCTGTCAAATCTCTTGAATTGTCTGTGAAAGCATTTGTTGTCTAGGCTCACATTACTATTTTTTGTTTGTAATAAAATCTCTATCCTAACTATGTAATGATCTGTCCAAGGAACTGGGGTGATGGTAGGAGTTGAGATTAGACCTCTTAAAGTTAGATCATTGGATGCAAAGATGAGATCAGGCGAATAACCATATGTGTGTGTAGGTGCATTAACTATTTGAGTGAATTGCAATGAACACATTGCTTGAAGGAAAGCCTCGGAGTCTCTGCAGTTAATTGACCTGAGGTTGAAGTCACCTAGCACTATTGTGGGCTTGTAAGGTGAAGTGATGGCACAAATATCTCGAGCGTTGAGGCCAGTTCAGCAGGGGGTGCTTTTGGTGCTCTATAATGTAAACTGATAGCCATGTGCTTGTTCTCAATGTTAATAGAATTACTTTGTTGCGATTCTAAGATACATTGTACTCTGAATCTTAAACTCTTTTTTGCAATTATAAGGACACCTCCTCCACGTCTGACAGAGCGAGAGCAACTAAAAGCAGAGTTAAGAGTCTGGAACAAGCTGATTTAGAAATACATTATCAGTTGGATTTAACCACGTCTCTGTGATGCAGAGCACATCTGGTTGAGCTTCTTCTATATGGTCTGCAATAGTTTGGATCTTGTTGCATACTGATCTAGCATTTACTAATTCAATATTAATAAACTTATCTGAATTAGGTGAAGCTTCGGTTACTTCAGCTTTAACATGAGAGTTTCCACTTACATTGGATTGCTTTTTTGAACCAAGATTATTAGGCCTGTGTTGTGGTATTATGAGCAAGTATGTATATGACAATAACCAAGTGAAAGGGGGTAGCCAAGTATATCTGTTTTGCAGGTAATGATTTTGTAAGATTACTGGGAGACATTGTACGCAGATAAGGCAGACTGGTAAGAACAGCATTGCTTGCATATTAAATAAGCATTAGAGGGCTATACTTGCGTTTAGTTGATTGCTCCTACTTTTTGAGAATTGATTGCCGTATTCCAAACAGGAATTCTTTCATATATAATTTTCTCTTTCGCCTACGTGTCACACCTAAGGGCCACGCCAAAGGGCCCTCTGGTGAGGCCCGCAAGGCGTGGGCGCGCCTCTGCTGCGGCAGTTTTAATGCCGTTGTGAAGGGCACTGATTGGCAGCTGGTTTCCCTGACGTGTATCTCAATTGAAAGCACACAGCTGATTCTTTCAGGTTTCTTGGTTGGTTTCTATAGCTGGTTTCTGGATAGTGTCTTATGAACAGATGATGCTTCAGTGCCTTCCTGAATTGAGTCAGGCTAGTAATGACTCGCATGTTGGTGGGGAGGGCATTCCAGGCTCTGGGTGCGTATATCGTGAAGGCCCTTTTGGATGTTGCTTTTGTGCACGCTGTCATTTCTTTTGGGATTATCAGGGTGTTTACTGTTATGGATCTTCTGATTCTGTTTGGGGGTGTAATGTGGATCATCTCGTTAATGGATGTGGGAGGATGGTTGTTTAAGGCTTTGAAGGTCAGGACTAGGATCTTGTAGATTAGTCTGGCCTGAATGGGTAACCAGTGAAGGTTCTTCAATATTGGTGTGATGTGGTCCATCCTTGATACCCCAACTAGGACTCTTGCAGCTGTGTTCATTGCAAGTTGGAGCGGGTGTAGTGTTGCCTGTGGGAACCCATATAGTATAACATTAGCGTAATCAAAGTGTGGGAGTACAAGGGCTTGGTAGATTGTTCGGAAATCACTGGGGTCCAGTAGTGCTCTTAGCTGTCGAAGTGTCTGTATTTTGAAGTATATTGTTTTTACTGTATTTTTTATGTGTGTTTTCATGTCCAGCCTTTGGTCCAGCATGATACCAAGGTATCTAATTGTGGATTTGGTTATCAGTTCTGCATTCTTGACTTTTAGGGAGGATGGGGGGGGGGTGTGTGTGAATTCTTGGCTCCTCGTGATGAAGAGGACATCTGTCTTGTTATGGTTGATCCGAAGGTTTTGCGTGTGGAGCCAGTCCGCTACTGCATCGAAACATCTTGTTAGTGCGGAGAAGTCTGATTGGTCGGTTGCAAATGGCATGTATAGAAGGAAAATCGTCTGCATATGCTAGACATTGGACATTGAATGATCAGATCAGAGTACAGATGGGCTGCATGTAAATATTAAACATTAATGCCGATAGTGATGATCCCTGGGGCACACCTTGTTTTTGTAGGACTGGTTCTGAAGTTGTGATACCGATCCTCATGTGTTGCCATCTGTTGGACAGGTAGGATTTGCACCAATTTAGGGAAGTGCCTTGTATTCCCTTTTTCTCGAGACGTTCTATGAGTATCTCATGGCTCACAGAGTCGAAGGCTGCTGCGATATCCATAAAAATGAGGGTGAAGCCCTGCCGAACGTTATCAATTCCTGAGATTAAGGTATTGAAGAGGGTGGCAAGGAGGGTTTCAACACCGTGTGCTTCCCTGAAACCGTGTTGGGCTGGGTCCAGTGGTGCTTCGGTATCAATGTGGTGTTGAATTTGGTGTTGTACAACCTTTTTGATTATTTTGGCAAGCAGTGGTATGCTTGATATCAGTCTATAGGATTCGACTTTTGATGGGTCCAACTTGTTGTTTTTTAATAACGGTCTGATGGATGTGTTTTTTAATTTTTGAGGAAAGGATCCCGTTGAGAGTGATTGATTCAAGAATTTACTCATGAACTGGCTTAGTTCACAACGCATTTCTCTTATCCAAGGTGCTGGGCATGGGTCATTAGGTGCAGTGGTGGTGTTGATGGAGGCGATGGTGTCTTCCGTTTCTTTGTTTGATATGGTGTTAAAATTGGACAGTATAGATGGCAGTGGTGGCTTGTGTCTAGGGGTGCAACTTGGGAGGTTTGTGCTCTTGTCGGTCAGGATCATCTTTGATTGTAGGTAGTCAGAGTATGCCTGTGGGTGTGGCATGCATGGTTGGTCAGGTGTTGGTTCTTTCGCTAATGTCTTTACAATGTTGAATAGGTCGTGCGGTTTGCTTATTGAGTGCTTCAGGAGGTCAGTATGGAACTGCTTCCTCCTCTCCGCTATTTCATCATGATGTTTTTTCAAGTATAAGTTATATTCGCTGAGCGCTTCAGAGGAGCGTGATTGGCGCCAACGCCTCTAGCTTGCGCAGGTGGAGGAGCGATGAGCGGAGCTCTTTGGAGTACCAAGCTGCGTGTTCACGTTTCCTTGGCTTTTGCTCATGGCTGCACGGTGGGAGATGGAGTTGAAGCTGTTGTCCCAAATATCAATCATTTCGTCCAATCCGGGGGTTGAGTTTTCAAGGAGTGGAAGGATTTTCTCAAGTATTTCTTCTTTGACGAAAGGTCTAAATCTTCTCGCTGGCATTTTTAGAAAGGCAGTAGCTTTGTTGGTCTTCTGGATGTGCTGTTGGGTGGGCATTTGGAATCTAAGCAGACTGTGATCAGACCAAGGTACTGGTGTTGTGGTTAATGCTGGGTCGTAGGTTGTTTCTAGTGCAGTTTGTGGAGCAAAAATCAGATCAAGTTTGTTCCCCTTCACGTGTGTAGGTGCATTTACTAGTTTATATCCCAGCTCGTCAAGTGCTTCGAGGAAGGCAGTGGCTTGAGTTTCCTGCAGGGTAGGTAAATTGAAGTCACCTAGTTAGTCACCTAATTAGTGGAGGAGGGATAGTAAGGAAATCCACAGTACCACCTTTTAACTTTCAAAAGGGAGATGAAATGAGGAAAATAGTTAAGAAAAAAACTAAAAGGAGCAGTTGCAAAGGTTAAAGATTTACATCAAGCTTGGGTGTTGTTGAAAAATACTATCTTGGAAGCCCAGAACAGCTGTATTCCACGCTTTAAGAAAAGTGGAAGGAAGTCCAAAAAACTGCCAGCATGGTTTAAAGGTGAGGTCAGAGAGGCTGTTGTTGCCAAAAAAGCATCTTTCAGGAAATGGAAAAAAGAGCCAAACAACGAAACCTGGAAACAGCACAAGCACTGGCAAGTCAAATGCAAGGCATTGATAAGGCAGGCAAAGGGAGAATTTGAGAAGAAGCTTGCTGTGGAAGCAAAAAAGTGAAATAAAGACTTTTTCAAGTACATTCGTAGCAAAAAACCTGTGAGAGAGTCAATTGGTTCATTAGACGATAGAGGGGTTAAAGGGGCACTAATTTATTTATTTATTTAACTGTATTTATATCCCGCTTTTCACCGGGTCAAAGCGGTTGGACATATAACCGGGGGGGGGGGGGGCCATCACCGGGGGCTTAACATTGATGATTTTTGGGATGAACATATAGACTGACAAGATAGCATAGTTACTGGTTTGGATTTCTTGGAGAGAAATAGGGGGGTTCCTATTCAGAGATGTTCTTGGAATAGGATGGTTTTTAGCTGCTTTTTGAATGATGGGAGATCACCGTTGTTCCTGATGTGGTTTGGTAGAGAATTCTAGAGGGATGGAGCATAGAGTTCAAAGGCTCTGTTGCAGGTCCGTTGAGTTGCTTTGGTTCTTTTTTGGGGGATGGTAACGGAGCTGTTGGAGGATTGTCTGGTTGTTCTGCTGTGGGTTGGGCGAGGCAGTAGGGCGTGGAGTGGGGTGCCTTGTGTTTGGTGCATGGTTTTGTGGGTGAGTAGAAGATTCTTGCTTCGATGGGGAGAATATGAAGGTCTCTCAGAATTGGGGTGATGTGGTCTCGTTTCTTTGCATTGTGAATTATTCTCGCCGTGGTGTTTAGGGCAGTTCAGAGGGGATTGGTCTGTGTGGCAGGTAGGCCATGGTAGATTATGTTGCAGTAGTCCAGATGAGGGAGTGTTAGAGCTTGCATTACTGTCCTGAAGTCTTGTGGTTCGAGGAGGGGTCGGAGGCGTTGTACCATTTTTGCCTTGTGGAGTACAGTTCCTGTGGTCTTGTTGATTTGTTGCTTAAGGGTTAGGGCTTGGTCAATGATAATGCCAAGATATCTTATGTGTGGTTGTACTTGAATTTGCGTGGTTCCCATGAGGCAACAAGGCCATAGGGGAGAGACAGAATGAATTCTTTACTTCGGTCTTTAGTGAGGAAGATGTAGGAATGTTACCCATGACTGAAGTGGTATTTAAAGGTGCGGAAGAATTGAAGGAAATATCGATACAACGGGAAGATGTATTATAACTATTAGATAAACTGAAGAGTAGCAAATCACCTGGGCTGGATGGTATACATCCAAGGGTGTTGAAAGAACTGAAATATGAGATTGCAGACCTGCTATTAGCAATCTGTGAATTTTCATTAAAATCATCTGTAATACCTGAAGATTGGAGGATTGCCAATGTAACGCCAATTTTTAAAAAGGGTTCCAGGGTTGATCCGGGAAACTACAGACCGGTGAGCCTGACGTCAGTACCGAGAAAAATGGTAGTAACCATCTTAAAGAACAAAATTACTCAGCATGTAGATAGTCATGGCCTAATGGGAGACAGCCAACATGGCTTTAGACAAGGAAGATCTGGTCTTACTAATCTGTTGTGCTTTTTTGAAGGTGTGAATAAACAGGTAGATAAAGGTGAGTCGGTTGATATAGTGTATCTGGACTTTCAGAAAGCCTTTGACAAGATCCCTCGTCAGAGACTTTTGGCAAAACTAAAGAGTCATGGGATAGGAGGTAGTGTACTATTGTGGATCAGGAACTGGTTAAAAGATAGAAAGCAGAGGGTAGGACTAAATGGTCAATTTCCCAATGGAGAAAGGTGAATGGTGGTGTACCCCAGGGATCTGTGCTGGGTCTGCTGCTTTTTGACATATTCATAAATGATCTGTAAAAGGGAATAACGAGTGAGGTTATCAAATTTGCAGATGACACAAAACTATTTAAAGTTGTTAAAACCCAAGAGGATTGTGGAAAATTGCGAGGATTTTGATAAATTGGAAGACTGGGCATCCAAATGGCAGATGAAATTTAATGTGGATAAGTGCAAAGTTATGCACCTAGGGAAGAACAACCCAAAGTATGGTTACACGATGCAAGGTTCCAGATTAGGAACCACTACCCAGGAAAATGGTTTAGGCGTCATTGTGGATAACATGTTAAAACCCTTGGCCCAGTGTGCAGCGGCGGCCAAGAGAACAAATAGAATGCTAGGTATCATAAGGAAAGGAATGGAAAATAAAACAAAAGATATTATAATGCCTCTATATCATTCCATGGTGAGTCCGCACCTTGAATATTGTGTGCAATTCTGGTCACTGTATCTTAAAAAGGTTATAGCGTTATTAGAAAAGGTTCAGAGAAGAGCCACCAAAATGGTAAAGGGGATGGAAGGATACTCCTATGAAGAAAGGCTAAAAAGGTTAGGGCTCTTAAACCTGGAAAAGAGACGGCTGAGGGGAGATATGATAGAAATCTATAAATTAATGAACGGAGTGGAACGGGTAAACGTAGATCAATTGTTTACGTTATCAGAATATAGAAAGACTAGGGGACATGCAATGAAGCTACAGGGTAAACTATTTAAGACTAATAAAAGAAAATATTTTTTCACTCAACGTGTAATCAAACTCTGGAATTTTTTACCGGAGGATGTAGTAAAGGCTGTTAGTGTAGCTGGGTTTAAAAAAGGTTTGGACAAGTTCCTGGAGAAAAGGTCCATAAACCATTATTAAGAAGGGACCCAGGATATCAATGCTTGACCCAATACAAACATTGTGGAACCTGTGTCTTTTGGGGAAACTGCTAGGTACGTATGACCTAGATTGGCCACTGTTGGAAACAGGATGCTGGGCTTGATGGACCTTGGTCTGACCCAGTATGGCATATCTTATGTTCTTATGTAATTCTGTCACCTTATTTGCCCCCACTACTTCCATCGGAAGGGCATTCCAAGCATCCACCACCCTTTCAGTGAAAACATATTATCTCCAGGAACAAGCAGGAATGAGTCCTCACATATGGGTACGTCGGAACCGACGGAGCCTGCGCGGGAAAGCTCCCCAGCTTCCCAGAAAGGAAGCTTTTGGGGCCTCCCACAGCGCATGCGCGCTGCCTTCCCGCTTTCCTGACCAACTCTCCTCAGTTCTTCTTTTTCCGCGGAGCCAGTAGGTCGTGTTCCTGTCACCGCTGAAGAAATTGTTATTTTAATTTGTTTCTTTGAGCGCGTGTCTGCCTTCCCCGATTCCGGACCGGTACCGCCGGTCTTTTTTCATTTATTTCTTTAAAAAAAAAAAAATTACTTTTCCTCACTTGGTGTATTTTTTCTGTGAGGCCTCTAGGCCTTCTCAGGTTCTCCCTCATGGAAAAACCAGCTTCTGGTTTTAAAAAATGCACCAAGTGTACCAGTACTATTTCAGTCACAGATACCCATGAGTGGTGTCTTAAATGTTTGGGGCCTGACCATTCCGTTCCGGATTGTCCATCCTGCTCTCTGATGTCCAAACGGGGCTTACAGAACAGAGCAGCTAAATTTCATATGCTGTTTTCTACTGATACTCCAGCATCAACATCCTCCAGGTCTTCTTCTCCTGATGGATCTCAGGTAACCAAACATTCTTCAGGCAGGTCCTCAAAAGGCAAATCTCCCTCTAAGCAGCGAGAGGCCCTTGCATTTGACCCTGAGGACCCTGCCCCAGCCAAACAACCCCGGCGGGAAGCTCCGGCTTCCAAAGCTCCTCCTATGGGGTTACAGGTAGACATCGATGGCACGGCCTCGACCGATCTCCTGTTAGACTGCTCTGGGGTACCGGCTAACACCGGTACCGACATCCAGGCAGTTGTGGCGACTATGGGTACTACGGTACAATCCATGCAGCAGGCCTTATTGGCTTTCATTAATGCTGCAACGCCATCGGTACCGCGACAATCGGTTCCGACTCCGATTCCGGTACCGCAACCGATACCGGTACCCAGAGCATCTACTTCCAGTAGCATGCCGGTTCCGGTCCCCGGTTCCGGAGATTTCCTCGATACCGCTCCGATTCCCGGTACGCCCGATGTCGATACCGGTCGGTACGCGTATCAATCTCTGGAAGCAAATAGGCGATACTTTGAATCCTCTGAAGATTCTGATACATCAGATGATTCTGCTGATGCCTCTTTTACTCTTCCTGAGGAGCCCTCTTCTCCAAAAAGGAGAATGTCTCCTCCAGAGGATTTGTCCTTTCAAGACTTCATTATTGAAGTAGCTAAAGGACTTTCCATATCTGTAACCTCTGAAAAGGAACCTAGAGCAAAAAAATTGGATATTTTAGGATACTCTAAGTTTCCCAAAGAGGCAGCCACCTTACCCATACATGAAATTCTTCAAGAACACATGATGGACTTGTGGGAGGCTCCTCTCACCCTATCTCCACATTCTCGACGTTTGGACACCATGTATCGGGTTCCTCCTTCTCCTGGTTTTCAAAAAACTCAGCTTCCTCATCACTCTATTGTGGTGAAGTCTGCTATGAAAAAGATAAAGAGTACCAAAAGGCACTCTTCTACCCCTCCAGGAAGAGAATGTAGGACTCTGGATGCTTTTGGGAGAAAGATCTTCCAAGCTAGCATGCTTATTGCCAGAATCAATTCATACAGCCTCTATATGGGCATGTTTTTGAAAGAGATTGCTTTAAAGATACGTCAGTTTCTCCCCTTTATCCCAGAGGATAAACAGGAAGAGTTCCTTCTTTTGCTAAAGCAAACTCAAGATGTTTCAAAGTTCTCCAACAGAGCAGCCTTTGACTCTTTTGAGGGGGCAAGCAGAGCCTCTGGCATTGCCATAGCTGCTCGCAGACTGGCTTGGCTCCAGGCCTCTGATTTGGAACCCTGGGTACAAGAAGGCTTGGGCAATCTGCCCTGTACAGGTGAAAATCTGTTTGGCAAGGAGTGGCAAATGAAAGCCACTCAAATGGATGCAGAGAATGCTGCTTTAGTTAGACTTTCTAAGTCTACCTCTACCCCTGCCAAGAAAAAACCTTTTAAGAAACCTTTCTATAAAAAGACCAGATTTTCCACGAATACTGGCCAGCAATCTTCCCAAGTTCGCTTTGCTCCTACGCGTCAGCAAACTAAACAGGCCAGAACAAAGTCTACAGGGGCTGCTACAATCCAGCAGTCCCAACCCCCTCAGGGCTTTTGACTTGATTCTAGAGAACTTAACCTTTCTGGCTCTGCAACAACCAGAACCTCTCACCATTCCAGGAAGGTTAACTCATTTTGCTCCGAGATGGGAACAAATCACATCAGAACCGTGGACCCTCTCTATTATCAAAGAGGGCTACAAACTACATTTCTCCAGCCTTCCTCCCCATTCCATGGTGAGACAATTCAATTCTCCCCCTTCTCTCCTGTACCTGTTGGGCCAGGAGGTGACCACTCTTCTCGCCCAAAAGGCAATAGAAGAGGTTCCTCTTCCTCAACAAGGGTCAGGTTTTTACTCCCCTTATTTTCTCATTCCCAAGAAAACAGGGGGGTACAGACCCATTCTGGATCTCAGAGAATTGAACAAATTCCTATACAAGGAGAAATTCAAGATGCTTTCTCTGGGCACTCTCCTTCCATACCTACAGAGTCAGGACTGGCTTTGTTCTCTAGATCTCAAGGATGCGTACACACATATACTCATCCATCCATCCCACAGAAAATTCCTACGGTTTCTGTTCCAGGGAAAACATTTCCAATACAGAATACTTCCCTTCGGTCTAGCCTCTGCTCCAAGGGTATTTACCAAATGCATGGCAATAGTAGCTGCATTTCTACGTACTCTGGGAATCTTTGTCTTCCCATACCTGGACGACTGGCTCATCCGAGCTCCATCTCAGTCCGAGGCTCAGACTTCCCTGGACCACACCAGACGCATACTGCAGTATCTGGGACTTGTCATCAATCTGCCAAAGTCTCAACTCACCCCTACTCAGTCCCTCGAATTCATAGGGGCCTGGCTAGATACCACCACTGCAAGGGCCTATCTTCCTCAGGCCCGTTGCCACCGTCTAGTGCACTTGGCCTCTCAAATTCAGTCCAGAAGCCACTTGACTGCCAGGGAGATGCTACAACTGCTAGGCCACATGGTATCCACAGTTCATGTGGTGCCTTATGCACGCCTCCATATGAGAGCAGCTCAATGGACTTTGTCCACCCAGTGGACCCAAGCATCAGGAGCTCTCTCAGACCAAATAGCAACCTCAAAACGTCTTTTTTGGTCTCTCCAATGGTGGATATCCACTCAAAATCTGTTGTTGGGGGCCCCCTTCCAACCTTTGTTACCCCAAGCAACTCTCACTGCAGATGCCTCCCAAACAGGTTGGGGAGCTCATCTCCAAGACCTCTCCACTCAGGGCACTTGGTCTCCACAGGAGACCACCCTTCATATCAACCTTTTGGAGCTGCGAGCAATATTCCTTGCTCTCAAGGTCTTTCATACCCTCCTCATCAACATGACAGTCCTTGTTCATACCGACAATCAAGTAGCCATGTTCTACATAAACAAACAAGGAGGGACTGGCTCTCTGTCGCTTTGCAACGAAGCTCTAGAATTGTGGGCCTTCGCCAGAGAGCATCAGATCCATCTCCTGGCAGTGTACCTCCCAGGAATCCAAAACTCTTGGGCAGACAGACTCAGTCGAGTTCTGCTTCCACACGAATGGTCCCTGCACATGGATCAGGTACTCAGAATCTTTCAGAAATGGGGAACCCCGGACATAGACCTCTTTGCAAGTCCGTGCAATGCCAAACTTCCCCGGTTCTGTTCCAGGATTCCGTGTCAGGGAGCTCAGGCCAAGGATGCCTTCCTCCTTCATTGGGGTCAAGCCTTCCTGTATGCCTTTCCACCCATTCCTTTGATTCCCAAGACTCTATTCAAACTTCAGAGGGATCAAGGGTCTATGATCCTCATAGCTCCTTGCTGGCCACGCCAAGTGTGGTACCCTCTACTTCTGCATCTCTCCCAGGCACCCTCCCTGGATCTAGGAGCTGCTCCAGACCTTCTGTCTCAAGAGGAGGGGACTTTGTGGCACCCAAACCCCAAGTCCCTTCATCTCAGAGCTTGGTTACTGAAGGCCTAGACCTTCAAGACTTGAATCTTTCTCAACAGGTGAAGGATGTCCTCCATGCATCTAGGAAACCTTCCACCAGGCGTTCTTATGCTTTTAAATGGAAAAGATTTTCAATTTGGTGTGCTGACAAAGGTCTTAACCCTCTAGCACTACCTTTGAATTCTTTACTCGAATATCTCCTGAATCTTTCCAATGCAGGACTTAAAACCAATTCTGTAAGGGTCCATTTGAGTGCTATTGCAGCATCTCTTCATGCGAGATTCATGAGAGGCCTAACCTTAACTAAACCTCCCATTCGACCTCCTCCGGTGGCATGGGACTTAAATGTGGTTCTTGGTCAGCTTATGAAGCCACCCTTTGAACCCTTAGCCACTACCTCCTTGAAATTTCTTTCCTGGAAAGTCATTTTCCTTATTGCAATCACTTCTGCTCGCCGCATCAGTGAACTGCAGGCTTTAGTGGCTAATCCACCTTATACAAGGTTCCATCATGATAAGGTAGTCCTTAGGACAAATCCCCGCTTTATGCCTAAAGTGGTCTCGCCTTTTCATCTTAATCAAGAGGTATATCTACCTGTCTTTTTTCCAGGTCCTCATGCATCAAGTGCAGAGAGGAATCTTCATACCCTGGATTGTAAGAGAGCTCTTGCCTTCTACTTACAAAGGACACAACAACATAGAAAGTCTTCTCAACTTTTTGTTGCTTTTGATCCTTCTCATTTAGGACTTCCAGTCTCAAAAAGAACACTGTCCAATTGGATTGCTCAGTGTATTTCTTTTGCTTACCAGAGTAAGAACCTTTCTCTGGAAGGCCATGTCACAGCTCACAATGTGAGAGCCATGGCCACTTCTATGGCTCATCTTCATTCTGTATCCATCGATCAGATCTGTCGAGCAGCCACTTGGGCCTCGGTTCATACCTTCACAGCCCATTACTGCTTGGACAAGGACTCCCGCCGGGATGCCTTGTTTGGTCAGGCTGTCCTCAGACACCTGTTCCATTCTTAAACAACTCCTGCCCACCTTCCCTGAATGGATGCCTGAGATCCATAGGGACATGAGGAATTTTTGCAGGGGGATCTTAGCTAGGGAGTCCCCATATGTGAGGACTCATTCCTGCTTGTTCCTGGAGATAGCACAGTTACTTACCTGTAACAGGAGATCTCTGGGAACAGCAGGAATTAGTCCTCACAACCCACCCACCTCCTCTAGGAGTTGTATCTCTCTCTCTCTCTCTTTCCTTTCCTCTCTCTATTGTCTCAGCTTTAAACTCGAACTGAGGAGAGTTGGTCAGGAAGGCGGGAAGGCAGCGCGCATGCGCTGTGGGAGGCCCCAAAAGCTTCCTTTCTGGGAAGCTGGGGAGCTTTCCCGCGCAAGGCTCCGTCGGTTCCGACGTACCCATATGTGAGGACTAATTCCTGCTGTTCCCAGAGATCACCTGTTACTGTGCTTTCTGACATTGCCTTTCAGTTTACCCCCTTGCATCTTCATGTTATGCCCTCTAGTTTTACATCTTCCCCATGTTTGGAAGAGGTTTGTTTGCTCATTAATACTCTTTAAGTACTTGAAGGTCTGAATCATATCTCCCCTGTCCCTCCTCTCCTCTACATATTTAGATCTTCAAGTCTCTTCTCATACATCTTTTGATGCAGGCTCCAAATCATTTTGGTCGCCTTCCTTTGAACCGTTTCCAGTCTTTGTATATTCTTTGCGAGATATGGACTCCAAAACTGAATACAATATTCCAAGTGAGGTCTCACAACAAAGTCACTGAGGATCGATAGAGTAAACTTACCATACCATACCAACACCAAGTTCCAAAACTAACATAAGAAGCCTACCCAAAAAAGCATCACTGTAAATACTGTAGCGGGCACATAGTCCTCCCCCAAAATCAAACCATTATAATAAGTATTTGCACATCAAATTTATTTTGCTATGACTAGATTATTGATGAGGAGGGGAGATATAAAATGAGAAAAACGAATCCTGGTAGCCATGAATTCAAAGGTTGGATTGGATTGCACTAGAGCTGGAAAAGTCCAGAACTGAGCAGTGGTGACGCTATCAGGCTACTAAACAAAATTAAACTGAGACGTTCCCTTAAAATTTGAAATTTCCTTGAATCTGAACTGACAAACTATTTAAAATTTCAGTCTGGTAGCATAAAGAATGCAAAACTACAAATCTCATAGTAACATAGTAAATGACAGCAGATAAAGACAAGTATGGTCCATCTAGTCTGCCCAGTACGATGGCAAGAGTAGGTGCACCTGCTGCTCTGTGCAGGCCACCCCTCCCCATGTCTTTGTTTAGGGGTGAACTCACCACTCCATGTAGGACACCCCTATTTGTTGAGACAATCCATATTCCAGTACCCCCAACCAACATCCTACAGTTGACTACACCAAGAACCCAGAGTACAGGACCCATAGAGCAAATCTACTATTCCATAACAGCACTAACTTCCGAAACTCACGCAACATGGAGTGTACCCAGAAAAGGGTAGCACCATAAATATTGCAGTGGGCCCTAGAACATCCATATTCCTATTCAGAAAACTGAACAAGCCAGATTACTATAGATCCCTACAAGGAAACTCCATGCTAACAGAACACATAGCCTCAATCATACATACAGAACAGAGATAGATCTTCACCAAGTAGAGAATATATTAATACAAACTAAAAACAGACATATGTAGACAAAACATGCTTTTACCCCTTTAATCATAGGTTTACAGGATTCTTTCCCAAAATTATTCTTTACTCCAGAATGAGGCGAGAGAAAGAACTCTCACACATAGGCATCTGCATTGTTGGCAGATATTAACATAATGTCTCAGCGCAAGTAGCATCTGCGCAACTAATGCCACCTCAGTGGGTAGCCTTAGTTGCACCAACACTATTTTGCCATGTTGAAATGCAGTAACTGAAGACGGGTGTAACTGCCTCCTTGCAGTTAGCCTACGGCCCCATATAATCAAACTATGGAATTAGCTAACGGAGGATGTACATAGTAAAAGCTATTAGTTTATGCACCTTTCCTCCAGGAACTTGTCCAAACCCTTTTTAAACGCAGCTTTTAAAAAAGATTTGGACAAGTTCCTGGAGGAAAGGTGCATAAACTATTATTAAAGAGGACCTGGGAAATTCACTGCTTACCCAGGACAAGCATTGTGAAACCTCTGTGCTGTTTTGGGAACCTGCCAGATACCCGTGACTTGGAATGGCCACTATTGGAAACAGAATACTGGGCTTGATGGACCTTGGTCTGACCCAGTATGGTATTTTGTATGTTCTTATGTTACCAGCACAGAGCTTAGGAAACATGCTGCTAAATATGCCAAACAAGAGGGGTTCAACGGCACCCATGCAGTACCTCCCACTTCCACAAAAACAAGAGCGACTTGGTGCCTCAACACAGCATTTCCTACCCTCTTAAAAACAAGAGAGGCTCAGTGGTCCTATACAGCACTTTCCATCCTTTGAAAAACAAGAGGGACTTTGTGACCCCAGCACAATACCTCCCAATCCACATAAATACCCCAACCCCAACATAACTCCTGAAACTTCACACTGGAGAGCACGGTATTAATGTAAATATATATTGCACAAAAAATAAAGGAAATGCAAGATGCTCACATATCAAGGAACTAAAAGATAAAGTGAGAGCCACAGCACAGTTTATAATACCAAATTATAAAATTACAACTCATTTTATTTTGCTATAAACTGCATTATGGTTCTCTCTTTTTCTTTTTGAATATACGAGATATAATCTGCATCCACAGAAACCAGAGTTGCCAACTGGCTCCAGATGCGCCTGACACGCTTGATCTAGTCCTGGGTATACCCCATTGCATGCAGGGACTTGTAGTTTTGCATTTCCTATGGCATGCAATGAAGAAATTAGACAAATATCTCTGTAGGCAATGGGGGCAAATCCAGCACTGGGTCAAACCTGTCCGGTGCATCTGGTGCCAGCTGGCAACCCTAACAGATACCGCTACCTCAATAATGGGTGCAGAACAGAACTAGGAAATTCACCCCAGAACTCAATATATATATATAAAAAATCTGAATCTGGTCTTCTCACTAACAAACATTCTCCAGTACTAGGCATATTGTGAACAATATAAAACCCTACAAAAGTCACCGAAGATCTACAAGGCCAAATCTACCATACTATATCAGCATAAATTTCCAAAACTCATACAACAAGGGGCCTACCCAGAAAAAGGCAGTGGCCCATTGAACATCCACACACCTATTTGAAAAGCCGAACAAGTCAAATTACTATAGTACAGATCCCTACGTACAAACTCCATGTTAACAGAACACCTGGCCTTGGTCACACACTCAGAACACAAACCCTCACCCAAATAAAGAATAAGTGAGCACAACCTAAAGTAAAAATAAAAAATTAAACTAAAACCCCAAGAAGCCAGACTCCACATGAAGAGCAACACCAGAGGAATAAAAGAGATGCAGTTCCTCATACTGTGTAAAATATAAAGATAGTGCAAAGTCCAATCACTAAATTGAAAATAAAATTATTATTTCTACCTTTGTTGTCTGACCATTTTATTCTCTGATCATGATGGTCTCGATCTGAGGCATCTGCTTTCTTCTGTCCTCCCTTAGCTCTCTTTCACTGTCTCTAGTCCATTTTCCATTTCTTGTCTCTCCCTTTAGTTTTCTTCACTTCCTTCCATCTTGAATATTAGATTATTTTTTCCTTTCAGCTTTTTTCCATTTATTTCTCTCTCTGTCCACCCAGATTTCACTACTACTTACTATTTATTTACTATTTACTATTTATCTCTCTCCTTTTTTACGCCATCTTCCTACTGCTTTTCAGCCTTCATCCCAGTCCTTTCATTCCCCAGCTCTTCTTCCCTGATCTGTTATTCCCCAGTCTTTTGCTCACTCTCTCCATGTCTAACATCTCTCATCCCCCATCCGGTGTCTCTCTCTCTCTCTCTCTTTCTCTGGCTCTCTCTTTCCCTCCAACCAGAACCTCCACTCTCTCTTTTCTTCCATGTCTGCCATCTTGCTTCCTATTCCCCTGCAACCAGCATCTGCCCCATCTCCATACCTTCCCTATTAATCCCATGTCCAGCATCTCTCCATCTCTTTCTCAATCTATATACCCCATTTCCATCTTCTCCCCTCTCTCTTCCTATTACCCCCATGTCCTGCATTTCCTTCTCCCCTTATTACCCCATTTCCAGAATCTCCCCTCTGTCTCTCCTCCCCCAGTCCTGCATTTTTCCATAGTCTCCTTATAACTCCATGGCAAACATCACAACTCTATCTCCCCTCCTTGCTTTTCCCCATGCCCCTTTCCAGCTCCCCCTGTAGTCCAGCATTATATCTTCCTGCTTCCCCCCTTGTCCAGCATTTGTCTTCCTGTTTCCCACCTTATTGTCCAGCATTATGACTTCCAGCTCCCCTGTCCAGAATTTGTCCTCCTATACCTCCCCCCCCGCCCCCGTTGTCCAGCATTTGTTTTCCTGCTCCCACCCTGTTGTCCAGCATTTGTCCTTCTGTTTTCTCCACTGTCCAGCATTTGTCCTCCTGCCCTTCCCCTGTTGTACAGCATTTGTCCCGCCCCTTTCCCCATTGTCCAGCATCTTTCATCCTGGCCCATCCACCTCAATATCGGCAAGGTTTTCAAGACTACCACATGCTGGTAAGCCCCTGCTGGTTCTGCCTTGCTCTGATGCGAAAAGCATCCTCAGAGGGGGGGAGGGGTAGACCCATCAGGGTCTTACAAGTATGCCAGAGTCACAAGAGCCAGCACTTTTGCTTTCCATTTTTTTTTTAAAGTTGATAGCTTGCTGCACATATAAGTGGTAGCGAGCTATCGACTTTGAAAAAAAAAACAGAACAGAAAACAAAAACGCCAGCTCTTGCGACTCTGACATGCTTGTAAGACCTTGATGAGTCCCGCCCCCTCTGATGATGCTTTTTGCTTCAGAGGTGGGCGGAACCAGCAGGGGCTTACCAGTGCACAGGTGTCTTCAAGAGATTTTATACTTTTTTTTTCCACCGCCACTGCCTCAGTGTCCTTGGATCTGGAGCTGTGGCAAGGGAAGCGGGGGTGGGGGCGTGATTCTGCTGCTGCTGACCTGAAGAAATGAAGGCGGCAGCAGCTGGTAAGTTTGATGTTTTTTTTCAACTTTAGAAGGCAGAGTGAGGCGGTGGCCACTTGGCTGTTTTGGAGCATTTTTTACTGCCCCCAAAACTTTGCCACCTGAGGCAGCCACCTCATTATAGAACCGCCCCTGCCTGGGGGAGGCCTGGCTGAGGAAGATCTTTTCTTTTTTAACTGAAGTTTCTTTATTTGAGAACAGCAGAGAGCTAGTGAACTCCCACTGAAATCAATGGAGAAAAAATATCAAAAATTTAGAAGAAATAAACCAAAAAAAGCAAAGATCAGATAAGGACAGCAAGAGGGAAGGGAGCCTGGGTTCAACTTATTGACCCCCCTCAAGGGCCCTTTGGGGCTCTCCTGCTCCTCTTCTGGCTCATCAGCACTAGCAAGTCAAAGAAAATAGCATGGTCACAGGCGGCTCTCTCTGTTCTAGGAGACATGAGTGTACCCATGCTCCAAGCCTTTGGGCATTTCAGGACTCAATCCAAGGCTCCACACTGCAGCATGAGCGAGGAGAGTCTAATTCAATCCATGCCTCTGCTCAGAAGTGTGCATCGGAATGAGAACAAAGAGAGTCAGACCTATCTTCATTGTTACCAGTCCACATACCTTGCCACCTTCTGGAGGCAGACAATAATGGTTTTTCTCAGTGCTGTATCAGAGGATATACCAAGTGATGAATTACTGAAAGTTGCTCAAGTTTACTTCCACCTGTTGGCAGGACATAACCCATTCTTCTGGACTGGTCTCAGGATGTTAAGGATGTATGAGTTAATATTATGTCTCTATTTTACAATTACTGTGATACTTTTGCTGGGGTTAGCATTCTGAATTTATTTTTCATCTATTACCCTCTTTATCTAGTTTAAATGCCTGTCTACATATTGTCTGAATTTTTCACCCTGGATCATTTTTCCTGCTACAGAAAGATGTAGACCATCATTATAGTATAGCTTCTTGTTCCATCTACAGTTGTGGTTAACATTATTGGCACCCTTGCATTTTAGGTATGTTGTACACAATATTGAGAAATAATTTATTTATTTAGACAGTTTTGTATACCACCTTATCCTTCAATCAAAGCGGTCACAACACAATTGGGGGATACATTTAACACGCGGGGATATGAGACACATACACTAATACTTACAGGGAACATGGGCAATGGAGGGTTAAGTGGCTTGCTCAAGACCACAAGGAGCATCTGTGGGACTAGAAACTCCAGTCCTTCCGGCCCAAGGTTGCTGTCCTCTAGTGGGATTTGAACCCCCGACCTTCCGGCCTGAAGTACCTTGCCCCAACCACTAGGCTACTCCTCCCTCAATAATTGAAATATTCCAACTGTATGTCATCATTATATTTTAAAAGTATGTTCAGACTTCCGGTGATGTCATCGGGACCGATTGTGGTGTAGCTAGCTAGCTCCATCATCGAAGCCTGGAAAAAGGGGGATTAAGTATCCCTACAAGCGTGGATGAGAGGGGCTAAGGTGGTGACGCAGGAGTGGCCGGTCGGGGAACCGATGAGCCGAAGCAAGTGGCGGATCGGCTCAGAAGAAGTGCGTCAGTAACAGGAGGTGCCCGGTGAGCCACCCGCTTTGAAGACCGCGTGGTAGGCCGTTTGCTACGAGGAGCGTGCGACAGGCCGGATCGGAGGAGCAGAAGAGGTAGAGTGGTGCAGCCACGGTTGAGAGGAGAGCGGAGTGCAAGGTATTGCAAACAGTGGCTCAGGGTGACTGAGAGTGGAAGCGAGCAGTGGATCACAGGTGCGTTCCCTCCAGCAGAATAGTGTACCGGGGCCTGAGTGGAGCGTCGCGAGGCCTTTAGTCGGCTCTGAGAACGACCTGGCTGAAAGATAGTAGAGAGGAGGGGTTGCCTTGATCGGAAGGAGGGAACGGTGTCCCAGAGA
This sequence comes from Ichthyophis bannanicus, assembly GCA_033557465.1. Lineage (NCBI taxonomy): Eukaryota > Metazoa > Chordata > Amphibia > Gymnophiona > Ichthyophiidae > Ichthyophis > Ichthyophis bannanicus. The sequence goes on along the minus strand of CM066036.1, from coordinate 352,022,244 downwards.
CCACTGACATCAAGTAGGGAGGGGAGGCCCATGCAGAAAGCAGTGCCACAAGAGTAGAAGTGTGAATAGAAGATCCTGCAGAGCTCGGGGGAGTACAGTGACACGAGTAGCAAGCAGAGGAGACAAAGCAGTGGAGGCAGCGCTGGAGAGATCGGGGGGACTTGGCAGTGGCAGAACCAAAGGGCAAACCAGTGGAACTAAGAAGTGCAACTGCTGAGAGCTTGGAGGAGCGACTTAAAAAAGAGCAGGTGAGAAGGACGGAGGGAGTCCCAGTCTGGTCAGAGAGGGGGGGGGGGGGGTGAGAATAAAAGACAAGGTGTGGAGGAAGAGAGGGGTTGAAACTCCTGCAACATAAACGACTGGACTCGGAAAGAGGGTACAGGGAGTGGGGTAGTCCAAGCGGTCCGTTGCCGACAAGGATACAGAGACAAAAGGAGTACGAGATCCAGAGCACCCCCTACCAAAAAGAAAGTTGCCACCAAGGTTGCTAAAAAGAAAAAGAAAAATTACAACAAAATTGCCAGCAGTTGTGTGCACAGATGGAAAAAACTAAAGGAGGGCTGTCAGCACAGAAGAAGCTGGCGGACTTTCGCTCCCCTTATGTAGCAGCTAAAGGAGGAAGGGAGGGGGTGAAAGAGGACAGAAGGCAATCGGAAGAGCCCAATGATCTGGCAGAAGAGCTGGAGCGGAGATGCAGTCCGGGAGGGATAGTCAAACTCAAAGATTGACTTACAGATCTGAAAGATGAGATTAAGATGGACATTGGTGGGGTGTCGCGGGAGCTCAAGGAATCCATACAGTCTTTGAGGCAAGATATTGTGGAGATTGGCAATCGAGTGGAAGAAATGGAGACACAGATGCAGCAGCAGGGAGAGGAAATGGATGACTTACAAAAAGGCTGGGACGACCTCAAACGCGTCTAAGAGGAGCAGCAGCTGAAGGTAGAGGATTTGGAGGACAGGTCTCGGAGATGTAATTTACGAGTCCGCGGTCTTCCAGAGGAATTTAAGTACCGAAACTGTGAAGAAATGATTGTGAAAATCTTCAGATCTCTAATGGAGAAAGCGGAACCAGAGGGTGATAACGTGATAGATGCATCGCAAATAGAGAGAGCACACAGGAGCCCTGGCCCGATCAGGGACAATAAGCCAAGAGACATTGTAGTGTGCCTGGGCTCCTTCAAAATTAAAGAAAGGCTGCTGGGGGCGGCAAGGAAAGTGAGGCAGTTCAGCTGGGAGGAGCATACATTGGAGTTCTTTCAAGACCTTTCCGGGGGAACATTACAGCGCAGACGCAACTTTAAGGATGTGACGGCATATCTGAGAAAAGAGAACATAAGATATAAATGGTTGTTCCCGTTTGGCTTATTGATAACCGCGAAGGGGAGGTCGAAGCGGGTGCAGACCAGAGAGGAAGCATGGCAGACATTGCAGGATTTGCCAGAGGGGAATTCAACATCGGCCAGAGGGGAATGCAACATCGGCTCGACAGCAGGCAACAGCGTCAACGTCCCCCAACTTGCCAAAGAGAGCCCAGAGGTGGCACAGAGTTCCGGTGGAGGGCAGACGACTGGCGAGGTTGACTGGAGAGCGCTCAGGAGCACCGGCGGAAGTGAAAGGAACTAGCTGAAACAGATGATATTGTGCTTTATGTTTTGCAGTAATGTAATATTTTGATGTTGTTGTAATCTGAATGTAACAAGGGGGGGGGGGGAGGACCAAGGGTTAAGGGGTAGAAGGAAGGTGAGGAGGCAAGGGGAGGGTGGGGGAGAATAGGTATTAGGGATCGTGGGGGAGAGGGTGGAGAGAAAGGGGTGATGTGGAATGGAGGGAGTTAGACAGGCAGGAACCGAACACTAGTCACCACAATGGAAGTCGAATCTCTTTTAGTGAGAGAGGGGAGGGGGAGGGGAGGGGAGGGTGGGAAGCTGGGGGGGGGAGAGGGGAGGGGGGTGGCAAGAGGGGTAATAGACGGGCTAGAGGAGGGAGGGAGAGATATCAGAACACGTGAGTTAAAAGTCGTAACATTAAATGTCAAGGGACTGAATTCGCCATTCAAAAGACAGAAACTGTCTGATAAGCTGGCTCGTCAAAAGGCGGCAATAGGGCTGATCCAGGAAACACACCTCACAAAAGCATCAGAGCACTTGGTTAAGCCAAGAGGATACGGGATATGTATCTTTGCATCCAATACGGTAGAAAAGAAGAAAGGAGGATTTGCCATATTTATTTATTTAGCACACATTTATATACCGCTCTTTCCCAAGTATCAAGTGCGGCTTACAGTGAACAGAAAAAATTCAAGGTACATGGTTAATCATGTCCTAGTCGTTTTACAGGGAACAGATTTAACTTTTTACATTTAACAGTATAATTAAAGACATACAAACAGTGATTTCATCCAGTGGTATTGAGTGGATGTAATCAAACTTTTTACATATTTACATTAATTTTATACAATTTGAATTACATGAGAACAACCTTTTAGTATCAGATTATGCGTTTATTTTGATCAAATGGGTGTATGCCTTGTAGAGATTATTATCCTGTGTCAACTTGTATGGTTTGGCAAGTCAGAGGTGTATAATGTAGGGTAAATAGATGTGTTTTTAGTTTTTTTCTAAATTCTTTGAGTTCAGTTAGGAGGCGAATATTGTCAGGTAGGTTATTCCAGAGAGACGGTGCACAGTGAGAGAAGGCCCTGTTATTGGTTAGTTTTCTAGCTTTTTTATAATCTTTAGGTAATGATATTGTGTTTGTATTTCTACTTCTTTGAGATCTATTTGGTTCTATGTTGATTAGGTTATTAAGTACGGATGGTGCAAGTTTATTCATCAGTTTGAAGGTGGTAACTAGTATTTTGTAGTGTATTCTTTCGTGAATAGGTAGCCAATGGAGTTTAGCAAGAATTGGTGTGTGTTCTTTTGGACTTACTTTCATTATAATTCTTGCCGCAATATTTTGAGTTAATTGGATCTTTTTAATGTTTTGTCGCGTGATTCCCTGGAGAATTAAGTTTGCAAAATCGAAATGTGGGGTGATGATTGCTTGTATTATCGATATGAAGTCATGTAAATGAATTAATGGGCGTATTTGTTTCAGGGTCTTGATTTTGAAATGTATAGTTTTTGTAAGGTTTTTTATGTGTGAGTCCATATTAAGTTTATCATCAAGCATTACGCCTAGGTATTTTATTTCTTTTTTTGCTTTAATCTCGTGGTTATTTAGGGTGATGGGGAGTGGAGGTGTATATGTTTGGTTTTTTGTGACATAGAGGATATCAGTTTTTGTAAACTTAATATATAGATTGTGGTCAATGAGCCATGATGTTAGGTCATTAAAGCAATCTTTTATTTGTTGTATTGGTGGGTGTGGGATTTTAAATGGTAGATAAAACATAATATCATCTGCATAAATGTGGTAACGTACGCCGTGACGTTTAAAGATGTTGCAGACTGTATTGTTGGCGTCCAGGTTAAAGATGCAGGTGCATTCCATTGCAAGAGACAAGGGGGGGGGGGGTGAGATATGTTTTAGCGCGGGTGCAAGTGGGGAATGTGTGGTATTGCATTGTGAATGTATATGCCCCTACGGAGAATCAGGGTGCATTCTGGAAGGAACTGGAAGAGGAGGTGGGGAAAATGGGGGAGGGTATTCTTATTTGTGGAGGGGATTTTAATCTTACGTGGAATCCGGCAAGGGATGCAACTGGTGCCAGAGAGGGTAAGAGGGCAGACCGGAACAGATATCGAGAGTTTGTGGTGCAGCATGGATTGATTGATGCTTGGCGATTACAACACCCTGGGAGGAGGCAATTCTCGTATTATTCACCGGTGCATGGGTCATATTCTCGCATTGATGCCATTTGGGTTTCCTGAGAGGTAGGAGGCTGGATTAAGGAGGCAGAAATGGAGTCCATTACTTGGTCTGATCATGCTCCAGTGATGGTAAGTTTGCAAATGGAGGAAGAGGGGAAGGGGCTCCAGTTTTGGAGGCTAAACGAGTCATTGTTGGATGATGGGAGGGTTCGGGAAGATGTAGAGAGGGAAACTCAGGAGTACTTTAAAACTAATGACAATGGGGAGGTAGTACGGGGTGGGGTATGGGATGGGTACAAGGCTGTGATACGAGGGGTGTTAATTAAATGGGGGCCGCGGATTAAGAAGGAAAGGGAGAGTAGAGAAGGGGCTTTGAGGATACGGTTGATGGAACTGGAAGAGCTAGATGGCCAAGGATGGTTGGGCGCACATCGGGGGCGGTTGCTGGCTGTACGAGCGCAGCTAAACGAGCTGCAGGCAGAAAGGATACAGTAGCAGATGCAGCTCTTACAGCAAGAGGTCTTTGAAGGGGCAATAAGGCAGGAAGATATCTGGCGCAGAGACTAAGACAGAGGAAGTTACGCTCACATATTATCCGAGTTCGCCAAAAAGGCGGGACCCCAGTAACTAAAGATGGGGAGATAAGGGATGCTTTTAGGGAATATTACCAAGAGTTATACAGAGCCAGGGATTCCCCATCAGAAGAAAGAGTAACTAGGTACCTTGATTCGATAGGATTGCCAAAACTGGGGGTGGAAGACCAAGAGGAAATAAACAGGCCAATATGTGGAGAGGAGGTGCAGAGGGCAATCAAGCAGTTAAAATGAGGGAAGGTGCCAGGGCTGGATGGGCTAACAGCGCCCTTTTATAGACGATTATACACTAATGTTCCACAGGTAGAGGCACTTGATATTATTGAACGGTGTCTCCTTAAAAGGAAAGTACACAAATGCATCCCTACAGCCTTTCTTTTAACTTTAGCACAATTAGCACTTTGTGAAAACTTTTTTTGCTTCAGAAATCAGTTTTATAAGCAGATAAAAGGTGTGGCCATGGGCTCCTTAATGGCCCCAGATACAGCAAATTTAAATATGTTTAATTTTGAAGAAAGTTTCTTGAAAGATCACCCTTTTAACGATAATATTATACTTTGGGTCCGCTATATAGATGATGTTTTGATACTCTGGAAAGGTACGGCAGAAATACTTTCCAGCTTTAATGAATGGATTAACCAATTAGTTGTAAATTTGCATTTTCAAATAATATATGATCATTATCAGATTCCTTATTTAGACCTGCTGATTAAAAAAGAAAACAATTGTTTCACGACAACACTGTATAGGAAGCCAACAGACAATCATCTTTTGCATTACAACAGCTTTCATAAACCATCATTAAAGAAGAACCTTCCGGTGGGTCAATTTTTAAGAGCTAGAAGAATTTGCACTAGTTCGCAAGACTTTGAATTACAGGCTGAAGTAATGAGAGAAAGGTTCATTGCCAGACAATACCCAGCACACTATATTTGATCACGCATATAAAAGAGCTAAAGAATCCTCTCGCGAGTCACTTCTGAAGCCACAGAAAAAGAGAGATGTATAGGGATGGTTTGCCCTCTTTTATATTCCTCATACTCACAAACTATTATAAAAATATTGAAAAATGAGTGGCACTTAGTACAGGCCCTCCCTGGGTTTCAAGATATACAATAGTTGCACACAAACATAATGTAAACTTACACAATTTACTAGTGCCGTCTGCACTTACAGAAAGGAAGTTTCTGTCAAAACACAAAGGGCAATTTCAATGTGGAAGATGTTCCGTGTGCTTAAATGTAATGCCGGTAAGGAATCAATTCATTTATCCCATCACAAAACAAAAATTTTATGTTGATGACTTTTCTAACTGTGAAACAACTCACATTATTTATGTAATACAATGTCCCTGCAATAAACTATATGTTGGTAAAACTACCTGCAGTATTCGCGTAAGAATAATAGAACATAAGAGCTGTATTAAGAGGGTTTAATTGAGAAACCCTTGGTATCACATTGGCAGGAGAAAAGTCATAAGACCACAGATTTGAAATTTTTCATTATTAAAAAAGTGAAAATGAATTGGAGAGGGGGTGATATCAATAAGACAATTATGAGGCTTGAACAGAGATATATTTTTTTGCTTGATTCATTAACTCCAAATGGTCTTAACATCGATAGAGATTTTTCTGTTTTTCTTTAAAATTTTATCAAAGTTTTATCGTTATCTTTAAGGTTTTATCATTATGGGTTTATTATTACATTGTTTTATTTTATTTATTTATGTATGTCCTTAATTATTTATTCTTCAATTATTCTTTTAACACTATTGGTTTTTTATATATATTTTTATCGAGCAAGTGGCAGATCCTCGCCGGCAGGAACAGCAATAGTATCATTAATAACACTGACCCTAAGGAGAATAGGAATTGATAAAAATCTTTTTTAGAAGTTAAAACCTCCTCCCTCCCCATCCCCCTCCCCCTCCCTCCTCCCCTCCCCTCTCCTCTCCCTCCCCCTTCCCCCTTTTTTAACCCTTTAAATCATTTTGAAGAGAGTTAGTCCACTTACCACAGAAGAAAATGTATAATAAATAAATACTTCAGATCTGTATACACACACAGAGAGGCACACAGAACACAATTCTATAAAGATTTCTTTTAATAAAATAAGCCATGGAATGTAGGCTACATTGTAAGCAAAGATGTTTTTACTAGCATTCAAATTATAAAGCAAGTACATAATTTTTATTATATGGTGATATCTCTTATGATTTGGTCTTTTTCCCTCTATAAGAAGTATTCACAGAATCAATAGGTTGTGCAGACATACTGTAATATTTACAAGGTTCTTCATAAACAGCGTTTCCTTTTCATTTAAAGTTTATATATTGCCCACTGATACATATCAGAAATTTTGTTTTACTTTTTATTATTTAGCGGTATGTCTTTATTGCTCCCTTTTTTTTTATCAGCACACCATGCTTTTCAGAGGACTAGAAAAAGGGACTGTTACTTCTGGAGAGAGATCTGCAACTGTGAGTATATACGTCTGGTAATTTTCTAAAAGGAATTCTTTGTATTAAAGCTAATTAATCTGTGAACCCACTATTTTTTGTTAAATCATTCAGGGCCTAGTAGCAGCAGTTTAAGTTTAAATTTAAAACACAGAGGAGAACTTTCTGGTTACATTTCATACCCAGCAGAGAGCTTGTAGTTTAAATTTAATAGTCACTCAGGGCCTAGTAACAGCAAAGTACTTTTAGTTTAAATTTAAAACATAGAAGAGAGCATTCTGGTTACATTTGGAACCCAGCAGAGAGCTTGTAGTTTACATTTAATAGTCACTCAGGGCCTAGCATCGGAAAAGTACTTTTAGTTTTAAAACACAGAGGAGAACTTTCTGGTTACATTTCATACCCAGCAGAGAGCTTGTAGTTTAAATTTAATAGTCACTCAGGGCCTAGCATCAGCAAAGTACTTTTAGCTTAAATTTAAAACACAGAAGAGAGCTTTCTGGTTAAATTTAGAACCCAGCAGAGAGCTTGTAGTTTAAATTTCATAAGAAGTTAGAGCCTAGCAGCAGCTAAGAGCTATAATTTAAATCAAATCAGAATATAGCTTACCTCAGCAGCACAAGACAGGGTAATGTGTAGCAGCCCTATTTTAATAAGTGTTATTTCCCTCCCTCCCTCCCCACACCCACCCACCCCTGGGATAATCATAGCTTTATAGGTACTTACACATCTTAAAAGACAGGAGGTGCTCTCAGGTGAAGTTCATTACCCAAATCAGTCATACACTAAGGACCTGAGATTAGTTAAGCTTCAGGTGAACAAGGTATATTACATGTATTAGGTACAGTTTTATTAGTATAAATATCCATAGCAACCCTTAGTAAGTAAAGAACTTAGATCTAAACACAAACTTAAAACTAAGATGCAGACAGCAGTCCAGCAGCGGGATGGGGGCTTTCCAGTCTTTTGCATTGAGTGTCACATGTACAATTTTCTCCCAGTTGGCGAGAGGTCTTACGTGTGCGCTAGGTGCAAGGAGCTCTTTGCTCTCAGGGAACGAGTCCGTTTTCTAGAGGCTAAAGTAGCAGACCTGGAAAGCATAAGACAGACAGAGAGGTACATAGACGAGACCTACAGGGATATAGTCCTGAAATCCCAGCTCCAGTCTGGCAGCATCCCTGTTGCCATAGAGGAGAGGGGTCACGTGACAGGAGAGCATCACCCTGGTGTGGCAGGAAGTGATCCTGTAACTAGGACCTGTCCTCCAGGTCATGTAAAACCCTCTCGCACCGAGGAAGTTTCTCCAGGGCCATGTGCCCATGAGGGAAGGGTTAGGACAGCCGTTATAGTTGGTGATTCGATCATTAGGCATGTAGATAGCTGGGTGGCTGGTGGACGTGAGGATCGCCTGGTAAGATGCCTGCCTGGTGCAAAGGTAGCAGACCTCACGCGCCACCTAGATAAGGTCTTAGATAGTGCTGGGGAGGAGTCTGCTGTCTAGGTACATGTCGGTACCAATGACATAGTAAAATATGGTAGGGAGGTTCTGGAGGCTAAATTTAGGCTTTTAGGTAGGAAGTTGAAATCCAGAACTTCCAGGATAGCGTTCTCCGAAATGCTTCCTGTTCCACGCGCAGGACCCAAAAGGCAGGCAGAGCTCCGGAGTCTCAATGCGTGGATGAGACAATGGTGCAGAGATGAGGGTTTTGGATTTGTTAGGAACTGGAGAACGTCTGGGGAAAGGAGGGGCTCTTCTGAAGGGATGGGCTTCACCTTAACCGGGATGGAACCAGGCTGCTGGCATTAACCTTTAAAAAGGAGATAGAGCAGCTTTTAAACTAGATATTAGGGGAAAGCCGACAGTCGCCCAAGAGCGGATGGTTCGAATGTATCTTTGAAGAATACTACCAAAAGCAGAGAGGTGCCACAAAAGAGTAAACTAGCCCAAATGCCCTCAAGTATGGAGCAGACAGAGCTTAAAGATCCCAAATTGCCCATGTCTAACAATAGCCAAATTAATATGAATAAAATACATTCTCTAAAATGCTTGTATGCAAATGCTAGAAGTCTAAAAAATAAGATGGGAGAGTTAGAATATATAGCACTAAATGAAAGGTTAGATATGATTGGAATATCAGAGAAATGGTGGAAGGAGGACAACCAGTGGGACACTGTGATACCTGGGTACAAACTATATCGTAATGATAGAGCTGATCAAATTGGTGGAAGGGTTGCTCTATATGTTAGAGAGGGCATTGAGTCAGAAAGGATTAAGGTTTTGCAGGAAACAAAATCTGCTGTAGAATCTATATGGATTGAAATTACATGTAAAAGGGGGAAGGCGATGGCAGTGTGGGTGTACTATCGACCGCCTGGCCAGAATGACCAAATGGATGATGAAATGTTTAAAGAAATCAAGGAAGCTAACAAAGGTTACAGCGCAGTAATAATAATGGGTGATTTCAACTACCCCGGTATCGACTGGGTCAGTGTCACGTCAGGACATGCTAGGGAGATAAAGTTCCTAGATGAAATAAATGACTGCTTCTTGGAGCAGCTGGTTCATGAACCGACCAGAGGGGAAGCCATATTAGACATAGCCCTTAGTGGAACACCAGATCTAGTGCAAGAGATAAGGTTGTTGGGGCCACTTGGCAATAGTGATCATAGCATGATTGCCTTTGATTTAATTAGTGGAGGAGGGATAGTAAGGAAATCCACAGTACTACCTTTTAACTTTCGAAAGGGAGACTGTGATAAAATGAGGAAAACAGTTACGAAAAAACTAAAAGGAGCAGTTGCAAAGGTTAAAGACGTATATCAGGCTTGGCTGTTGTTGAAAAATACTATCTTGGAAGCCCAGACCAGCTGTATTCCACGCTTTAAGAAAAGTGGAAGGAAGTCCAAAAAACTGCCAGCATGGTTTAAAGGTGAGGTCAGAGAGGCTGTTGTTGCCAAAAAAAGCATATTTCAGGAAATGGAAAAAAGAGCCAAACGACGAAACCTGGAAACAGCACAAGCACTGACAAGTCAAATGCAAGGCATTGATAAGGCAGGCAAAGGGAGAATTTGAGAAGAAGCTTGCTGCGGAAGCAAAAACGCGAAGTAAAGACCTTTTCAAGTACATTCGTAGCAAAAAACCTGTGAGAGAGTCAGTTGGTCCATTAGATGATAAAGGGGTTAAAGGAGCACAAAGAGGTGACAAGGCGATAGCGGAGAGACTGAATGAATTCTTTGCTTTGGTCTTTACTGAGGAAGATGTAGGGATGTTACCCATGACTGAAGTGGTATTTAAAGGTGCGGAAGAATTGAAGGAAATATCGATACATCGGGAAGATGTATTACAACTATTAGATAAACTGAAGAGTAGCAAATCACCTGGGCCGGATGGTATACATCCAAGGGTGTTGAAAGAACTGAAATATGAGATTGCAGACCTGCTATTAGTAATCTGTGAACTATCATTAAAATCATCTCTAATACCTGAAGATTGGAGGATCGCCAATGTAACACCAATTTTTAAAAAGGGTTCCAGGGGTGATTCGGTAAACTATCAACCGGTGAGCCTGACGTCAGTAACGGGAAAAATGGTAGAAACCATCATAAAGAATAAAATTACTCAGCATGTAAATAGTCGTGACCTAATGGGAGACAGCCAACATGGCTTTAGACAAGGAAGATCTTGTTTTACTAATCTGTTATGTTTTTTTGAAGGAGTGAATAATCAGGTGGACAAAGGTGAGTCGGTTGATATTGTGCATCTGGACTTTCAGAAAGCCTTTGACAAGGTCCCTCATCAGAGACTTTTGGCAAAACTAAAGAGTCATGGGATAGGAGGCAGTGTACTATTGTGGATCAGGAACTGGTTAAAAGATAGAAAGCAGAGGGTAGGGCTAAATGGCCAATTTTCCCAATGGAGAAAGGTGAATAGTGGTGTACCCCAGGGATCTGTGCTGGGTCCGCTGCTTTTTGACATATTCATAAATGACCTGGAAAGTGGAATAACGAGTGAGGTTATCAAATTTGCAGATGACACAAAACTATTTAGAGTTGTTAAAACCCAAGAGGATTGTGGAAAATTGCAAGAGGATCTTGATAAATTGGAAGACTGGGCATCAAAATGGCAGATGAAATTTAATGTGGACAAGTGCAAGGTTATGCACCTAGGGAAGAACAACCCAAACTATGGTTACACGATGCAAGGTTCCACATTAGGAACTACCACCCAGGAAAACGATTTAGGCGTCATTGTGGATATCATGTTAAAACCCTCGGCCCAGTGTGCAGCGGCGGCCAATAGAGCAAATAGAATGCTAGGTATGATAAGGAAAGGAATGGAAAATAAAACAAAATATATTATAATGCCTCTATATCGTTCCATGGTGAGACCGCACCTTGAATATTGTGTGCAATTCTGGTCGCCGTATCTTAAAAAGGATATAGCAATTTTAGAAAAGGTTCAGAGAAGAACCACCAAAATTGTAAAGGGGATGGAAGGATACTCCTATGAAGAAAGGCTAAAAAGTTTAGGGCTCTTTAACCTGGAAAAGAGACGGCTGAGGGGAGATATGATAGAAGTCTATAAATTAATGAACGGAGTGGAACGGGTAAACGTAGATCGATTGTTTACCTTATCAGAATATAGAAAGACTAGGGGACATGCAATGAAGCTACAGGGTAAACTATTTAACTAATAAAAGAAAATATTTTTTCACTCAACGTGTAATCAAACTCTGGAATTTGTTACCGGAGGATGTAGTAAAGGCTGTTAGTGTAGCTGGGTTTAAAAAAGGTTTGGACAAGTTCCTGGAGGAAAGGTCCATAAACCATTATTAAGAAGGGACCCAGGATATCAATGCTTGAACCAATACAAGCATTGTGGAACCTGTGTCCCTTGGGGAAACTGCTAGGTACTGTCACCACGCCCTTTACCCTAGGTGGTTGCCTAGGTGCTGGGAGTGATGATAGTCTTTATTTATTTTAACACATGCCTATAGTTGTAGTTGTGTAGTTGAAATAACTTAAGCCAAGGTGGAAAATAGGCACGCAGGATTTTTATTATTCCTTTAGGCCAGAGGAACGTCTTAAACAGTTCCAAATATCAACATAAGGTATGGAAACTTCCAGAGAAAAACAACAAGGTAAGAGGCTTTGTATTCAGCTTATCAGCAAACTTAAACAAAGTATTTCTTCATACCAAAATCAGAGCAAAAGAACTTTGGTGCAAAAAACCTTCTTCTCCAGAATGTGACTTTTAAAACATGTACAGCTTCAAGTAATCCGACAAAGTAAAACTTCACTGCACACTGTTTTCTCTCTTCTCACATATAATGGTTTCTTCACCTGCTATCTGCCAGGCTCTATACTTTGTACAAGCAGTTTTTCAAAGAAGGGGTTAAGCTTAGAGAATCACAGCTCTCCTAATTAGCATATTCCTCTCAGCTCTGCGTCTTTGAAACAGCTGCTAGCTTTGGCTTCGTGACACACTCTAGTTTTTAGCTACTTTCTAAAAACTAAAGAACATTCCATTTCTTCAACAGGGTCAGGTTCCTGTGTCATAGAAGATTCAAATTCCATGCTCTCAACATCTGAGTTTGCTAGAGAAGCATTATTCATGAATTCAGAATTGTCTTGCTTTAAACCTTTTAAGATTTGTAAAACCTTATTTAAAGCAGATTCTCCTCTCCTCTGAGAGATGTCTTTACTTTTAGGTAATTCTTTAACTTTCACAAGTTTGTTAGAGGGTTTAACACTTTAGTCTGAGGAAATAAGGATTTAGCCGGCTCTACAGCTAACTGCTCTGGTTCCATATAAACTTTTGGAGCATGTTTCAGGTTACTCACATGGCTTGGAAATTCCCCTGGATAAGCTTTAAAACCTCTGACTGGTTTTGTCTTTCTCCACGGAGCTTTGGGTGAAGCTTCCTTCACTCTCTGCAAGCCTCTCTTGGGTAATTCTGCTGAGCTCCTAGAGCCTCTTTCCCTTCTAGGACTCTCAGACCCATTCACCTCAGCATTGGACTCAGAACTGGAATTCCTCCTTCTTCTCTCTCTCTCAGAAGAAGATTCTCCTTCACTGGAAGTCTGGCTCCCAAAGCACCTTCCTCTAAGGCTGCTTTCTCTTGCAGTGTACCTCACACCTGCACTCTGAGCACGTCCTGCACTTCCCGGACTCCTTGAGTTCTCTGCTGCTCTTGCTGCTCTTTGTCCGTTCCCTCTCTCTCTCTTGCCTCTCTCTCCAGATTCCTGGCATTTATATCTGTGTTTCCCCTTCCTACTTGCTAGCTCCTCCCCTAGCTGTCCCTCGTGAGCAGGGCTGGTAACTAGGGAGCTAGGGTGTGTCCCTTGACAACAAGTATTCTGTGAGGAGTTTTTTTCTAAACCAGGAGTTTTAACCCCTGAACTTCTGGTTTTGTTTCTCTTCTCTGAGAAAAATGCCTGATTTCTCCCTTCTTTCCCAGGCTCTTTCTCTTCTGCGACACCACAGTACATATGACCTAGATTGGCCACTGTTGGAAACAGAATACTGGGCTTGATGGAACTTGGTCTGACCCAGTATGGCATATCTTATGTTCTTATGTTCCCGCGGTTCTGGGTCTATTTTTAGAGCACATGTGCAGGCGTTGTCTGAATCGAGTGTATACATTCTTTACAAACACACAGAGGATCGTGGAAGAGGTTCTTAGCATTTTGGAGGTAAAAGATTAAAATATTGCTCTTTAAACTGTCCTTTTGCCAGATTTTGCAATATGTTTTATACAACACACAAAGTGGTTTAACTTTTAATTTGTTTTTGTTTTTGTTTAAATATGAAACACCAAGAATTTGTGCACACTGTCATGATGTGGGCACTGATAAAGATGGTTTAAAGAAAAGAAATCCTGTTTCTTTTGAGGAACTAGGTGTGCAATTACCCCCAGGCACAGCTAGAGGGAGCAGGAACAGACATTCGGGAGTTAATGAGCCTAGGAACTCTGATGACTTGCAGCTGGAAGGGAATCACGAAGTCATTCAAAACAGTTTGCTTTATAAGTCAGAGCAGAATGCTTCCAAAGAAAGAGGGAAGGCTGAGAGCCAAAGAGGGAAGGCTGAGAGCCAAACAGAGAAGGCTGAGAGCCAAGAGGACAAGCCTGGGAGCTACTGAGGAGGAAAGCCTGGGAGCTACCGAGGAGACAAGCCTGAGGGCTGTGAAGGAAGCAAGGCTGGGAGCCATCAAGAAAGGACTGAGAAGAACTTGAGGAGAAACAGACTTCACAAGGTGGGGAGCCAGAAGGCCCAAACTGACCCTGTTGCACAAGGGGAGTTTGGTAGAGTTTGCCCTAAGGTGAGAGTGTCTGCCACGCCTAGTTCTTATAGTCTGCCTGGATATAGAACAGAGAGACGGAAGCCAAGAACCAGGGAGAAGGGTTCTGAGAAGAGCTTACTATCTCTGGAGGAGTATTGCCAAGTTTTACCAGGTCAGAGAGAAAAGCACTTTTATAATCATCAGGAGTTTTTACCCAGAGTGAGAGGAGAATCCAGGATAAGTTTTATTCCACTGCCTAGAAGCACAGCTGTGTCCCACGCTGGCAGGCAGAAGTTTAGCTACCAAGGGAGAGGGGCTGGAAGAGAAAACACTGTGGATTTCAACTCAGCTAAACCAAGGTATGAGACATTAACCATTGACTGTAATTATTGTGCTCCTAAAGGCTCTGCTAAAACAAGTGTTCCTTCTGTGAGAAAAAAAGAAACCAGATTGGTTTAGTAAAATACCAGCAGCCTTGAGAATCCCTGGCTATGGGAAGCCAGACTCCCGAGTTTTAAATTAGAAGGCTGAGATAGACAGGGACAGTGAATACTCCTCAACTGAGTACAGTGAGGGAGAGTCCATGGAAATTGATTATCCAAACACTGTTCCCTCACCTATGCCAGAACTCATGGAATGTGATTGGTGCACTGCCTCAGCTCCAGACTCTGTATGTTCCATATAACACAGAAGAATGAATGAAATGTAATTAATGTTTCTTGCACTGAATTCTACTAAGAAAGCCTGCCTTAACTGTGAAGCAACAGTTAAGCATTCATTATAAATATTGGTACCTTTTGACACAAAGGACTTTCTGTTTCTTGATTTATCTCTTATGTTGGACCTTTGCATTAACCAGGGAATAAAAGCCTTTATTTCCCTCCACCTGGTCTCTTTAATCAATAACGTCGTGACATAATGGCGTAATCTTTATTGTCCGGGAACACCCCCGTGACAACACATAATGTTTACAAGGATCTTGTAAATAATGGTTCTTTTTCATTTAAAAGTTTATAAATAGCCCATTGAGGCATATAAGAAGTTTGTTTTGTTTTTTAGCAGTTTGTTTCATTGTCCTTCATCAACACACTATGTATTTCAGTCAGTCTGTGTGTTGGCTGTTTTCCCACGATTCGGGGTTATTTTTAGAGTGCATGTGTGGGCGTTCTCCGAATCGAAAGTATACTCTTTTATACACACAGAGGATCGTGGATGAATTTCTTAGCTGTTTGGAGGTAAAAGATTCAAACATTGTTTTTCTAAAGTGTCCCTTTGACGGATCTCGCAAAATAATTTTATAACAAATACACAAAGTGATTTCTTTGCAGTCAGACAATGTTTCTAAAGCATATCAGTACACTTAGCTTGTTTTTAGAAGTAACTTAAATGCATTTATATATGCAATTATTTATTTATTTACATATGTTTTTAGCATATTTTACTCTGACTGGTACTTTTAACTTAATGGTTTTGAATGTGAGGATTTTAATATCTTTGCTTAGGTGGTAACATTACATCACATTGAGTGTCCTAAGTTTTATTCCCTTTTCATCAGTAAATGAATGTAGTAAGTAAAAATTTTTTCACTTTGTTTTTTTAATACAAAATACTATCATTCATAATTAAGAAATGGTGCTTTTGTTCATGCTGATTCACTCCTGCTATTAGCAAGTTCATTTGAATGTTTTTATTTATTATGCCCCAGCTTCTATAGTCCATAAGAAAAAAGGTTTTATGCTGTATTTAGTATTTAATGTTCATTTCTTAATCAATTTTCTTATTTCTTCTTTTAGCTTACAAGACTTATATGGGCTAACATTTAAACAGAGGTACCTACATACATGTTTGGTACATAGGTTATGTCACACCCCTTTACTTTGTTTTTATGTGATCATTTATGATTTTAATTATTACAAGATGGTTTTTATACTTTTATGTTTATATGTAATCATTTCATAAACAAAAATAGAGTGAAAAAATGTGTGAGCTAGCGTATATGTGAAATATATTTATGTCGGAAGATTAGCCATGAAGTTAAGACAACCTCTCGAAGCTATACTTCCATTTTACTCAAATTTAAGAAGCTCACATCGAAGCCATATAACATAGGTAAAAACCACCATGAAATAGTGCTACCTACTCACAAACATCTAGTTGAAATGTATATGTGAGGATGCAAACAAAAGGAGCCAGAAAATCATTACTTATCTCCACTGCTCTCCTCAAAAATCTTCTTAAACCTCTTGTAAAACAATTGTTGTTTGTTTTACAAGAAGTTTAAGAAGATTTTTTTTTTTTGCATACAGAAAAGCAGATAACAGGATAGTTGGAAAATCTTTTGGACTCTAACTTCTCCATAAAAGACACAGAGCCATTGTTCTCTGTGCATCAGGAAAACCCGGATAGCGCACTATGTGACCTTCCTGATTGAGGTCGAAGCTAAGGTTTAAAACTTTTCTTCTTGACCCACTGCCAGTGAAGCCGCTTTTCTATGCAATTTACCTGAGGTATTTTGAAATACCTGAAGTATTTTTCAAATGCAAAAAATATTGCTCATGATTAATTAATCATGTATTTTCTTCCTTGTTCATAGGTTCCCAGGAATAAATTTCTTTGCTTTAAAAAAAAACCTAGCATTGTTTTACCTTAGGTGGTTTAAAGATAGTACTCTTAAGATGGAGTGCAAGTGTGGGACAGATTGAGAGGTTCATGTTCCATGGAACTGAGATTCTTCATTTTGCATGGAATTCCCAAGTTCACTAGTCTCTGGGCATCAGAGAAAGGCATTACTGAGCTAAGGAAAGTTGCAGTGATTAGGGTTCAGTCTAACTCATTTGCTGTTTGTGACTATTTTCTATGCAGTTATCTATCTGTACCTGAAGGGAAAGGTGCAGATTTTTTTTTCAGAGTCTGTAAGTACTCATTTATGCTTGAATTCACTTGACATTTTCTAGAGCTGGCAGACCTCCAGAAGTGGTTTGACTTCATTTGTACATAGTCTGAAGTGAAGTAAGAAAGTTTAATTTCTGTTTCTAATAGTTCTCTTTAAGAGATAGAATAATTTTCATGTTATGCTTAATGCTAATGAAGTTTATTTTTTATGTAGAGGGTTGCTCTTTTTGCTTAAAGAAACAAAATTAAGCTTTAGCAATTGTTTGATGTTTTAGAAGAGCCTTATCAAATAAGGATACATTCGTATGTTAGTAAAAAAAAGGACCTATGCACGTAGTTGGTGGAACGATGAAAGTGATGAAAAGCATTGAGAGGAGTGAGATGGGATATTCATAGTGAGAAAAAAAAGAGAGAACTCTATTGGACAGTAAACCGGTTAAGGTAATTTAATGATGTGAAATGATGCATCCACCTAATGAATATGTGAAAAAAATGACAACGAGCATTCTACTCTGCAACCCTAATATTTGAATATGCCATCTCCATTACCTCCAATTCTGGAAGCCATATAGCCCAGACACATGTTCAACAATTGGAAATAGATACTCGGAGACAGGCTGGGTGCACTTTGCATCCTGATGGGCTTTAGAAAAACCTACAATGGCCATGTGGTTCTTCTAAATGCTTTTTCTCCCCATTTTGCCTCTGTGCATCCTGGCCTGACACATGAAGACAAAGGGGCAAAGATACCTACACAAATTTTCACAAGATAGGTACAATCCTAAATTTCAAAAATTGCAGAAGAAGTGTGTGCATCTTGTCTGTAACTTCTCTGATCTGTAAACAGCATGGTTTGCCACTGAGATCTTTAACTAATGAGTTGTTTAGGATTGGCTGCTGTATGCAAGCAGCAATCCAAAGGGGGAACCAAGGGTGGACCTCTGGGTGAAACCATGTGCTTTTGTCCCTTTAGAGTGATGGCGTTTGTCCCTTTTGAGCAATTGCAGATTGATTTTACTGATTTAACCCTGGGAAAACAAGTTATTCAGAGTTTGTTAGAATCTCTGGGGTTTCCTTGGAAGTTTCATGCCCCATGGCACCCTCAGAGTTTAGGACAGGTTGAAAGAATGAATCAGACTTTAAAATGTCAGTTGTTGAAACTTTGTAAAAAAAAACCCAAACTGTCTTGGTTAGATGCCTTGCCTTTGGCTTTGTTTAACATTAGAACTGCCCCAAGAGGAAGATTGAAAGTTTCTTCATTTGAACTGTTATACAGAAGACTGCCTACCTTTTACACACCAGAGCCACCTGAATTACCCAGTTTTGTACTGCAAGACTCACACTTGACCTTTTATATTTCCCAGCAGCAGAAGCAACTCTCTTTCCTCCAAAGATATGCTCAGCAGTCCCAGTCCCTTCTGCTAGATGTCTCAGCTCATTTCTTCTAACTCAGAGACTGGATCCTGGTAAAGGCATACTGTCAGCATATGCTACAACCACTGTGGGAGGGACCGTTCCAAGTTCTTCTGACAACACTGACTGCAGTGAAGGTGGCTGCTAAAGAATCCTGGATCCCTTATACTCACTGTAAACATTCCCCATCTCAAGATCAGGCTCCAGGGCTAGGACGAGAAGTAGCTGACACTGGGGCAGCCAAGTCCCTAGCAGCTGGAGACTAAGAGGTGAAGACTCCTGAAGAAAAGAGGCTTTTGGAAACTGTACTGGGTCTTGGCCTGAAGATAAAGCTGAAAAAGATATACTAATGACTGTGCACTGTTATCTGTTCAGCAGACCTGTTGATATAGAATCCCCTTCACTAATTGATGAAATGGGAAGCCTAGAGTGGACTGGATTTATAGTTATATGTGTAATTTCTGTTAGCATTGTAATGTTATTATTATTTACCTAAGATGTTGCTCTTTCTCTTTATGTTGTACATTAGTAAGCCTACCCCTGATGAGACTCCTCAGCCTTCTTGAGTATAACAAGAAAAACTGCAGTTGTCAGGAATAGAAAAATTACACTGAATACCCTTCCAATTTAGCAACAGTGAAGTTTCTTTCCCCTTCCAGCTCTTGTGAATATACTGAAATATTGGTAACTTTGCAGACACAAAGGAATGATTATCTTTCTGAATGTATAAATGGCCAATCCTCTTGTGGAAAAAAAATCTTTCCAATAATGGGGGCAGAATACATAAGGGAAAATTCTAAACCCCACTCTCCTTAGACTGCCAGGTCTCCTGCTTGAATTCATCTTTTTCCGCTGCCTTAGATCAATTAGCACCCCTTCAGCCATGACCACCTCCTGATCCTTCCCACCAGTCCTGGTACCATATTAGACCTAGTCCTTAGTGGAACACCAGATCTAGTGCAAGAGATAAGGGTGTTGGGGCCACTTGGCAATAGTGATCATAGCATGATCGCCTTTGATTTAATTAGTGGAGGAGGGATAGTAAGGAAATCCACAGTACTACCTTTTAAATTTCGAAAGGGAGACTATGATAAAATGAGGAAAACAGTTAAGAAAAAACTAAAAGGAGCAGTTGCAAAGGTTAAAGACGTACATCAAGCTTGGGTGTTGTTGAAAAATACTATCTTGGAAGCCCAGACGAGCTGTATTCCACGCTTTAAGAAAAGTGGAAGGAAGTCCAAAAAACTGCCAGCATGGTTTAAAGGTGAGGTCAGAGAGGATGTTGTTGCCAAAAAAGCATCTTTCAGGAAATGGAAAAAAGAGCCAAACGACGAAACCTGGAAACAGCACAAGCACTGGCAAGTCAAATGCAAGGCATTGATAAGGCAGGCAAAGAGAGAATTTGAGAAGAAGCTTGCTGCGGAAGCAAAAACGCGAAATAAAGACCTTTTTAAGTACATTCGTAGCAAAAAACCTGTGAGAGAGTCAGTTGGTCCATTAGATGATAAAGGGGTTAAAGGAGCACTAAGAGGCGACAAGGCGATAGCGGAGAGACTGAATGAATTCTTTGCTTCGGTCTTTACTGAGGAAGATGTAGGGATGTTAACCATGACTGAAGTGGTATTTAAAGGTGCGGAAGAATTGAAGGAAATATCGATACATCGGGAAGATGTCTTACAACTATTAGATAAACTGAAGAGTAGCAAATCACCTGGGCCGGATGGTATACATCCAAGGGTATTGAAAGAACTGAAATATGAGATTGTAGAACTGCTATCAGTAATCTGTGAACTATCATTAAAATCATCTCTAATACCTGAAGATTGGAGGATCGCCAATGTAACACCAATTTTTAAAAAGGGTTCCAGGGGTGATCCGGGAAACTACAGACCGGTGAGCCTGACGTCAGTACCGGGAAAAATGGTAGAAACCATCATAAAGAATAAAATTACTCAGCATGTAGATAGTCACAACCTAATGGGAGACAGCCAACATGGCTTTAGACAAGGAAGATCTTGTCTTACTAATCTGTTATGTTTTTTTGAAGGAGTGAATAATCAGGTGGACAAAGGTGAGTCGGTTGATATTGTGTATCTGAACTTTCAGAAAGCCTTTGACAAGGTCCCTCATCAGAGACTTTTGGCAAAACTAAAGAGTCATGGGATAGGAGGCAGTGTACTATTGTGGATCAGGAACTGGTTAAAAGATAGAAAGCAGAGGGTAGGGCTAAATGGCCAATTTTCCCAATGGAGAAAGGTGAATAGTGGTGTACCCCAGGGATCTGTGCTGGGTCCGCTGCTTTTTGACATATTCATAAATGACCTGGAAAGTGGAATAACGAGTGAGGTTATCAAATTTGCAGATGACACAAAACTATTTAAAGTTGTTAAAACCCAAGAGGATTGTGAAAAATTGCAAGAGGATCTTGATAAATTGGAAGACTGGGCATCAAAATGGCAGATGAAATTTAATGTGGACAAGTGCAAGGTTATGCACCTAGGGAAGAACAACCCAAACTATGGTTACACGATGCAAGGTTCCACATTAGGAACCACCACCCAGGAAAAAGATTTAGGCGTCATTGTGGATACCATGTTAAAACCCTCGGCCCAGTGTGCAGCGGCAGCCAAGAGAGCAAATAGAATGCTAGGTATGATAAGGAAAGGAATGGAAAATAAAACAAAAGATATTATAATGCCTCTATATCGTTCCATGGTGAGACCGCACCTTGAATATTGTGTGCAATTCTGGTCGCCGTATCTTAAAAAGGATATAGCGATTTTAGAAAAGGTACAGAGAAGAGCCACCAAAATGGTAAAGGGGATGGAAGGATACTCCTATGAAGAAAGGCTAAAAAGATTAGGGCTCTTTAACCTGGAAAAGAGACGGCTGAGGGGAGATATGATAGAAGTCTATAAATTAATGAATGGAGTGGAACGGGTAAACGTTTACCTGTTTACCTTATCAGAATATAGAAAGACTAGGGGACATGCAATGAAGCTACAGGGTAAACTATTTAAGACTAATAAAAGAAAATATTTTTTCACTCAACGTGTAATCAAACTCTGGAATTTGTTACCGGAGGATTTAGTAAAGGCTGTTAGTGTAGCTGGGTTTAAAAAAGGTTTGGACAAGTTCCTGGAGAAAAGGTCCATAAACCATTATTAAGAAGTGACCGAAGATATCAATGCTTGACCCAGTACAAGCATTGTGGAACTTGTGTCTCTTGGGGAAACTGCTAGGTACATATGACCTAGATTGGCCACTGTTGGAAACAGAATACTGGGCTTGATGGACCTTGGTCTGACCCAGTATGGCATATCTTATGTTCTTATGTTCTTATACCATTCAGGGCTTTGTTTGGTTCGTTCTCAACTTCATCGATCTGAACATCAATAGAGGAAATGTCTCTCACCTGAAGCTTTTCAGCACTTTAGATCCTCTCACCAACACTACTGTACCCTTGTACATCAGGCAAAATGCTCCTACTTCTCCCAGTTTATCTCTACAGCTCCCAACACCACTCATCAACTATATTCAGTCCTTAAAACCCTCTCCAACATTCGACCCTCACCGTCTTCCTGTACCGCCCTGCCAACTCCCCTTCCCCCTCCCTCTCTGCTTGCCTCTTTCTTTGCTTTGAAGATTCAGGACCTTCACGCAATTCTTCCGTCTTGTGCCCCTGTCCCTGCCTCCCCTCTTCTACTCCCCTTTCACATGTTTGGACATCTTTTTGCCTGCTCACCTGCAGAATTGTTTAAATGTCTTTTCACCTGCAGAATCGTCTAAATACATTTCTTTATCACATAGTAACATAGTATATGACGGCAGATAAAGACCAGTATGGTCCATCTAGTCTGCCCAGCAAGATAGCAAGAGTAGGTGCCCCTGCCACTCCGTGCAGGTCACCTCTCCCCATACCTTTGTTTAGGGGTGTACCCACTACTCCATGTAGGGCACACCTGTTTGTTGAGATATAAGAGATAGTTATGTTTATTTTCATTTTATCCTATTGCTATAAAGGGAGCCACTGTGTCCCATGCCATTTTGAATTCTGTCACTGTATTTGCCCCCACCACTTCCATCGGAAGGGCATTCCAAGCATCCACCATCCTTTCAGTGAAAAAGTATTTCCTGACATTGCCTTTCAATTTACCCCCTTGCAGCTTCATGTTATGCCCTCTAGTTTTACAGCTTCCCGGTCTTTGGAATTTGTTTGTTCAGTAATACTCTTTAAGAATTTAAAGGTCTGAATCATATCTCCCCTGTCCCTCCTCTCCTCCAGAGTGTACATATTTAGGTCTTCAAGTCTCATTTCAAAAGTCTTCTGATGCAGACTCCAAATCATTTTGGTCACCTTTCTCTGAACCATTTCCAGTCTTTTTATATCCTTTGTGAAATATGGTCTCCAAAACTGAACACAGTATTCCAAGTGAGGCCTCACCATTGACTTGTACAGTGGCATTAGTACCTCTTCCTTTCTGCTAGTAATTCGTCTTTGTATGCAACCCACCTTCCTCCTGGCTTTTGCCACCACCTTGTTGCGCTGTTTTGCACCTTGACATCCTCAGAAATAATCCCACCAAGGTCCTTTTCCTGGTTCGTGCACACCAACCTCTCGCCCCTATCGTATACATTTCCTTTGGATTTCTGCTTTGGAAAACAACTTGCTCTCTGGAACCAATACCCTTCTCCTGGTTGCTTGAACCCTCCCTTACATTTCTGCCTTTCCTACTGGATATGGTAAACAGCAGCCTCTCCTCTGGAATTTTCCTGCTCCATGGAAGAATGCCATAGTCCGTCTGCTCCTAAAAAAAACATCTTTTGACCTTCTTGACCCAGCTCACTACCGCCCAGTCTCTAACCTTTCTTTTCTCTCTAAAGTCCTTGAAAAGGCAGTTTTCTCACAGCTTGCCCACCATCTAGACTCTATTCATTTTCTCCATCCATGCCAGTCTGGTTTTCACCCAGGCCACAGCGTCAAAACAATCATCCTCTCTCTCCTGAATGAAATTCATGTGGCACATGATTGTGGTGATCTTTCCCTGGTTATATCTCTGGATCTCTCTGCAGCCTTGTCAATCATTCCATTCTCCTCTCTCACCTTTGGGAAGCTGGTATCAGGGGACTGTTCTTTATTGGTTTCACTCTTTTCTCTTCTCACGGTCTTTCACAGTCTTCTCAGGTGACGCTTCCTTGGACCCTGTTCCCTTCCCGGCAGAGTTCCACAGGGTTCAGTTCTTGCATCTGTTCTATTTAACATTTTCCTGGCACCACTCACCTTACTTATCCAGCAGCTAGGAATATCAGTGTATTACTACGCTGACAATATTATTCTTCTATAGCATACTAGCTCCCTTCAACTGGACCTCAACCCCATTAACAATTGCCTATCTTTAATCTCTTCCTGGCTTTCCCAGAACTGTTTCCAACTTAATATGGCTAAAACTGTGGCCTTGTGGTTTTCCTTTGGCATCTCCCGCTCCCCCCCCCCCCTGCAGTGGCCCCTGTCCTTTCCCGCTTACCTATTCCCCTAGTTTCCTCCTTCCGCTATCTAGGGGTGATTCTTGACTCTAACATTTCACAACCATATCTCATCCCTCACACGACGCTCTTTCTTCTACCTCTGACAGATCCGAGCCATTTGTCCTTTCCTATCCACTACTGTTCTGACTACTCTTCTGCTATCTCTAGTTATGTCCCGTTTTGACTTTTGCAACCTTGCCCTTGCCAGACTTCCCCAGTCTCAATTACACTGATTGCAACTGACACATAATACTACTGTCAGACTTCTTTTCCATATTATCCCACTACTTATTCAACTACATTGGCTTCCCATAGACTATTGCATCTGTTATAAGGTTCTTACTCTTGTTCACTGCACCATTTGCACTCAGACCCCACAGTACTTATCTGACCTCTTGCAATTCCACACTCCTACCCACAGTCTTTGCTCAGCTCATATAAACTGCTTACATTTTCCTTCCCCCTGACATACTCACAGTCCACCCTTCACTCTGCATTTTTCTTTCTGGGCCCTTCCCTATGGAATTCCCTTCCCACCACCCTCCGACTTGAACCAATTTTCCCCAAATTCAAAGCATGTCTGAAAACCTATCTCTTCTGCTCCACCTTTGACCTCCCTTCCTCCTCCCCTTGAGGATTTCCTTTCTCTTAGAAACCCCTCTCCCTTGTCTCTATGTCTCTTTCCTATCCAACATTGTAGTTCCTTTCTTTTTCAGCGTTAGCCACTCTCTGATTAATTTTGTATATTGTACACCCCCCTGGTGTTATGAAGGGTAATTTATCAAGCAACAAAAGGCAACAACAAAGTAACACCTCCTCCCTCTAATTTATATGACACTCATTTAGCTAAACCTCTACCTACACCAGGAGTAGATGTCCTAGGTGATGAAGAACATTTTGGACACTGAGAGGAAAATTTGCATGTGAGATTGTTAAAAGGAGCAGCAAAAGCTACTATAGGGAAATGGGTGCTAGGCTAATTCGGTCCAAGACAGTTGGGACCGGATAATTGGGACTGGACAATTCGGCACAGCGCGAATTGGGACCGGACAATTCGGTCCTAGACAATTTGGACTGGACAATTCGAACCTCCTTCATTCAATCCATCACCTATGAATACTCTGGAGCCGGTGTTTTTTACTGTTTCAATCCTCCATCTATGAATACTCTGGAGCCAGCGTTTTTTTCGCTGCCGGTCCCAACTATCCGCGGTCCCAATTGTCCGACCCCAATTCGCCACTGCGCCGAATTGTCTGGTCCCAATTGTCCAGTCCCAATTGTCTCGGTCCGAATTAGCCAGACACTGGGAATTATTATGTGTGTGCTGATTTCCCTTCCCACCAGAAAGGGGGGGGGGGTTCCTTTGATTTGGATTGAAGCAGATAAACTCTCTTATGACTTACTTAGATTTACACCTCCACTACCTTTTAATACAGGCTCTTTCTTTCTATCTTTAACAAACCTTGGGCATGGGACCCTATGCTTTCAAAAAGAAGAGACTGGTCAAAAATTGGGGATAAGTATTTGTGAATATAAGATCAGTCTCAAAGACTATGTTTATACACTTGCCAATTCCTCTCTGACCATGTCTTACCTAATTTGATGGAGGAATTATGTTTAGGAAGATCTAATTGTATTTGTCTTTCTCCTGAAGTAGTTGTGTGGGGACAGGGGAGGCTCTATCATGAGGCGGAGTGAGGCGGTGGCCTCAGGCGGCAAATATGCCCCCAAAAGAGCCGCCTCACTCCGCCTTCAGTTTTAAACAAAAATCCTCTGTTCTGCTCCCCTTCCTGCAGCCCATATCAGCTCCATTATGCTCTTTTCCCTCCCCCAAGCAGCTGCCATAGCGGCAATTTAAATGAAAAAGAAAGTGATGTGGATCCTTCTGGCCCTTTGGAACCTCTAAAACTGCGTCCCGCCCTTAAATGGAAGTGACACTACAGCGCGAGATGCAGTTTTAGGGGTTCCAAAGGGCTGGAAGGATCCGCATCGCTTTCTTTTTCATTTCAATTACCACTATGGCAGCTACTTGGGGAGGGGAAGGAGCATAACAGAGCCAATATGGGCTGCAAGAGGGGGTGGAAGGGAGGCGGCAGGAAGGAGAGAGAAACGGAGCTTCAGGGGCTGCAGGAGGGGGAGTGGAGTGGAGGCAGCAGGAAGGAGAAAGGAACGGGGCTGCAGGAGGGGGAGCAGAATGGAGACAGCAGAAAGGAGAAAGGAATGGAGCTTCAGGGGCTGCAGGAGGGGGAGCGGAAAGGAGGCAGCAGGAAGGAGAGAGGAACGGAGCTTCAGGGGCTGCAGGAGGGGGAGCGAAATGGAGGCAGCAGGAAGGAGAGCGGAACGAAGCTTCAGGGGCTGCAGGAGGAGGAGTGAAATGGAGGCAGCAGGAAGGAGAGAGGAATGGAGCTTCAGGGGCTGCATGAGAGGAGCGGAACAGAGCTTCGGAGGCAGCAGGAAGGAGAGAGGAACGGAGCTTCAGGGGCTGCAGGAGGGGGAGTAGAACAGAGCTTCGGAGGCAGCAAGGAGAGGAATGGAGCTTCAGGGGCTGCAGGAGGGGGAGTGGAACGGAGGCAGTAGGAAGGAGAGGGGAATGGAGCTTCAAGGGCTGCAGGAGGGGGAGTAGAACAGAGCTTTGGAGGCAGCAAGGAGAGGAATGGAGCTTCAGGGGCTGCAGGAGGGGGAGCGGAACGGAGGCAGTAGGAAGGAGAGGGGAATGGAGCTTCAAGGGCTGCAGGAGGGGGAGAAGTACAGAGCTTTGGAGGCAGCAAGGAGAGGAATGGAGCTTCAGGGGCTGCAGGAGGGGGAGAGGAAAGGAGGCAGCAGGAAGGAGAGAGGAACGGAGCTTCAGGGGCTGCAGGAGGGGGAGCGAAATGGAGGCAGCAGGAAGGAGAGAGGAACGGAGCTTCAGGGGCTGCATGAGGGGGAGCGGAACAGAGCTTCGGAGGCAGCAGGAAGGAGAGAGGAACAGAGCTTCAGGGGCTGCAGGTGGGGGAGTAGAACAGAGCTTCAGAGGCAGCAGGAAGGACAGAGGAATGGAGCTTCACAGGCTGCAGGAGGGGGAGCGGAACGGAGGCAGTAGGAAGGAGAGGGGAATGGAGCTTCAAGGGCTGCAGGAGGGGGAGAAGAACAGAGCTTCGGAGGCAGCAAGAAGGAGAGAGGAATGGAGCTTTGCAGTCTGCAGGAAGGGGAACGGAGTGGAGCTGCACAGGGGGAAAGAAGAATGGGGGATAGAGGAATGGAGCTGCACAGGGGGATGGAGGAATGGAGTTGCACAGGGAGAAAGAGAGGGCAGAAACTGGAAAGGAGCTGACAGAGGTGGCAAAATAGGGCTGGAAAGGGGCTGCCAGAGAAAAAGAGGGCAGAAACTGGAAAGGAGCTGACGGAGGGGGTAAGAGAGAGCTGGAAACTGGAAAGGAGCTGATGGGGGGAAGAGAGGGCTGGAAACTGGAAAGCAGCTGACAGAGGGGGAAAGAGAGGGCTGGAAAGGAGCTGACGGGGGGCGGCAGGGGGGAAGAGTGGGCTGGAAAGGAGCTGATGGGGAGAGAGAGGGCTGGAAACTGGAAAGGAGCTGACAGAGGGGGCAAGAAAGGGCTGGAAACTGGAAA
Source organism: Ichthyophis bannanicus (assembly GCA_033557465.1). Taxonomy (NCBI): domain Eukaryota; kingdom Metazoa; phylum Chordata; class Amphibia; order Gymnophiona; family Ichthyophiidae; genus Ichthyophis; species Ichthyophis bannanicus. The sequence continues at coordinate 351,994,656 of CM066036.1, read as the reverse complement.
GGATCTGATGGGAATGGGGGGCAAGAGAGGGCTGGAAACTGGAAAGAAGTTGACAGGAGGAGAGAGAGGGCTGGAAGAGAGATGACATGGGGGGAAGGTGGGGGCTGGAAGGCAGCTAATACCTGAAGATGGTACTGTAGCGGTACTGGAAAGGTGATGACACTAGGGGAGGGAGAAGTGGGATGAAGGGAGCTGAAACCTGGGGATGGTACTGGGGTGGGACTGGAAGGGAGCTGACACCTAGGAGTGGGACTGAAGGAAGCTGACACTTGGGGATGGAACTGGTAGGTGGCTGAGTAGTGGGGAGGAGGCTGGCAGGGAGGGGGCACTGGGACTGGAAGGGAGCTGACACGTGGGGAGGGTTACTGGGACTGGAAGTAGGCTGATAGAAGGAAGTGAAGAAAACAAAAGAGACAAGAAATGGCAGATAAGAGTGCTAAGAGAAGACATGAAAGCAGAAGCCTCAGATCAGAACCAGCATGACCAGAGAATAAAATGGTCAGACAACAAAGGTAGAAAAATTAATTTTATTTTCAATTTAGTTATTGGACTTCGCACTATCTTTATATTTTACATAGTATGGGGAACTTCATCTCTCATCTGGTGTTGCACAGAGTTGGGTTTCTTGGGGTTTCAGTTTAAGTTTTGCCTAAATATTTTATTTTTACTTTAGGTTGTGATCACTTATTCTGTACTTGGTGAGACTGTTTTCTGAGTGCGTGACCAAGGCAGTGTGTTCTGTTAACATGACATTTGTACGCAGGGATCTGGACTGTAGTAATTTGCCTTGTTCAGATTTTCAAATAGGTGTTAGATGTTCTAGGGCCCACTGCAGTATTTATAGTGCTGCTTTTTTCTGAGTAAGCATCTTGTATGAGTTTTGGAAGCTTTATGCTGGTAATGGTATGGTTGATTTGGCCTTGTAGATCTTTGGTGACTGTTGTAGGGTTTTATATTAGTTCCCAATATGCTGGGTACTGGAAAACGTTTGTTAGTGAGATGACCAGACTCAAATTTTTTTTTTTTTTTAAATATTGAGTTCTGTGGGTAAATGTCCTAGTTCTGCTCTGCACCCACTGTTGAGGGAGGGGGTTCTGTGGATACAAAATATATGTTCAAAAAGAAAAAGCAAGAACCCTAATACAGTTGATAACAAAATAAAAATGAGTTATAATTTAGTTTTATAAAGTGTGCTGTGGTTCTTGCTCATTCTTTTAGTTCCTTGGTGTGCAAGCATCTTACATTTCCTCCATATTATCTAATAGACTTTTTGGTTTGGTTCAGTCCCTGACTGGAGTTCTGAGAAAGCCCCCCCCCCCCCACACACACACACTATAGAGGGGGGTGGTGGGGGCGCCATCTCATCCCTCGCCTCAGGCAGCAGATTGCCTTCAGCCGCCCCTGTGTGGGGATTAGTAGCATGGAAACCCCCTCTTGGAACTTATTGGATTTGTGGGTACAAAGCTTTCTCTATCTTTCCCTGGTGGGGCCAAAGTTTATGCTTTATAGGGCAAGTTATTCCTAGTATTACAGTTACCCCTTCTTTGCCAGAAGACAGGGTGAGAAACAAACGTGATTCTGCTACCTTAAATAAAGTCTCAAGTGCTTATGATGGGGATTCAGTAGGAAAAGCTATAATTCCCAGCATAGGGATGTTTATGAATCACGGTGAAATCAGAGCCCCAGCCTCCATTCTTTTTCCAGAAAAGATGGGCTCTAGAGTATTTGTTAGCATCCCAGGGAGGAGTTTGCTCTCTGGTAGGTGCCGGGTGTTGTACTTGTTTCAGATCAATCCCTGAATCTGACTGCCCATATCAAGAAAATCAGATCTCTCCAACCATTCTTAACAGATATCATAAGAGATAAAACAGGTTTAGGTAATATCTCAGATTGGTTTGGCATTTGGGGATGGTTATAGAAACTTGTAAAATATGGTTTTCTCATTATTTTACTACTTGTTTGTCTGTGCTGCTGCTTTCAATGCATAACTAATTTTATTGCTGTTCTGAAGGCCTGTATTCTTAAAATCTAACACCCCCCCAACTTGTCCTCACTAATCTTCAGATTGCAGAGCCCGAGATACATTTATAAAAGGAAAGGATGCTGCAACAAGAAGAATGGATGCTGCAAGAATCTTGCCACTTGCACTCCTGTCCTTGAAGACCCCAAACGCCAAGTAATAGGCATAGAAGAACACAAGAATGTGGGCACTGCAGGCCCAGACAATACCACCTTTGCTTTGGGAGAACTCTGCTTCCAGTGATCATCACTTCTGCTCTGTGAAGATCCTGACTTTAGCGAAGACCAGCCTATTAGATAGGTGGTCTTCAAAGGGTGGAATGAGAAGGGAATAACTGGTCTTCAGAAAGACCCTCCATATTTCCTTTTATTTTTCTTTTCTCTCTTTCCTTCCTTTTTTCTTTCTCCCTAAGTTTATTTTACTAATGCATACTAGAACACACCTAGAGAGTTGTCATTTAGAATAAGCAGCAAAATGTAGTTTATTTAAAAGTAACAGTAAGTTCAATAAGTTTTAATAGTCTGCTTCTAGAAGTTTCAGCAAGGATATATTAGAATTGTAAGGAAATTCTACTCCTGGCGTTAAGAAATAATTATGTTATATTGTGGGAACATTCTTGGTACAGCTGAAAGCTTGCTATTTTGTTTTTCATAATAGAACACTGTGGCGGGCATTCCAAATGCCGAATAACATCCAATCCACGCTCTGCTCCCCAGCCCTATTCCGCCAACAGTGCTCCCTGCATATAAACAGCGCTTGTGCCGGGAGCACTGTATGTGAGTGGGAGGGGGTGGAGCAGGAGTGGAACAAGGGAGTGGCCAGGTGTCAGGACATACAGAGGCTATTCATGACAGGCCTCTGTACACACCCTGGCACCAACATGGACATCCAGCTTATTCCACCCCAATGGTGGAATGTGCTGTGTATGGCACAGCATGCTGTCTGCAGCCCCCTGCCTGCACTGGTGTTGGCCTCCGGGGAATCTGCTGCCATGATCCTGTCCATATGGGCCTCCAGTGCTGGGCAGTAAAAGCCAATGTGGCCCATGGCATTCTGAGCCACTGGGTAGACAGCTTGTTGCTTGTACAGCACTGCTCACGCACCCTTGCAGTGGTGTTCGAAAGGGGGGACGGGCAGACTCTTGTATGTTGTTCTTCATGGAATCCGAGGAGTGCCAAGATGTACATCTTCCAGATTCCGCCATCATGGGTATGTCCAGGCTCATGGCAGCAGAATCGGGTCTATATTGGACATATCTAGGCTTTGGCCGAGCAATGTGGCCAGGTGTGCAGGGAACAGAATTGGCCTCTGTATTGTTTCACAAAAACAGATATTGATACATAGCATCAACCTGCAAATACATAGAAAAAGAAACATAAAACCTAATATACATTTTAGCTAAAGCAAACTTTCTCTCAGCTCAGATCTGAATGTATAAGATGCAGCCCCTTACCCCTCCTTCCTCTAAGATAACCACAGGCTAGGGAAATAGGTGTTCTTGTGCTCTTAACAAAGACAATTATGTTCAAGCTGCCAGTGAATGAGTGATGGTTCACACAACACATCGCCAGACTTCTTTTCTCTGCAAGGGGTCCCAACTGTTCCTGAAGAAGGAATTGCCCAAGTACCTTACCTTTGAAGAACAATCCCCTTTGTTCCATCTCCCTCACAAACCTGTGTCTTCCTGCTAGTCTTCAGAGAGACTGCCTATCAGCAGTAAACTAATTTCCAAACATGGGAAAGCTTTGGGATGCTTCCTGCCCCCCTTAATTCCTATAAATGCCCCTAGCTCAGAAAAGGTATAAAACGCCTGTGCTTTCTCAAGGAGGGGGTTGCTTGTATCCATTTCTTGTGACCCTGCTGCAGCAGTGATAATAAAGTTTCCCCTTTGCTTTACAGATGGTTCATACTGTCTGTTTTACTCTGCTATAGAAACAAATTGGGAAAGCCAGATTGGGGCCTCCCATGTCACCCCTACTCCAGATTGCTCCAGGTCAGTCTTAAACTCTTTGGATGTTGTAGGTGGTGTTTTTCCAACAGTTCGCACTAACCTTTGAAGATTACTTGGATTAATATTCCTCTTCCCACCACATCCTGGAAGGTTCCATGAGCAGAAAACTTCTTAATAACATTGCGAACTGTAGACAAAGGAATCCCAAGGTCTTTGGAGATGGTCTTGTACCCCTTTGAAGTTTGATGTTTGGTGATAATGGTTTCTCTGACAGTTTCCGGCAGCTCTCCTGTCTTCACCATTATGAAAATGGAACAGGGAGTAAATATGGACATTTTAAACAGCCATCATTTATTGGCTGATTAAGTCATGTGAGTACTGACAATTGATCACAGGTGCATTGAATTTTACTGCAATGAGAATGTAGTTCTTCTGTTCAGACTGATGTGAATTGTTTATAAGGGTGCCTATAATCATGTTCTACCGGAAAAAAACTCTGTATCAAACACATGAAAGTATACTGTGTCAAAATCAAAAAAACTACTATGCATTCACTTAGAAAGTAGAAAAAGCAGAATTCAAGCAAAGGTATTTGAAGCAACAGAAGGTCTCAGACTTTAACGGGCAAACCGTATACTCAAGGCAATGTTCACCAACAGAGCACAGTAAAAGCCCTTTCTTGCATCAACGACCTTAAGAATTATGTTGCTCCACAAAGTAGCTGTCACTAACTCCTTTAACACAGGTAATAACAGTATTTCTCTTGACAAATTCTTCAAAATCAGTGTAGGAGAGTGAATAGCATAACTTAGCTGAAAACGTATTGCTTGAACTGCTGCATAGCCATCATCTCATCCCCGCTCCAACCCCAACGCTCTCAATCGCGCTGTTATTGCGTTTCACCCGAGCAGGTTTCTTCAGGGGGTGACAAGCAGAGGATAGCGAGAACAGGCCAGCTGCAGGAACAGAAGCATTACTAACTGCTGCCCTATAATCTCTCAGCTGCCATTATAATAATCATGTTCTGGCAATGTCACAGTTTTTATACTATTTCCTTTTTTTATTGGTCTTGTTTTATTTTATTCTTTTTGTGTATCAAATATGTGCGCATATATAGTCCAAAACCATTTCACTGGCCACTTTTATTTAGGAGATATTTGACATTAAGGGGTTAAATTGTAAGGGTGCCAATAATGTTGACCACAACTGTATGTGGATGCCCTGCAGATGTCCATAATGGGCATGACCACGTTTTTGAAATCGTGTCCAAACTTAAACATGCTTGCCTGTATTCAGGATGTTTTGACTTGGATGTTCCAGAGTGCACTTTGACATCTTTGGTAAAATCTGCTTTTATGTTAGGGTTTTCAGCCGGCCTGGCCGGTTTTTCCATGGCCAGGCCGGCTGCAGGCACAAATGTAAAACCGGCTTTTGTGCCGAAGTCCGCGGCGCGAACGCAATTCCCCATAGCAGTGCAGCCGCTGCTTCTGCTTTGTACAGAGCAGCGGCTGCAATACACTTACATTGAAAACTAAAGATAAACTGTGTGAGGAGCCCTCCGGTAATCGCAGAGCCCGAGGAAGTGATGTCATGGGGGCGGGCTCCTCACAGGTTGTCTTTCCTTTTCAAATTAACTTTAGCTGCAATAAAGTTAATTTGAAAAGGAAAGACAACCTGTGAGGAGCCCGCCCCCATGACATCACTTCCTCGGGCTCTGCGATGACCAGAGGGCTCCTTACACAGTTTGCCTTTACTTTTCAAAGTAAGTGTATTGCAGCCGCTGCTCTGTACAAAGCAAAAGCAGCAGCTTGGGCGAGAGGGGGGGGGTGATGGTGTGAGTGAACCAGCAAGGGGGGGGGTGATAGTGTGAGTGAACCAGCAAGGGGGGGGGTGGTGTGTGAGTGAACCAGCAAGGGGGGGGGGGGTGGTGGTGGTGTGAGTGAACCAGCAAGGGGGGGGTGGTGGTGTGAGTGAACCAGCAGGGGAGGGGGGGTGATGGTATGAGTGAACCAGCAAGGGGGGGGGTGGTGGTGTGAGTGAACCAGCAGGGGAGGGGGGGTGATGGTATGAGTGAACCAGCAAGGGGGGATGGTGGTGGTGGTGTGAGTGAACCAGCAGAGGAGGGGGGGGGTTGGTGTGAGTGAACCAGCAGGGGAGGGGGGGTGAGTGAGTGACCCAGCAGGTGGGGTGAGTAAGTGACAGGGGGTGGGTGAGTGAACCAGCAGGGGAGGGGGGTTGGTGTGAACCAGCAGGGGAGGGGGGTTGGTGTGAGTGAACCAGCAGGGGAGGGGGTGAGTGAATGACAGGGGGTTGGGTGAGTGAACCAGCAGGGGAGGGGGGTGAGTGAGTCAGCAGGGGGGGGTGAGTGAGTGAACCAGCATTGAGGGGAGGGGGGGTGTGAGAACCAGCACTGAGGGGGGGTGTGACTGAATCCTCGGTAATTTTTGTGGGTGGGGCAGGGGTGGGACTAGGGGCGGAGAATGTGTGGAGCATGGCGAGCCACAGGTGTCGGGTTTTTCTCGGTGAAAAAGTTGGCAACCCTATTTTATGTGTTTTAGCTTACTGACATTTTGTTACAGAAGAATTTGCTACTTTTTCCTCTCCCTCCCTCCTCTCACCCATCCCCCCAGGACTGGATATTTTAAAATCACCCAATGAGTTTGAATTCCTGAGCCAGAGACCCCTGCTGGGCAATTGAGCTCAGGCTTGCTATTATAATGCAGGCCAAAGATGTTCTTTTAAGCTACTTTTTTTCATGACAGGCTAAAAATTTGAACACTTTTTTAGAGCTAGGTAATTCCTATATTGCACCAATAGTTTCTGTTAAGCACAGACAGCAAATAAAACAGATTTTGAGCAACTAAGGCGGACATTTTCTAGCCTGGACCGGATAAAAGTTCATTTGGAGACACAAATGACATCATTAGCAATGCTCCCTGCCAGACTATTTTGGTGCCTGCAGTCTGGGCTTGGGGCAGTTTCTCCAAATGGGTTAGTTTTGTGCATACCATGATAGTCATGAACTTTCCTTCTAAGCCAGAGTATGAGGAGTATGATTTCAGACTCTCAAATTTAATAATAATGCTCGGCATAGTTACTTGCATCGTGCTAAAGAGAGACTCCTTCTGAAGTTCATAAAATGTACATGTATGGGCAGGACTGTACCTAGCCCTGTGCGAGTGGTGTGGCCGTACAGGGCACAAAGACTTAAGGGGCACATTTCAGTTGCCTGCCGCCGCCACTTTTTCTTCTCTCAGGGGCGGCAGGCAATGGCAGACAGCTGAAATGCACCCCTTAAGCCTTCTCGCGGCACGCTAAGCAGATCTGTCTCTCCCTGCTCTGACACGGCATCAGAGCAGGGAGGGACAGATCTGCTTAGCGCGCTGGCAACTTGCACATAGAGCGCACCTCTTCTCTCCTGTCCCCATCCAGAAAGTGACTGGATGGAGGGGGCGCACGCCCGATGTGCAAGTCGCACAGGGCGCGATTCACGCTCGGTACGGCCCTGTGTATGGGTAATTATCAAGGTGTGCTTGAAAATTCTTCTTAATCAAGCCTGTGGCACCCAACATGGTGGGAAATAATTCAGTACGTTTCTGCTACATTTTTTTTGTCTCTGACTGTTTCTTGGTACCTGAAGATCTTCCTCTCAATGCAATTCACAGAATATTCACTTGGGACTGACACCTCTATAATCAATGCTGTTCTGGTGTTCTTCTCCTTTACCACTATGTCCGGCTTCCTTGCATCCAGCTTTTTATCAGTCACAATGGGAGTATCCCAGGTGATAATAACTTCTGTAATTCTCTTAGAGTCATGATCCCAGTGCGTTGCAGGGACAGTGATGTAGTGTTTACAGAGTTTCCAATGGATGAATAGTGCTACTTTGTTATACCTTTCTGTATAGAAATTTTCTACCATCAGAACTTTGCTGCCAGCTGTGAGGAGAGTCACTGTTTCCAGCTCTTTCTTATAGAATCAGCATATATCTGTTTTGATAGTTTTTCAATGCTTGCTGTAAACCATCTCATCTGTAATCTCTCATCCTTTGGTTTCTGTTCACCTCTCATGTGTCTGTTCTTGATTGACAAAGTGTTCCTAGAGTAACACTTTGTATTTCCAACTGTATTTGTGCATTTGCCACTTGTTTTTCCTTGTTTGCTGATCTAATTCTTTGAAGAATTTTTTCTCTCTTGTTGCAAATTCTGTTGCTTCCTTCCCTGTGGGTACTTTATCTTTATTAAAATGCTTGATTTACCGCCCTTTCGAAGCCATCAGGTGATTTACAATAATGCAAAGTAATAGAGGCCAAGGCCAGAAATGGAAAGGAACTATATCTTCAGATAGGAAAACACACAATCACACTAGACTTAAGCAGGAAGCAAGGAAGTGGTTAGATAGAGAGAAAGGGGAGGTCATAGGCAACACATAAGAAATGGGTCTTGAGGAGGGACTTGAACTTGGGGAATGACTGTTCTTGACGGAGTGAAGTAGGAAGGGAGTTCCAGAGGGATGGTGCTAGGAAGAAAAATGCTGTGACAGGTCTATTCTCGGTGGGCACAAGCTGGGGAGGGTATGGACTGGAGACTGCGAGGTGCCGGACGCAGAGGCGGTTATATCATCAGGCTGAGTAAGGCGGTGGCCTCAGGCAGCAAACTTTTGGGGGCAGCAAAAATGCCCCCAAAAGAGCCGCCTCACTCCACCTTCAGTTTTATGTTTAAATCTTTTTTATTCATTTTAAACAGCATACATATTAAAAGATTGTAAGCAGCTTACATCTTGAAACATTGTAAGTAGCATACATATTGAAACATTGTAAACAGCATACATATTGAAACAATATTCTATCCCACTACAGGGTGTATTTATTACTCCCCCCCCCCCCTTGTCCACTACCACCTTTCCCTCCTTCCTCATCTCCACCCCTCCCCAACCCCCACCCTAACCATCCACCCCCTTCCCTTTTGTGCTCTTGTCCTAATTAAGCCAACTTAAACTGTTAAGATATCGTTTCTTACCAACTTAAACTGTTAATATATCATTTCTTGCCCTCGCCGACACCCTTTCAAGATATGGAGACCAAGTCATCAAAAAACATGCTCTTTTACAAACATGCTTTCTAGAAGCCTTTCCCTCCCATAATACCAGTTGGTGTAAAACATTCCTCCATTCCCAATATTCTGGACCTCCAGGTTCTCTCCATTTCTGAAGAATACAATGTTTGGCAAGCAGACAACACTTTCTTACTAATAATCGATTCCCTGATGATGAAAGTCTCAGAGGAGGAGCATCCAAAACAGCAAACCCCGAGGTTAATTTCAAAGTCTTCCCTAATATGCCCATCAGAAATTTTTGAATTCCATTCCCGAACTTCCTTACTTGTCCACATGTCCAGAACATATGCCCCAAATGTGCCCTCTCCATTCCACACCATGGACAATCACCATGCTGTGCAAAGCCCGCCTTCCACGCTCTGTATGGTGAGATATAAGCACGCTCTAGTATTTTGAATTGCATATGACGTAATTTTGCCCCTATAATTAATTTAGGGATTCACCCGATGGCTTTTTCCCATACAAACGCTTCAAGATTAACTGCAAGATCCCTTCCCCATTTTAAACTCAAATGTCTAAAGCTCTTGACTTGTGTTAGGTTATACAAAGCTTTACTATAATCAGAGTCCGATATTCTTTCTTTGTCCTTTATCGCAAACCATTTCTCTAACTTCCCAAAATTTTCCTGTCTCAATCCTCGTCTCTCTTCTTTCATTGAAATTAAATAATACTTTAATTGCAAGTATGCATGAAAATGCCCCTGTGGCAATCCATAGTGCTTTTTTAATTCCGAGAAAGGTTTAAGTGCACCCTCTCCATTGATTACTTGCCACATCGGTTGTAGACCTTTTTTCTCCCATCCCCTGAAAAAATTAGACATTGTACTAGGCTGAAAGGCTGAATTACCTTGCAATGGCAAATATCCTGACACCTCACTTGGAAGGCCCAATTTTCCACAGAGCATCTGCCAACTCCAGCGAACCCCTTGCCATAAAATATTATTTCTAAAATCTTTTGGCAACTTCACTTTCGTCACATGTAACACAGACTGAAGTGAATAAGGGGCAACTAACGCAGACTCAAAATCATATGAGGTATATACCAATGTCCCTCCTATCCAATCTCTAACATGTCGGAGTAGACATCCTAGATTATATTGTTCTATTCGAGGTAACCCCATACCACCCTGTTGCCATGACCCATATAATCGATCAATTCTGAGTCTAGGTTTTTCCCCCCTCCAAAAAAGGTTCTGTAATAATCTTTCCATTTTATGAACATCTTGCCTCAATAGCCGCAATGGAATGAGCTGTAAAACATATAAAATTCTAGGAAAGACTATCATTTTATAGGCGGCCACTCTACCGCCTAAGGATAGAGGCAATGGTGTCCAATCTTGCAACTTATTCTGCATGTCTCATAATAGCAGCCTAACATTTTGCCTATACAGATGACATGGATCTTTAGGTAACCATATTCCTAAATACTTAAATTTATTCATTGCCCAGCGTAAAGGAAACTCTTCACCCCAATCATTTTGTAACCCCCCATTTACATCTAAAGCTTCAGATTTAGCCATATTCAACTTCAAACCGGCTATCTTCCCATATCATCCGAGCACATCCAGAAGCTTTGATAAAGATTTGCGAGGTTTGTAGGGTTTAAGTACTTGTAGAGGTAGAGGTTAAGTATGATAGATTTGGGGTTTAGTATGATAGATTTGCTTCTAATTTTTAAGTGCTAAGGATTAATAATGTTCCTGATTCATAATCACTTACTGGCTGCCCTGAATCTCACAAAAAATAAGACCAATAGCTATGCTGCTATAACATGTGAGCCAGCATTCAGGCCTTTTCAAGAAGAGATCCAGCAACCATATAAGGAGATATCCTGCCTTGTAAGGTGCCAGTTTGGGCTGAAGAGTCTAGACTTTGACCTACAAGGGGATATCAGATAAAGGTTTGCAGAAGTAAGGTGCAAAGAAATGCATACACAGGAAACCACAAAGCTACTAACATATATGCTAGGCCCGGCTCTGAAGAAAGCAACTAGCCAGGTCATGGTGAGTATGAGAGGAGGGGGGGCCAGGAGGGATTTTGCAACAGGAACTAAGAGGAGCAAAAAGGCAACGATAGGAAATGGGGAGGGGAGGGGGAGAGAACACAGAGGGATAGCTCTGGGACTGCATACAGAAACACGGAAAGAAAAAAGGTATAAATGTAACATGCTTTTCATATTCAAAGGGGGGAGAGTTGCCTTCTTGAGGTGCCTAGTGCCCGATAGAACTCTCTTCCCCTATCTACCTGTATTTGATCATCAGTTATCTAATAAACAGAGACTCTGATTGCACCTGTACTGACTGTTTGGATCTGATCATTTCAGGTAATAATAATAATAATTAGGTTGTGGTTCATTTTTGTACGAAACAGGGCCGTACAAAATAGTGCCGAAACCCGGGAATTGGGTTACGGGTGGGTCTTTATGACCAAGATATAAATTTAAAGATTTGGATTCCCCTCAAGAAAAAGAGGGAGGTACGTAAAGATTTGGATTCCCCTCAAGAAAGGTTGAGGGAGGTGTGTTCCCGGTGCTGAGTGAAGACCGGAGGAGAAGAAGAAGTGAGTGTTTGATTTCCCTAGGAAGACGACCTTTGTGACGACAAAGCCATGAGTATACTTATTTTTGACCAAGCTTGGTAAGTGTTGTTTATTTTTTGTTCTATTGTATTGATAAAGTGTAAAGATATTTTGCTGCTATGAGTCAGGACTGAATGGTGTGTGCATTTGAGCTACGTATCGGCTGATACGAAACGTGTGTGTGTTCTTACTCACGGTTCCATACCTCCGCGAGGAGATTGGCTGGGTCTGAACGAAGCGAATCTCTGTTTGAAAGGTGTCCTGGACATTTCGTGCACTACCTCCCTTTGTAGATAAAAAGGTTGGATATTGAGATCCTTAAAATAACAGGTGGCACGTAGGAATTATGTCTCTGTTTAGGAGAAAGAAAGATGACAATCAGGGAATAATGATAAATCAGGTTTCCCCAATGACTCCGGTCGAACGGATGATGAGAGATAATCCCATATTAGGAAAGGAAATTTTGAAAGTTTGCCTTAAATGGGCAAAGTGGAGCAATGCTCCTGGGATCCCTCTTGGCTGGCCACCGGAGGGGTCTTTTGATGGTGGTTGTTTAGCAAGGATTAGGGATTATGTTTTGTCCCATAAGACCAATGCTAGTCAGTTAAAACATTTGCAATACATTTCTATGTGGATGAAACAGGCAAACCCAGGTACCCTCAGTAGTGAGGCTCCTCCCCTTATTGTAGGACAGTGAACCGTACCATGGCAGCAATAGGGTATTCAGACCCGCAGATAAACACAGACCCCAAAAGGGAACAATCTGAGAAAACCCCTAATGATAAACAGGTGACAGAAAAACAAAAAGAGAATCTGGGAAAGACAAAACAAACTGAGCCTTCTGCACCTTATATTGACACCTTATATAAGCCACTGCATAGGGAAATGGAAGATATAACTTCCCATAAGGACTCCCAGCCATTTAGGAGATCCCGATCTGCATCCCCCCACCGGGAATCACATAGGGGATGGGTCCAGGTAACAGGTAAATTACATTTGACCCCTGACATAAGTTCTCAGACCCCAGGATCATATGAACAATCAGTTTTAGGGGCTACGGGAGGTAACACTCCCTGCCTGCGTTCCATTCCCTCTGCTCCTAATCTTACACCTAATGACAGTTGTCAGGTCACAACAGAGGATAATCCCTCCAAGTTTGGGGCGGGCAAGTCAGGGCCTGACTATTTTCCCAAGGAACCGACGGAAATTCTGAGTAATGCCACCCCGGTTCACTTATCAGCTAAGTCTGGGACCCCTCCTGGTCGTGGACCAGTTGATTACTATAAATCCACCAATAGGGCAGCAGGTCAATGGTTCCCTTATTCTAGCCGACGACCCGAAAGTCTGTGTGATATTGGGACTCGAACGACCCGAACACATGACTATCGCATTTGCCCTGTACAGAGCACTAAAGAACCAGTTCAGCCTAAGAAAACTCCTGTAGAGTTTGTTTTAATGAAGAGGGGGGTGAAGGATTTTATGTATATCATTGGAGTTCCAACCTACATGGATGGACCTCAGCATGTGCCCCACAAATGAGAATTTGGCCAGAACAAGGATCACTGGAAACTAGAGATTTAAACTTAGCCCGTAGGTGTATTCGTGGAGGAGAAGGGGACCCACAATGGGACTATAAATACATGGAAGCAGGATTAAGAGTGTGGGAAAAGTATGAGGGGCAAGATCCCAATAACCCAAAGTTACCGGGTTACATGGTGTTTCCTGTGCGACATGTTAACCAAGGGCAGGGAAGGGCAGAGGTATATGTTCCCTGGAGTTTCACTGACATGACCAACCTGTCAGAACAACTCCCTCCCCTAAATCAAGGTGCAGGGGCATGGATACAGAAGTTTGAACGATTGACAGCAGGGTATACTTTGGCAATTGGTGATGTAAAAGCACTGTTAGCCCGGATTTTGGGCAATAATGCTGCCAATCAAGTGTTTAATAATGCACATATAAATGGGGTATTGGTCCATGAACCACAATACGATGGGGCTTTATTTAATCCTTATCGTAATTTAATTTGGGAGTCACTAAGAGATATATCCCACCCAAAGAAGTATGGGACCCCTCACATCGATGCAATTTAAGGTAGGGGAAGATGTTAGTACTTATTTGGCTAAGTTCCAAGATCTATGGGAAGCACAAATGGGTGTACCCCATAATGCTCCTCATATGGCACTTATGTTTTTTCAAACTCTGTGCAATACACTACCCCTGCCTATCCAGTTGAAATTGAAAAACATAGTCGCACTAGAGTCAGAGACATGGCAAAAGCAACAAGCACATATTTTTCATTTTGTCAGACAGGCGGAAGAGGAGTTAGCTAAACCGGAAAGAGACAGGAAGGCTGCTCAAGCCCGTCTGTTTAACTTACAGTTAAAAGAAATAGATCAAGGAAAAAAGGAAGGATTAGTCAGTGTATCTTCTGCTGACAAGAAACTGATAAAGACCTTGCAGCGAGAGGTTAAGGACGCTAAGCAACAGGCACAAACTGCACGAAAACTATTTGAGGAATGTGTGGAACGTTTATACGAGTCCTCTGGTGACAGCTGCAATGACAGTGACTCGGAAGACGCACACAAACCTGTGACACGTGCTCTGAATGTTCAAGGACGTGGTCAGCTCTCGGGTCAGGGACCACGGTCCTTCCCCAGACAAAAACAGGACAGAGAGAGAGATTTTTGTTGCTGGCAGTGTGGTGAAAAGGGACACTTTCAACGGACCTGCCGTGCCCCTCCCCCTCCACCACGAGGACGGAGAGAGTATAACCAAGGCCCACCGCCACCTGCTGGGCCACGGCAGTATTCTACCTGGCAGCCCCCAAATAGGGCAGGTTATGGTAGTAGGGGAGATGGACAGTGACTAGGCATCTATAATATGCAGGTAACACTGGGAACAGAGGAGCCCCACATAAAATTAACATTGAATGGCCAAGAGATGAAATTTCTAATTGATACTGGAGCCACATTGTCTGTCTTGAATACCATGCCTGCAGGTAGCACTATTGGCAGAGACAGTGTAATGACCACCGGGTTTGATGGTAAGTCAGTAAAAACCCCAGTGACCAATCCAATTCATGTGGTGGGGCCAGAATTTGATCTCTATCACAATTTTCTGTATGCCTCTCATTGTCCTATTAATTTAATGGGGAGAGATTTAATTGTCAAGGCCCAGGTTACCCTAGTGGCAGGAGAATTTCAGTATGCAGGAATCAGCGACATTGGTACATATCTACTCAGCCCTTACGGCCGAGTACGGGGTGCACCAGTCCACATAAGACTAAAACAAGGGAAACAGGGACCCAAATTGCCACAATATCCCTTACAGCGGGCAGCTATAGAGGGTGCACGAGAAGAAATTGATCAGCTCAAACTGCATGGCATTATAGAACACAGTACCTCCTCATATAATACCCCGCTCTTTCCGGTCAGTAAACCCAATGGGAAGTGGAGGATTGTCCATGATTTACGAGCCTTGAACCAGGTAGTGGAAACTCAGTTCCCTGCGGTTGCCAATCCGGCCACCACATTAAATACAGTACAGCTGTACAAGTATTTCACAGTATTGGATTTGAAAAATGCTTTTTTTAGTGTAGAAATTGATATTGACTCGAGGCCCCTGCTAGCTTTTCTTTTTGACCAAGTGCATTATCAATGGACGCGACTGCCACAGGGATATGTTGACAGTCCCAGTATCTTTTCTCAGATTCTCTCACAAGATTTGCAGGAGTTCAATTCACATCTCCCTGGAGAAATGTGCTTATTGCAGTATGTAGATGATATCTTACTGTCAGGCTCGGATTATCAGCAAATGCAAAAGTACACACAGGAACTAATATACGAGCTGCAGGACAAGGGCTACAAATTGAATGCAGAGAAGGCGCAATTAGTGCAGACAACAGTCATCTTTTTGGGGTTTCAGCTAAGCCAGGGTTCTATTGAAGTAGGAGATAAGACAGTACAACATGGCTTACAGTTACCAGTCCCCAGTACAGTGAAAGAACTTCGTTCTGTTTTGGGCACACTTAATTTTTGCAGAAATTGGATCCCTGCTTTTAGCTCTCGGACCCTTTGCTTCCGCCCTTATTTGAAGGGTGGGGTAAAGAATTCTGAAAAAATCACTTTAGATCCTTGTCATGTAAATGTGCTCCAGTCCATTTTGGAAGATTTTAAAGTGTCTTCCAGCCTTACATCTGCCAAATCATCACAAACCCTTTCAATTGATGGTGGTAACTGGTTCCCAGGCGTGGGCAGCCATACTATTTCAGGATAGGGTTTCTACTTTGTCATTTTTGTCTGGTACTTTTGGATGTACTGAGCTCCCATTGCCTGATCTTGAAAAATTAGTTATTGCAGTGGCAGCTGCAATAGAGAAGGTTCTGTCCATTTTCACTCCCACGACCTTAATTCTCTATCAGTCCATTGAATTGAAGGCTATTCTGAATAAAGATACACTATATTTGTCCCCATCTAAGCTGCAGCAAGCTTGTGCCTCTATTCTGAATAGTGGAGTGATCTTTCGTCCTCTCACTGCCTCCACCTGTCCACTTAGTTGGCTACAGACAGCAGTAGATGTTTATACCCCAGTTCCTGATTTATCTTACGAGGAAGTTTTATCCTTTATGGTATCCCCTGCTGATATGCCACCAGATAGTGAAATTTGGTTTACAGATGGATCGGCACAGAAAGGTACTGTAGGATTTGCGGCGGTATTACTGACCCCTGATGGAGTATCTGAGCATCGATTACAGTATGCTCTAGACTCAGATCAGGGATACTCAGCACAGGCAGCTGAACTGTGCGCCATATTGGCAGTCTTAGAAGAACGTCCGGCAACGCCCCTGATTTTCTACACTGACTCACAGTATGTTCAAAAGTTGTGTGGGGAATACCTTCAGATTTGGCTGCAGCGCGGGTTTGTTAATTCATCAAGCAGTCAATTGATACACAAATCCCTGATTTTGTACCTCTATGATTTATTATTGCAACGCTGTGAGAGAAATATTCTAACTTCCTGTAACTGGGTCCCTGGCCATTCCCGCCATTATGGTTTCCTGCAGTTTGGCAATGCCCTAGCAGATGAAGCCGCAAAACAAGTCACAGATACTGTCCCCATTTTAGTTGTTACATGAGCAAGAACTTACCCCTTACCTTCGCTGCACGATTATCAGCAAAATCTTACACAGGATGAGGTTCAGAAATGGAAGTTGTTAGGGTGCACTGAGCATAAGAAGTTATGGGTACACCCCTCTGGAAAAATTTGTATTTCCTTCTGGTCTTTGCAGCAATTGTGTTCTCTGTTGCATTCTGTTGGCCATGCACCGGCTTCCAGCGTGTCTGCACAGATCTCTGAGCTTTTTTGGCATCTGCGTCTCAAGCTCAGAATACAAGAGTGGTGCCAGAAATGCCCACAGTGTTTAGAAAATTCTCCAGTGAAGGGCAGGCATACTCTCCAAGGTCATCTTCCGACAGTTCAGGGTCCTTTTATTTCCTGGTATGTTGATTTCACAGATATGCAGGTTCGTGTAGATGGCTACAGATTCCTTCTAGTCTGCGTGTGCCTATTCTCCAAGTGGGTCGAGGCTTTCCCATGCAGACAGGAAAGGGCCTCCGAGGTATTTGACTGCTTTGCTAAGCATCTGTTTCCTCGCTTTGGCATACCACGAACTGTTTATTCTGATAATGGCTCTCATTTCCGGAACCATCTCATACATCTTTTCTCCACAGCTCTGAGTGTAAAGTGGAAGTATATTTCCGTGTATCGCCCCACCTCCAACGGCCTTGTCGAACGAACTAATGGCTTGCTCAAGACAGCCCTGCGTTTGATACAATCAGATAAAAGTATTTCCTGGCTGCAGGCCTTGCCCCTGGCACTGTTTCAATTGAGAAATCGTCCTCTAAAAAATATTGCTCTGACACCTCATGAAATTTGTACAGGAAGGCGATTGCTGCTATACAATCTCACTGACACTGCTATTTCCTTACCGGATTCTTTGTCTCCTTTCATTGCAGGTCTGCGCCTGGCTTTGGCAGAGATTTCCAGACGCTGTGCCATCCGTGACCAACATCCACAGTCCCCAAAGGATACCTTGATCCCAATTGGAACCACTGTCTACCGCAGAAATCTTCATCGGAGTTCCTGGCAAGATCCAACATATTCAGGACCCCACATCGTTTCTGCATCAACTCCATTTGCTGTCTTGCTGGACGCCAGCCAAACTTGGACTCATATTGCCCATCTTTGGGTACCTTGAACTGTTTTTGATTTTTGGACTTTTAAGTGACCTTTTCTCAGCATGCCTCATATTGCTTATAAGTTTGTTTTTCAATATTTTGCTATGTTATTGACAATTTTTATTGGGTGGTTTCTCTACTTTATCTCTTCCCGCCCCCACTCTTTCCCCCCTGCTCCTATCTCCCCCTCATCTTCTCCTTCTCTGAACCGCTCCCGTAGGTCAGTTCTCCCCCTCACTAATACTTGGAAAACAACCGTTCTTGAAGTGGTTGATCTTATGAATATTAGTGACTGTATCATATGCACTCCGTTACCACAAGGTGGTAATTATGCCCCTGTCCGTGTTCTCCCTGTCCCATTTGAAGAAGTTGTAGGTGCCATCCCGTGCTGGAATAACCCCCACCTTATTAAAGGGTGTATAGAGCGTGGCCCCTTATATTGTAATGATACTTGGGCGGCCCATCAAGCTGCTTCCTTTCCTGTCCGTGTCTCTGTGCCCTCTATGATATTTTATTACTGTCTTATTACCAACTCTTCTGTTTCTTTTGCTAACAACTGTAATGTTTCCTGGAATGTCCAAACAAATAATTTTCACTTTTTGCAGGGTACCATGCGCCCTTTCTATTATGGGCATAATATGTCTAAGGTAGATTGGTTCTACACTAAAATCCGTAATAACCGTGTCAACTCCACCCACTGGGGCCCGCGAGTTAAAGCACACTCTCAGGTATGGGGTCCTGACTTTTGGGCTTCAACCTTTAATGTTGGCCCTATAGATTCCACACATACTCTCCTTTTCCGTAAGGGTACTTACTCACAATCTCCTTTCACTTCCTGCTATGCTCCTGTTCTCTACTGTACTGATTTAACTCAATGTGGTGCCAAAAACACTGAACGGGGCCGCAGGTTCCCTACCTCTGTCATTGGCCACCAACTTCCTGGTCGCCTCCACTGGAAACCTTGTAAATCCCGTGATGATCATCCTCTCTGTCAGACTCCTTGTGCTCACTCCCCTACTACTGGTAAACTAACCTGTGAACCCCATACTTCTATTGCATATCCTATTAAAACATACTTTACTTGGAAACCTTCCTTTTCTCTTTCTGCTATTGTGGGCCATTACTGGCTTTGTGGTGATGTTTTGTACCAAAAGGTTTCACTGTCCAATTTACCCTGTGCCTTAGTTAAAGTGTCTCCTTACTCAGTCCTTATTCCCCTGAATGTCTCACATAATTCCCCGCCTTCTCTCTTTACTCCTCTGCACCAGCGCCATAAGCGCAGCTCTGCTAGCCGCTGGGAGTCCTCTATGATTGAAGATGCTGCAATACAGGCTTCCTATGAATATGTTAACTCCACTTATCCTATGACCAAAGCCCGCCTTATAGCTCTTAGCGCTACTTCTTGGATTCCTTGGGCTACCCCCGCCTTTACAGCGGAGCTTGGCATGTCTATTCGCCGCTTACAATGCTTGCTACATATACAAATGAAAGCTGTTACTGAATCTATTTCTCGCTTAGCTGAATCACTTGAACAAAATAATCAAATGACTCTGCAGAATAGACAGGCTTTAGATTTATTGCTCGCGGCAGAAGGCGGGACTTGTTCCTTTATCAACGCTACTAATTGCTGCACTGTGATCGCTAACCATACGATATTTGTATTAGATGCTATGAATAAGATTAAGCATTTATCTGAACTACATATTGATGATTTTAAGGGTGGCTTCCAGATTGGAGATTGGTTTTCATCTCTCTCCTCCTGGTTCCACTCCCTTGGTTCTGGCTTGAAAGGTTTATTGATTTCTGCTGGCATTATTTTAATCATTGCTTTACTCTTCTGTTGTTTTGTTTCTATGTTTATATCCTGCTGTAAGAAAAATTGCACCAAAGTATCTACCTCTTTTCTGCCTGTCCAAACTAGCCCTACTCTTGTCAATGTTTCTTATGCAGCCGTCCCCATGTCAGACTATTCAGACTTGGATTTCTCCCATTCCCCAGCCGAATAAAAAAAAAAATAAAAAAATGGGGGAGTTGTAGGGGTTAAGTACTTGTAGAGGTAGAGGTTAAGTATGATAGATTTGGGGTTTAGTATGATAGATTTGCTTCTAATTTTTAAGTGCTAAGGATTAATAATGTTCCTGATTCATAATCACTTACTGGCTGCCCTGAATCTCACAAAAAATAAGACCAATAGCTATGCTGCTATAACATGTGAGCCAGCATTCAGGCCTTTTCAAGAAGAGATCCAGCAACCATATAAGGAGATATCCTGCCTTGTAAGGTGCCAGTTTGGGCTGAAGAGTCTAGACTTTGACCTACAAGGGGATATCAGATAAAGGTTTGCAGAAGTAAGGTGCAAAGAAATGCATACACAGGAAACCACAAAGCTACTAACATATATGCTAGGCCCGGCTCTGAAGAAAGCAACTAGCCAGGTCATGGTGAGTATGAGAGGAGGGGGGGGGCCAGGAGGGATTTTGCAACAGGAACTAAGAGGAGCAAAAAGGCAACGATAGGAAATGGGGAGGGGAGGGGGAGAGAACACAGAGGGATAGCTCTGGGACTGCATACAGAAACATGGAAAGAAAAAAGGTATAAATGTAACATGCTTTTCATATTCAAAGGGCGGAGAGTTGCCTTCTTGAGGTGCCTAGTGCCCGATAGAACTCTCTTCCCCTATCTACCTGTATTTGATCATCAGTTATCTAATAAACAGAGACTCTGATTGCACCTGTACTGACTGTTTGGATCTGATCATTTCAGGTAATAATAATAATAATTAGGTTGTGGTTCATTTTTGTACGAATTAGGTTGTGGTTCATTTTTGTACGAAACAGGGCCGTACAGGTTCCATCAACATAACTAATAAATCATCCGCGAAAGCTGACACCTTAAATATGCAGGACCCAACCGTCACTTCTCGTATATCATCACAAGCATAAATCATTCTTAGCAATGGGTCCAATGAGAGCACAAATAACAACGGAGACAATGGGCATCCTTGTCTAGTTCCTTGGGCAATATTAAAACTATTAGTTACTAGCCCATTAACTCCCACTACTGCCTCCGGTTTTTGGTATAGTCCTCTGATACCATGAATAAATCCTTCTCCCAGTCCATAGGCTTTTAAAGTCTCGAACAAATATGTCCACCCCACCCTGTCGAAGGCTTTTTCAGCATCAAAACTGATCAATAAGGAAGGGACACAGCCAGTTTTCTAACCCATCTAAGGGCTCCTAATATTTTCCTAACATTTTTAGTGGGATATCGATCCTTCACAAACCCCGTTTGACAATCATGCAGTAAATTGTGGAGATATTCGGCCAAACGATTTGCTAAAATCTTAGCAAACAACTTAAGATCATAATTAATTAAGGAAATTGGTCGATATGACTCAACCTCAGTTACATCTTTACCAGGTTTTGGTAAAACCACTATATGGGCTGTATTATTATTATATTTAAACACCCCTGTTTCCATCCACCTATTAAACAATGTCACCAATACAGGTGTAACCTGTGTCTGTAACAACTTGTAATATTCAGCTCTAAAACCATCCAATCCTGGAGCCTTACACCTTTTTGCATTATCACAGCCACGCAACTGGCATGACCGCCTCGGGTCCCTCTCCCCTTACCCGTGACCCTCCCCCTTCCCCTTCCTCCCCCCTCCCCCCTCCCTCAGTGAGTCACCACGTTACACCATGGAGTTTCTTTCACCAAACTATTTCGATTTATTGACAGCAATGGTTATTAACAGTACAAAAAACTGTTGGCCACAGCATGCACGTCACAATCAACAAAACACAGTCTACAAATTCCTTATATCACCTCTTTTCTTTTTGCCCCCCTCGAGAGACACAGCCAATATCCTACAGACTTTGTACATAGCAGGAGGGAACTCTTTTGCCGTGAAAGCTTTTCTCAGTCCCTTAGTCTTTCGTATCCTTCAGTCGAAAAGCTGTTACGCCTGCCGTTCGAGCAGACTTGGCAACCTTTCTTCCTTACCCCCCCCTTTGCCCGCCGTCAAAGCAAGGCAGGGGGGCTCTCTGCGCGGTGTTCTTGTCACCATCTCCCTCTCTCCGGGGGGAGGTCCGTGTATCTCTCCAGTACCTCTCCCCCTTTACTTAAGGCCTAGGCTGTATTCTCTCTCACCGGGTGCGTTTCTCCAGCCAACCCCGCCAACAGCGACTCCTCGCTTGTTGACGGGGCCCCACCGATCAACGCGCCGCTGTGGCCAACACTTGCTTCTTCCATAATCGTTCAACCGCATCTTGTATGTCGCAGAGAAAAATGTCCATTCCAATGTCTGACAAGTGCACTCCATCTGCGCGATACAATCCTGGGCATCTCTCTTCTATGAGGTCGTGCGCAATGCTGCATCCTCCTATGGCCCCCATGAAGCGGGCCATCCATCTGTTCACTTTCCGTCTGGTCCTCTCCAATGCTCTATGCGAGTTCTCGCCTCTCCACACTCGCCGCGGTATGATGTGTGACCATGCCAATAGCGTCCCGGGAAATGTTTTTGCCAGCGTTAAGAGGTCGCCTTGCATCCTCTTGGTGAGCTTGATGCTGCATGTGGATGCCAGGTCGTTGCCCCCCAAGTGGATCACAATCATCGCTGGGTTCCCGGTAGATCTCCTCCTTAGGAGCAAGGACGGCATTAGCTGGTCTCACACCATACCCCGTCATCCCAGCCACACTACGGCAACCTCTGCACTTGGTAGCCCCAGATTCAACCCCTGCGGTCTATACCATGTCCTCTTTTGTGCCCAGTGAACAAATGAATGGCCACATATCCACACTTCCCGCGGCCATAGGTGGTAGCTTATTCCTGCATGGAGCACAATCAGAAAATATGATTACCGCAGCACTTATCCAACAAATGATCATTCGCTTTGTCTGTACACCAAATGTTTCACATTCTCCTTATCCCCACCTCCCGTTCCTTGTCCGTTACAACATTTTTTTTTATTTTTTATTTTTATGAGCCCCACTGGCCTCACAGCGCTGGACGTATATACAATTTGTATCTATCCGAGCGCCATCGGCCTATCGTGATTATCTGTTCTCGGGACATCCCGATGCTGGCTGCCGTTGAAGCAGCTCCAATGCGAAAGGAGTGCGAGCCGTATAAGCTTGCATCCCGTCCTGTTCGTTCAATTATTAGCTTGAGTACTCTGATAAATTGGAAACGTGATAAGGGGGCACCATTCGCGTGTACGAACCAGTGGTTTTCTGAGTGCGCCCGTACCTGTTGGTAGGCTAAAGCATTTTTTAGTGGGCATGAAGGGTCATCGTGCATTGCCGACAGCACCACCTGCGCCCCTTTCCCCTCCGCGTCAGTCTTGGATCTGCACAACTGCAGCACTATTGCTCTAGTGCGTATGCACACGTCACGCTTTTCCATCCCTCCGCGGGCCGTCCTTTGCTCCGATGCTGAGGATGCTACTAGCTCCCCTACCCGAAATGCTCCGTAAAAGGCCCAGGAAAATGCGCATCGAAACAGGCGCGCCTTGTACTCATCGTAACATACTTGGCTAGTTGTTACCATGAGTTGTTGGAGCATATGATGAGTGATCGGGCGGCACTTGTCTACTTTTCGGGGTTGGCCCAAGGACCAGCCTCGCATCACCTTCTTTATGATGAACTCGGCCTTGGGGCTCTTCTTTCCCATAGCCTTTGCAAAAAAGGATACAGCCGCTAGACGGGCTTGTACTGCAGCTTTAGTGCAGCCATTGCTTTTGCAATGCATAATCCATTTCAGAATCGTTGCTACTTTTAATCTGTCCTCCTGTCGTATGACATTCTCTCTGCAAAATGTTTGGTAGTGTTCCCATGCCGCTAGGTATCTGCGCCGGGTATTTTCCGCTAAGGCGCCTAACAGGAGCTCCCATATCTCGGTGGACCATACTCCCAGACTTGATCGGGCACCGCTGTCTTGTCCGCGTCGGCCTCGGGCGCTAGCTGGTGAAAAAGCCAGATCTTAGAACGAGAAAGAGCATCGGCAATGTTATTATTCTCGCCCTCAATGTGCTCAGCTCTAATGGTTATGTTATGCGCCAGGCACAGCAATACAATTCGCTTTAATAGTGCCACCACCTTAGGCGTCTTAGCTCTCATCCTGTTCACCGCCCACACCACCGCTAGGTTATCAATATGGAAGGTGATCGCCCTGTTGGTGAGCTCCGGGGCCCAGATACTGAGGGCTACCATTAGCGGGAAAAGTTCCAGGAAAGTGATATCCCTGGTGGTTCCATCCGCCTGCCACTCCATGGGCCATGTCTCGGAGCACCATGCCCCTTTATAGTATATGCCGAAACCAATCCCCCCCCAGGCATCGGTGAAGAATTTGAGTTCGGCATTAGATACGGGGAGCGCTTGCCAAAATGCAAGGCCGTTGAAGGTGTGAAGGAATTGAAGCCAGACCTGTAGGTCTTCCCCTATTTCCTTGGTGACCCTGATGCGATGGTATCTCTTTGCGATACCTTTTGTTGCCCATGTCATGCGACGGCAGAACACTCTCCCCATGGGTATCACCCTGCATGCAAAGCATAGTAAGCCCAGCATTGACTGAAATTGTTGGAGTGTCGCTTTTCGCCGGCTGTGCAGAACTTGCATATCTTTTCTCAACTTCAGCACTTTTTCAGCTGGCAGGCGCGACCTGTGTGCCGGCACATCTAATTGTATACCCAGGAACGTGATGATCCCTTTCGGGCCATCTGTCTTTTCTTTTGCTAACGAGATCCCAAATGCTCGCGCCGTCTGCTCAAAGATATCCAATATCCTTTTGCAGTCATCACGATCTTTTCCAACGAATAGGAAATCATCTAGGTAATGCACAACCGTATTGGGGCCTGCTAGGTCTTCAACTACCCAGTGTAAGAACGAACTAAATTGTTCGAAATAGGCGCATGATATTGCGCATCCCATGGGCAAACATTTGTCATAGTAGAACTCCCCATTGAACGTGAATCCCAGCATTGGAAACGATTCAGGGTGCACCGGCAATAACCGGAATGTAGACTCGATGTCCGCCTTCGCTAGTTGTGCTTGCGGGCCCTTGCTTCGTATGAGCCTAATTGCCTGATCCATGGTTGCATATTTGACCGAGCATAATGCCGGATCAATATAATCGTTGACTGACTGTCCCTCCGGGTATGATAGGTTATGGATTAACCGGAATTATTCCGGCTCCTTTTTGGGTATGACCCCCAATGGGGAGACTACCATGTCCTTGAATGGGAGCGACTGGAAAGGACCAGCTACCCTCCCCATACCCAATTCTTTAGCTATCTTGCTGCGGGCGATCTCATTGTGCTTTTGTACAGATGGTGGGTTACTAAGTAAGCTTGTTTGTGCTCTTTTCATCAAAATTAGGGATGGGATGCGGAAACCCTGAGAAAAGCCCTCCGCTATACTGATAGCTATTTCCCGCTTAGGGTATGCTCTAAGCCATGGCCGCATAGGCTCAAATCTGATGGGTGTTGGAGCCAACCCCTTCGGTGGAACGTTGCTGTATTGCTCTGAAAGGCTTGGCCTCCCTTGAAACCCTGCATGTGAAGGCAGGGTGTCCATTTCCACATACTGCGCAGGAATGCTTGAATTTACACGGCTGCCATGTACAACTCCCTGCGTTGAACTGTCGGCATGGCCGTTTCCCCGAGAACTGATTGGCCTGCCGCCATTGTATGTTCTGAAAGGGCTGTTGCCATTGTGTGCTCGACTGCGGATGCTGCAGCCCATCCTGACACCATGGCCTGTTGGGCGCCATTTCCTCCGTCCACATGTCCAGGATCCTATGGTGCCATGCTAGGGTGGGATCATTGGCCATAGTCCTCCTGAACATCGTAGTTGAGCCAGGCCCATCCAC
This sequence comes from Ichthyophis bannanicus, assembly GCA_033557465.1. Taxonomy (NCBI): domain Eukaryota; kingdom Metazoa; phylum Chordata; class Amphibia; order Gymnophiona; family Ichthyophiidae; genus Ichthyophis; species Ichthyophis bannanicus. The sequence goes on along the minus strand of CM066036.1, from coordinate 351,968,884 downwards.
TGTATTGTTTATGTGCCCTGGTGATCGTGTCCAGGTACCGGGTCAGGTATGGCCCTGCTTTAGGTTCTTTTTCCATCACCATGCTCATAAAGACGTGGAATGCTGTCACCCAATTATTAATGGATTTGGGAATTTTATGTTTCCGCTCCCTCTCGCTTCTTTTATCCTTATCTTTTCCACTATTCGACTCATCATCCTGGTCCCTGAGCAGGAGAGAGAATATGTCGATATACTCCCTCCTCCAAATCCTCTTCTTTATCTTTTTGGGTACCGACATGGCCAGGGAGCTCACCCCGCAGCGTGGGTCACAGCTGGTGTCATGCCAATCCATCTGCGTTCTTTGGGCCGCTCCCGCTGGCGTGCATGTGCGGTCCTCGCCCCTCTGACTTTGCCCCGACCAAGCCTGTCTGAGGGGATTGGATTGTTTTGAGCTCTTCTTCCACTTAACTTTCTTTAATGCATAGCGCATCACATCTGCCCATTCTATGTCCCTCTCACTGTCCGAACTGGACTCGTCAGATGAGGACGTTGATAGCTCTGGCGCCCCCTTTCCACACCCCGACCTACCATGTGCTGAGTTGGGTGTGGTTGCGCTGGCGCTCGTCGATGGCACTTCATAGTTCGTAGAGCCCGGTGCTCCCAGCCGTTGTTTAACTGAGTTCAGCCCGTGTTGCGTAACCTGATCCCGGACCATCTGGAGCAGGTCATCTAGTTCTTGATTCTGTGGCGGGGCAGAGTTTTCCAGTTGCTGTGGCGCCTTCTTCCTAGTACTGTGGCGAGGCTTCACTGCTGCTGCGGGGGCGGTTGCATCGTGGCTAGCCCTCTGTGTCTCTCTCGTGTTTGGACCGGCAGCTGCTAGTGCTTTTGATGCCGCTGCCGCCTTCGGTGCCGCCTTGGCGCCTTGTGGCCTGGAAGCCTTTGGTGTCTCCCTCCTCGGCATCTCTCAACTAGGATAGAATTACTATGCAGAGGCAATGGAAAGTCTAAATTACTATCATTCTGGATGCTAGCTATAATCCCGTGCTCCACACATTTCCTCTGACCCTACATATACCTCTAGGGCTATCTATATCCCTATAATATCACTCTATATATCCATACATAACCATATCGCTATCTAAACATTCTCATATACATACATTCCCCACATTACACAGTATAGCTTAAATACAATTCCTCCCTTGTGAGTTTTCATATCAGCACATAAGAAAAGCATCCTAACAGTCTGCCTTACCACCTTTGTCCATTAGATGACAGCCTTACGCTTCCCTTCCCCAACTCCATTGCTTTTCTGCTTCTATTTTACGTTGCTCTGCAGCCATTTAGTTGTATAGTTTTTTTGTTGTTGTTGTTTTTTTTATATAAGAAGAACCCGCTTGGCTACTCCTACCCCTCTTTTCACCGGCTGCACTCCCTGTACCTTTCAGTGCAATACTGTTTGCTGCCCCCGTCTGCTTGCTCCTTGCTGTGTGCTTGGCCACGTGTACATGTGGTGTACTTTTTGCCGCACCAGCGTAGCCCCACGTAGCCCAGCCCTCTCCCTACTGGGCCCCCCCCCACTCCTGCCCACCTAGCCACAGGTAACAAGGGATTTTTTTTTTATTATGTTAGCCACCATGCTTCATGCTTCCTGCTGCCGCTGCTATCTGCCCCCCTTCCCCCCCCCCCAGACTCATCTGCCGCTTCATGAAACTGGGCTCTGCCACTGCCATAGGCGCTGCGAACCGCGTGCTACCTCCCTCGCAGTCTCACATAAAATACATTTATTTATTTTTTCATCCTACTTGCCGTGTGTTTTCTCCGATGTTTTCCTCGCGTTGCCTCTGATCGCGCCCTTTCCTGCCTCACTCCAGGAAGTGGAGGGGTGAGCAGCAAGAGCCCTCGTTGCAGCCTCCAGGTTCCCGATCGATGTCCTGAAGGTTGGTTGCGATACAGGAGCTCTCGTTGTGGCCTCCGGTGCTGGATTGCTGTCCAGTTTCGGAAAGGGGCCTCCGGTTCTGGATCGCTGTCCGGCTTCCTCCAGGAAGGGGGGGTGAGCGGTAAAGAGGCCGTGCCTGCGCCGGGCGTGCTCTTTTGAATGCAGCTCATTGCCTGCCCCCCCTTTGCCGTCCCCCCGCCCCTCCCCCCCAGCCCTCGGCTCGCCACCGCGTGCCTGTGCCCGGCTGCGTTGATTCGCAGCCGGGTCTATACCTCTTTATACTTCGTCCATTGTTATGGGGGATGCCAATTTGCTCTGCTGTACCTGAGTAAGACGGGGTAAATGCACCTCTGCCAGAAATTTACTAATCATCACATGAGATACGTCTTCCCTCATATATAGTTTATGATAATAGTTTACAAATTTTTTTCCTATATCTACAGTGTCCATGCGTATCACACCTTCCTCGTCTTTTAAAAACGGCACAAATCGAGATCTCTGACTCCGTGCCAGACAACGAGCCAAGAGCCTCCCCGCCTTATCCCCATATTGGTACAAGTGGTATTTATAATAAAATAGCAATTTTTTAGTTTTCTGATGTATCAAGGTATTCAAAGTTGCCTGGGTAGTGAGCAATTGTTCCTTATTTGCAATATTAGGCCTATTAGCTAAGAGTTTACGTTCTCTACAAATTTGTTTTTCCAATCTGAGGATCCTTGCAGCCAGCATTCTTCACGCTCCTCTTTCACCTTCAGTTTTAAAAAAGCAAAAAAAAAAAAAAAAAAAGGTGGACAAGCCGCTGGGATAGCAGTAATTTCAAATGAAAAGGAAACCGGTGCCGAGCCTCCCGGCCCTATAGAACCCCTGAAACTGCATCCCACCCCCAAAAGGAAGTGACACTAGAGGAGGACACAGCTGCAGAGACTCCACAGGGCCGGGAGGCTCCGCACAAGTTTCCTTTTCATTTGAAATTACCACTATCACAGCCGCTGGGGAAGGGGAAGGAGCATAACGGAGACAACATGGGCGGCAGGAGAGGAAGCAGAACGTATTTACATGGGGGGAAGGAGAGGAAGCGGAATGGAGCTACACTGGGGGGGGGGGAGAAAGACAGGGAGTGGAATGGAGCTACACAGGGGGGGGAAAGAGATGGCTGGAAAGGGGCTGACAGAGGGGGGAAAAAAGGGCTGGAACCTCGAAAGATGCTGACAGAGGGGGAAAGAGTGGGCTGGAAGAGAGCTGACAGAGGGGAAAAGAGTAGGCTGGAAGAGAGTTGACAGAGGGGGAAAGAAATGGCGGGATGGGGGGGTTACAGAGGGGCCAAGAGAGGGCTGGACGAGAGCTGACAGAGGGAGAAAGAGAGGACTGGAAGGGAACTGACATGGGGGGAAGGTGTGGGCTGGAAGGGAGCTGACACCTGGGAGTGGGACTGGAGGGAGCTGACACTTGGGGATGGGACTGGTAGGTGGCTGGGTAATGGGGAGGAGATTGGCAGTGAGGGGGCATTGGGAATGGAAAGGAGCTGACATGTGGGGAGGGTTACTGGGACTGGAAATAGGCTGATGGAAGGAAGTGAAAAAAACAAAAGAAGAGACAAGAAATGGCAGATAGAATACTAAGAGAAGACAGGAAAGCAGAAGCCTCAGATCAGGACCAACATGACCAGAAAATAAAATGGTCAGTTAACAAAGAAAAAATAATTTTATTTTCAATTTATTGATTGGACTTTGCGCTATCTTTATATTTTACACAGTATGACGAACTACATCTCTCATCTGGTGTACTGCATGCAGAGTCTGGCTTCTTGGGGTTTCAGTTTACTTTTGTCTAAATATTTTATTTTTACTTTAGATTGCGATCACTTATTCTGTACTTGGTGAGAATCTGTGTTCTGAATGTATGACCAAGGCCGTGTGTTCTGTTAACAAGAAATTTGTACACAGAGATCTGTACTGTAGTAATTTGCCTTGTTCAATTTTTCAAATAGGTGTTAGATGTTCTAGGGTCCACTGCAGTATTTATAGTGCTGCTTTTTTCTGGGAAGGCACCTTGTATGAATTTTGGAAGTTTATGCTGGTAATGGTACGGAAGGTTTGGCCTTCTAGATCTTTGGTGACTTTTGTAGGGTTTTATATTAGTTCCCAATATGCCTGGTACTGGAAAATGTTTGTTAGTGAGATGAATAGAATCTGATTTTTTTTTAAGATATTGAGTTCTGTGGGTGAATGTCCTAGTTCTGCTCTGCACCCACTGTTGAGGGAAAGGGTTCTGTGGATGCAAAATATATGTTCAAAAAGAAAAAGCAAGAACTATAACGCAGTTTATAACAAAATAAAAATGAGTTATAATTTAGTTTTATAAAGTGTGCTGTGATTCTCACTCATTCTTTTAGTTCCTTGATGTGCAAACATCTTGCATTTCCTCCATATTATTTAATCAGCTTTTTGGTTTGGTTCAGTCCCTGACTGGAGTTTTGAGAAAGCCCCCCCCCCCCCACCCCACACACTTCGGGGGAGGGGAGGGTGCCATCTCACCTCTCGCCTCAGGCAGCAGATTACCTTGAGCTGCCCTGGTCAGACGGAACTGTTGGAATCTGCCAGATATTGAGGTGTGTGTGTGTAAAGGGCCTTACTTGTGAATTCTCACTCAGTCCTTCTAGTCATCAGAATGCTTGTCTAAGTTTGATGATGGAGACAGATTCTGGATGTTTACTTTCATATTTCAATTGAAAAAAACCACAATGCAAAAGAAATTTGCTCTTTGACTTATACTTTAAATAATTTAAATATGAAAACAATATCACATATAATATATACTTAAAAACCTATGTGTTCACATACTGTATAGCACAAAATTAACAGTGTGTTATGAAAATACACTTTTATGACCATTGTCAAAAAACACATAACATTAATATCACTTTTCAAACAATATTACAATATCACAATGCCACAATAATGCCCATTCCAAGTTTCCACACAATCAGCTGTATCCCTTTGGAATTTTTTAATTTACACTGAAGAACATCCTTACGGTACTGGACCATCTGTTCATCGATCTCATTTTTAGTTTCAAACCCCTCCTGAGATTTTAAACTGGAGAGCACTTTCCAACTCCCCATTCAATGTGGCTATTTCCAAAATTAAAGTTTCCACTATATGTAACATTAAATCAAAGGAACATTTGGATAAAATGGCATTCCATTTCTCCACAAAAGTCTTGTTAGTGGTGAAGAGATGGGGTGCCCTATACATGCATAAACCTCTCGGAATACGTCTTTCACGACAGTATTCTTTCATTGTCTCTGAATGTAATTCTACCCGGATAATCTTCCGGCGTATAGTGGAAATGGAAGGCCAATCTTTAACCTAAGCACTAGGGGTACCCTCCCCAAACAACCAAGATCCCTTCAATAACTGAGTGGCTTCAGAGTCCGAAAAACAAAAAACATCCAATTGAGATGATTTATCATCACTTGCCATCTTAACTATAGTAAACTTCAAAAAAAGAAGAAAAAAAGGGGAAAAATTATAACAATCACATAAACTATCACCACTGTTTTGCAAAACAATCAATCAATTGAAAAAAACACAATGCAAAAGAAATTTGCTCTTTGACTTTTACTTTAAATAATTTAAATTATGAAAACAATATCACATATAATATATACTTAAAAACCTATCCCTCCTTCAGCTCTAGGGATGTACAGTCTTGGCATACACTGATTCTTGTAAATTACCTCATGGACATGAAGGAGTTTTCTTGTTCATACATCCAGTTTTTCAAGATCTTTAAGAAGCCAGTTTACAATCCCAAAACTGTATGAAAGTATAGGAATTGCCAACTGATTGATGGCTTACATCTTATTCCGTGATGTTAAAGCGCTTTTCAATAATGATTTTAATCTATAGTATTCTTTACTGATCTTTTCTCTCAGTAATTTCTGCTTGAATGTCATTCTTCCTTCTACCTTGAAATATATATATATATATATATATATATATATATGCCTTCATGTTCAAGTTCCTTGATGTCACAGCTCTCAACCAGGGGCTCCTATGTGGCTGCAGCAATGTCCCTTCTCTCACACATCACGTACATGTAGTGCCTGACATGTGCTAATGATTCCTATGATCACTGCGCTATTACAGTATATATTTGCAGTTTTAGTTCTGAAAGATATGGATATGATGGTTTCAGAAAGATGTCAAGCACCTATGGCAGTCCCAAATAACTCTGCTTAGTGCCAATATGCACATCCTCTCAAATGTCATGTATCCCTGTAGTGGACAAGACCTAGTTTCAGGGCTATGATAACCATGAGGCAAGACTAGGCAGCTGGCTAGGATTACAGTCCTTGGGGAATGGCAAAGGGGAGCATCCATAAGATCCTAACATTTATCCTGACAGTCACAGACAGTCAAAGAACCACTATCACATACTTTCACCTGTAGGGAGAGTGGGCACACACATACATAAGAATCAGTATCTCACGGTTGAACGTATGATGTCCTATTATGCATTACTACAGATCGGTAGCGAGAATGGTGGTGTGAGGATATTAGGGTGGGGGCGTTAGGGTACACATAAGTGTCAGGAACAAGGGAGTCCTGAGGGACTGCTGACAGAAGAGCTGCTACTGCTGGGAAGAAATCTGCACTTGTAAGTATTTACCTGCTGGGAAATTCTCATAATCTTGGGGAAAAGGGAATACTTTGGGTTTAAGCTGATAAAATCGGTCTCTTTTAAAATCCTGTGTTTTATTAAGCCAGTTAGGGAATAGTATAACAAGTCAACTTTCAGTTAGTATTCATTTCCCACCCTCCACCCCAGGCATAATCTGATTTACAGCCTCTTAAAACAGTTAAGGGGAAAAAGAATGATCTTATTCATTTTCAGGTTTAACTGGTTATCTTCATCAGCAAGTTGCTAGGCCTTAGGAATAGATTAATTAAGATCTTCCAGTTCATCTTGAGGTGAACACTAAGAGGCCAATTCTGTCCTGCACATCCTGACCCTGTACGGCCAGGCAGAATCAAGGCGTGCAAGCAGCGGTAGCTCCTGATTCCGATCCTGCGGGGGCTAGACGTGCCTGCGGGGGCTAGACGTGCCTGCGGGATCAGAATCGAGTCTACCAACCTGGACTTGCAGGCCGGCCCCAATTCTGATCAGCCACACGCCCAGCCACATACCCGGCTAACTCCAACAGGAGCCACAATGACCGGCTGACACACAGAGCTATGTTTCTCTGCAGCCCGACCCCTGATCGGGCCTTCCAAGGTCTGGGTTGGGCTGCGAGGAACCCCCTGCACCCCCTCACCTGCTCCTCCAGGTCCCACATCACAATCCCCTGCCTTCCAGGGAGACTTACTTCACCTTCAAGGTGGAATAAGTCCCCTGTCGACATTGAAAGCCCCGGACATACAGGGCCAATCTTGGAATCGGCCCTGTACGTCCGGGGTCCCGCCCTCAATCCACCTCCAACCACCCCCTCCCGCCCCCATCTAAGGCTTCCCGTATAACAGAACTGTTCATATGGGGATCCTTTGCACCGGGAGCGGCAGGGAAACAAACAGCGGGGATGTATTTCCTGCCTGGACGTACATCCCCACTGTTCGTGGTACAGAATGACCCCCTAAACAAAGTCTCTTAAACCTATTAGGTAGAATTGCATTGGTTCAAGTATCCTTATTCCCCTAGCAACTTTAAATAACTGAATAACTTTAAATAGCTAAACAAATCTTTAAAACTAAGATGCAGACAGCAGTTCAGCAGTAAAGTGAGGGCTATCAAGTCTTTTACACTGAGTGTTACATGTATGATTTTCTCCCGGTTGGTGAGAGGTCCTCTATGCAAAGAGCTCTTTGCTGTCAGGGAATGAGTCCAATCTCTGGCGGCTAGAGTAACAGATTTGGAGGAGCTGACAATAGAGAGGTACATAGATGGCCTACAGGGACATAGTAGAGAAGTCCCATCTCCAGTCTTGCAGCCTTTCTGCTCCCATGGAGGAAGGAGGTCACATGAAAAGAGAGGATCATCTTGATGTGGAAGAAAGTGATCCTATAGCTAGGACTTGTCCTCCAAGTGATTTAATAACCTCTCACACTGAGGAAGTGTATACAGGGACATGCGCCCGAGAGGGAAGAGTTAGGATGGCCACTATAGTTGATGATTTGATTAATAGGCATGAAGATAGCTGGGTGGTTGGTGGATGTGAGGATCACCAAGTGTGAAGGCGGCAGACCTCACACACAACCTAGATAGAGTTTAGATAGTGCTGAGGAGGAGCCTGTTGTCTTGGTACATGTTGGTATCAATAACAAAGAAAAGTGTGGGAGGAAGGTAATGGAAGCCAAATTTAGGATTTTAGGTAGAAAGTTGAAATTGAGAACTTCCAGGGTAATGTTCTCAGAAATGAACATAAGAACATAAAATATGCAATACTGGATCAGACCAAGGTCCATCAAGCCCAGTATCCTGTTTCCAACAGTGGCCAATCTAGGTCATAAGTACCTAGCAGTTTCCCCAAAAGACACAGGTTCCTCAGTGCTTGTATTGGGTCAAGCAATGATATCCCGGGTCCCTTTTAATAATGGTTTATGAACCTTTCTTCCAGGAACTTGTTCAAACCTTTTTTAAACCCAGCTACACTAACAGCTTTTATTACAGCCTCCGGTAACAAATTCCAGAGTTTGATTACAGGTTGAGTGAAAAAATATTTTCTCTTATTAGTCTTAAATAGTTTACCCTGTAGCTTCATTGCATGTCCCCTAGTCTTTCTATATTCTGATGAGATAAACAAATGATCTACGTTTACCTGTTCCACTCCATTCATTAATTTATAGACCTCTATCATATCTCCCCTTAGCCGTCTCTTTTCCAGGTTGAAGAGCCCTAACCTTTTTAGCCTCTCTTCATAGGGGTATCCTTCCATCCTCTTTACCATTTTGGTGGCTCTTCTCTGTACCTTTTCTAATAACGCTATATCCTTTTTAAGATACTGCGACCAGAACTGTACACAATATTCAAGGTGTGCTCGCACCATGGAACGATACAGAGGCATTATAATATCCTTTGTTTTATTTTCCATTCCCTTCCTTATGATACCTAGCATTCTATTTGCTCTCTTGGCTACCACTGCACACTGGGCGGAGGGTTTTAACATGTTATCCACAATGACGCCTAAATCTTTTTCCTGGGTTGTGGTTCCTAATGTGTAACCTTGCATCGTGTAACCATAGTTTGGGTTTTTCTTTCTTAGGTGCACAACTTTGCACTTGTCCACATTAAATTTCATCTGCCATTTGGATGCCTGGTCTTCCAATTTATCAAAGTCCTCTTGCAATTTTTCACAATCCTCATGGATTTTAACAACTTTAAATAGTTTTGTGTCATCTGCAAATTTGATAACCTCACTCGTTATTCCCTTTTCCAGGTCATTTATGAATATGTCAAAAAGCAGCGGACCCAGCACAGATCCCTGGGGTACTCCACTATTAACCTTTTTCCATTGGGAAAATTGGCCATTTAGCCCTACCCTCTGCTTTCTATCTTTTAACCAGTTCCTAATCGACAATAGTACACTGCCTCCTATCCCATGACGTTTTAGTTTTGCCAAAGGTCTCTGATGAAGGTCTCTTGTCAAAGGCTTTCTGAAAGTCCAGATATACTATATCTACTGACTCACCTTTGTCTACCTGTTTATTCACACCTTCAAAAAAAACAACAGATTAGTAAGACAAGATCTTCCATGTCTAAAGCCATGTTGGCTATCTCCCATTAAGCCATGACTATCTACATGTTTAGTAATTTTGTTCTTTAAGATGGTTTCTACCATTTTTCCTGGTACTGATGTCAGGCTCACCGGTCTGTAATTTCCCAGATCACCCCTGGAACCCTTTTTAAAAATTGGCGTTGCATTGGCCATCCTCCAATCTTCAGGTATTACAGATGATTTTAATGATAGTTCACAGATTACTAATAGCAGGTCTGCAATCTCTTATTTCAGTTTTTCAACACCCTTGGATGTATACCATCCAGTCCAGGTGATTTGCTATTCTTCAGTTTATCAAATAGCTGTAATACATCTTCGTGGTGTATCGATATTTCTTTCAATTCTTCCGCAGTATCACCTTTAAATACCACTTCAGTCATGGGTAACATCCCTACATCTTCCTCAGTAAAGACCAAAGCAAAGAATTCATTCAATCTCTCCGCTATAGCCTTGTCCCCTCTTACTGCCTCTTTTACTCCTCTATCATCTAATGGTCCAACAGACTCTCTCATAGGTTTTTTGTATGAATGCACACGAAAAAGTCTTTATTACGCGTTTTTGCTTCCACAGCAAGTTTCTTCTCAAATTCTCTCTTTGCCTGTCTTATCAATGCCTTGCATTTAACTTGCCAGTGCTTGTGCTGTTTCCCATTTTCGTCATTTGGCTCTTTTTTCCATTTCCTCAAAGATGCTTTTTTGGCAACAACAGCCTCTTTGACCTCACCTTTAAACCATGCTGGCAGTTTTTTAGACTTCCATCCACTTTTCTTAAAGCATGGAATACAGCTGGTCTGGGCTTCCAAGATAGTATTTTTAAACAACACCAAAGCTTGATGTAAGTCTTTAACCTTTGCAACTGCTCCTTTTAGTTTTTTCTTAACTATTTTCCTCATTTTATTATAGTCTCCCTTTTGAAAGTTAAAAGGTAGTACTGTGGATTTCCTTATCATTCCTCCTCCATTATCAAATGTGATCATCCTATGATCACTATTGCCAGGTGGCCCCAACACCCTTATCTCTTGCACCAGATCTGGTGTTCCACTAAGGACTAAGTTCAAGATGGCTTCCCCTCTGGTCAGTAAATGAACCAACTGCTCTAAGAAGCAGTCATTTATTTCATCTAGAAACTTTATCTCCCTAGCATGTCCTGCCTTGACAATGACCCAGTCAATACCGGGGTAATTGAAATCACCCATTATTATTACTGTTCTGTAACTTTTGTTAGCTTCCATGATTTCTTAAAGCATTTCATCATCCATTTGTTCATTCTGGCCAGGCGGTCGATAGTACAACCCCACTGCCATCGCCTTCTCCGTTTTACATGGAATTTCAAACCATAGAGATTCTACAGCGAATTTAGTTTCCTACAAAACTTGAATCCTTTGTGACTCAATGCCCTCTCTAACATAGAGCGCAACCCCTCCACCAATTTGATCAGCTCTATCATTACGATATAGTTTGTACCCAGGTATCACAGTGTCCCACTGGTTGTCCTCCTTCCACCATGTCTCTGAGATACCAATCATATCTAACTTCTCATTTAGTGCTATATATTCTAACTCTCCCATCTTATTTTTTAGACTTCTAGCATTTGCATACAAGCATTTTAGAGACTGTATTTTATTCATATTAATCTGGTTATCGGTAGGCAGGGGTAATTTGTAATCTTTAAGCTCTTTCTGCTCTGTACTCAAGGGCATTTGGGCTGCCTTTGTCTTTATTGGAACCTCTCTGCTGATGTGCCCTAACTTCATTTTCGAGGTAGTATCCTTCAAGGATACATTGTTCCGAACCAAGTGCTCTTGGGCGACTGTCGGCTTTCCCCTATTATCTAGTTTAAAAGTTGCTTTATCTCCTTTTTAAAGGTTAATGCCAGCAGCCTGGTTCATTCCCAGTTAAGGTGAAGCCCATCCCTTCGGAAGAGCCCCTCCTTTCCCCAGAATGTTCCCCAGTTCCTAACAAATCCAAAACCCTCATCCTTGCACCATTGTCTCATCCACACATTGAGACTCCGGAGCTCCGCCTGCCTTTTGGGTCCTGCGTGTGGAACAGGAAGCATTTTGGAGAACGCTACCCTGGAAGTTCTGGATTTCAACTTCCTACCTAAAAGCCTAAGTTTAGCCTCCAGAACTTCCCTACCTCATTTTCCTATGTCATTGGTACCGATATGTACCAAGACAGCAGACTCCTCCCCAGCACTATCTAAGACCTTGTCTAGGTGGCGCGTGAAGTCCGTTACCTTTGCACCAGGCAGGCATGTTACGAGATGATCCTCACTTCCACCAGCCACCCAGCTATCTACATGCCTAATGATTGAATCACCAACTATAACGGTTGTCCTAACCCTTCCCTCATGGGCACATGGCCCTTGAGAAACTTCCTCGGTGCGAGAGGGTTTTACATCCATCCCATTCCAAGTGCAGGACCCAAGAGGCAGGCAGAGCTCCACAGTCTCAATGCATGGATGAGACAATGGTGCAAGGAAGAGAGTTTCGAATTTGTTAAAAATTGTGCAACTTTCTGGGGAAAGGGGCAGGCTTTTCGGAAAGGATGGGCTCCATCTTAACCAGGGTGGAATCAGGCTGGTGGAATTAACCTTTGAAAAGGAGACAGACAGCTTTTAACTAGATAATGGGAGGAAGTCGATAGTCGCCCAAGAGCGCATGGTTCAGAATGATGTATTTATTTATTTATTTAACTGTGTTTATATTCCACTGATCTACAAGTCTAAGCAGTTTACATAAAACAACTTGGCCTGGAACGGCTTACATGGAACAGTAATAATTTAGTGAATTACATGGAACAATAAACAATTGTGGTGTAACATAAGATCAAAATATATAACATCAAACATCTAACTGTATTGGAATAATAATATGTAGTGGGGCTGAGGGTTGGGTGAGGATGAGAGTTGGGCTGGGAAAGGGAAGATACTAGCAAAACTACTACTACTATTACTGATCATTTGTAGAGTGTTACAAGCATACACAACACTGTACAGACGCATGTGAAAGAAACAGGGAAGTTAGGGCAATACAGAGGTTCCAAAATAGTAAAAGTATTCTAGATTTCGGTAAGTAAAGAGCAGACAAAGATGAAAGATACCATATTACCCCTCCCATCTGGGAACCAGATTGTTAATATGAACAAATTACAAAGTTTGAAATGCCTGTATGCAAATGCTAGATATCTAAAACATAAGATGGGCGTGCTAGAATATATAGCACGAAATGGAAGGTTAGATATAATTAACATTTCAGAGACCTGATGGAAGGAGGACAACCAATAGGACACTGTGATACTTGGGTACAAATCATATCACAATAGCAGGATAGATCAAGTTGGTTGAGGTGTTAAAGAGGGTATTGAGTCAAACAGGACGAAGGTTTTGCAGGAAATAAAATACACTGTAGAATCTCTATAGATAGAAATTCCATATAAAAAGGGGCGGCAATGGCATTCGGGATATACTACCAACCACCTGGCCAGAATGAACAGATTAATGAAGAAATGCTAAAAGAAATTAGGGAAACTAACAAAAGTTATAACAGTAATAATGGGTGATTCTCCGTGGACAAACAGGGAAAAAGTCCTAACGTATGGGTGACATCATCCGATGGAGCCCTGTGCGGGAGTATTCTCAGCTCCTTCTGGAAACTTTTGGAAGCTTCTCTGTGCATGTGTGCATCTTCCCGCCCACTGCCACAGTGTCATTTCACCTCCGTTTTTCCAAAGAGCCCTATGGGTGTGTCTATTTCTGTTCATCATCAGGTATTTCTAATTGAAGGTGAATGTATTTTTAAAGCCTTGCAGTCCGCAATTCTTGCCATTGGTTTTTTGAAGTCTCTTCATAAACATATGTTTTAGGTCATGCACCTTTTTTCAGTGGCAAGATACTCACGCCATTGATGATCAAAGGGTCTCTACACCTTAAGATCACTCCAACGGCACTTCGGTGCATAGTTATACCCCTCCCCCCGAAGAAGGCGTTAGCCGAAACGCGTTGGGGACTCAAATAAAGCACCCTTTTAAGCAACTGTGTTCATCTCTTGCTTCTGCTTGTTGTGCACCCAAGATTTGTCTGCAGAAGCTCCGCTCTCCTTGTGCCTTATTTTTCTTTAGATAGTCATTTAAAGTTTCCTTTATATTCTGTAGCCCCATTGCCCCCTTAGGCGTTGGTGCTTTGACCAAATGCGTGTGTAAATTTTTTCCCTCAAAAATCGAGTTGTTTGATTTCACTGCAGCTATTTTTCTGGATGATATGTCACAAAAACCAACCAGCAGGATTATGAACTATTCCAGGTGCTTGAGGGCCATATTCATAATAGTCATTCACAACTGGTGCCTTCAGTACATGGGACCAAATTATCAGCCCTCTTTTTGTAATATGTGTTTGTAGATAGCAAAAAGAGGGCTCAAGGCTTGAGAAAAGTAGTGCAAAACCATTTTTAGTGCTAAGAGGTCCGATCCATCGGCATAGACTGCACCGGTTTCAATCGCATCAAAGGCTGCATCGGACCCTGGCAGTGCATTGACATCGAGGAATCCTCGAGCCCACTTGGAGCCGAGCACCCATTGTACCCTGGAGCATCGGCCATCAATCAATGTTTGCCCAAAGGTGAAGAAGAATTCGTCTTCATCTTTATCAATGCCGAGGGGTGATAGTGTCGAGCATCGAGTGGAGGATCGAATGCATCAATGTTGGTCCTCCAAGGCATGGTATCAACAGCAAAAAGGGTTTGCAGGAGTGCCCTCTAAGTAGTCCTGAAGAGAGGAGCCATTGCCTTACTGTATGCTGAGATCAAGCAGCAGATACACCCTCTCAGGATCTAGGAACATCAACCAATGTTGCTGTGGACCCGCAGCCTTTGAAGATGTCAATTATGGAGAAATGTCTATTGAGGAATGCATCTGCAGCATGTCAGTGCCTCGACATTAGCAGCAGTCCAGCTGATCTTTGAAAGCATAGAGTGCCTATGGGAGAGGCATTGACAAAGGGGCATCAAAGGGCCCCAACACCAGAGCCTGCCCAGTCAATTACTCTTTGTAGTGCATTGGGGTCTGATGCTCTCCTGAAGTCTAGAAAGTCATCAGTGCATCAATGCTCCTAGAGGAGCTCCTGATCCCCAAAGGGCAGGAGAGTCATCTAGGCCAAGACTCAGAGGTATTTTGATTTTCTCTTTGAGTCAGACTCAGAAGGCTGGATCACGGATGTTGAGTCTGAAGACATGTTGGAGAACAGGTCCACAGAGCCTCCATTTGATTCTTCATCTCATGAGAAGTGTAAATCACTTCCTGAGGATATGGCTTTCCAGGATTTTGTAAGGGATATTGCTAAGAGCAGATCTGGAAATCCTTCAGTACTCCTCTAACCCTAAGGAAGCGGTGACAGTGCCCATGCACCACATCCTTCAGAGAGCACAGATAAGAATGTGGGAGAACCCCCAGACGATACCTCCTGTTAGTAGAACGCTTGTCTTTAGGTATAGAGTTCAAAAGGCTCCTGGATTTAAGAAACCCCAGTTTCCTCACTATTCTTTGGTGGTCAAATCCGCCCTTAAAAGATCTAAAAATTCCAAGGAGGGAAGCTTGGACATTAGACTCTTTTGGGAGAAGGGTTTTCCAGAGCTCCATGCTTGCGGCCTGCATAGCCTCTTGCCAACTCTACCAGAGAGACTGGAACAGTATTGTTCCCTGGTGAGACATGATAAGGACTGTTCAAAGTTCATGGGATAAACAGCATGGAATTTGTATACCTTTTTGGGAACCTGACAGTTACTTGTTCCTGTTGGAAACAGGATACTGGGCTTGATGGACCCTTGTTGGTCTGACCCAGTATGACATATCTTATGTTCTTATGTTCAAATCCAAGGGCCTTTACTCAATCCTCATCCTTCTTGACCTTTCTGCTGCTTTTGACACCGCTGACCACCACCCTTCTCCTTGATACCTTGTCCTCACTTGGTTTTAAGGGCTCTATTCTATCCTGGCTCTCTTCTTATCTCTCCCACCACACTTTTAGTGTTTCTTCTGGTGGATCCACCTCTACTGTTATTCTGCTCTCAGTTGGTGTACCCCAAGGGTCTGTCTGGGACCACTCCTTTTCTCTATATATACTCAGTCCCTTGGTGCACACATCTCCTCCAATGGTTTTCAGTAACCGTAATAACACACCTGTAACAGGTGTTCTCCAGGGACAGCAGGAATCAGTCCTCACATATGAGTGACGGCAGTAACCTCTCCCCAGCTTTCAAAGAAAGCCTTTGGGAAATGCACCACGCATGCGTGGTCCCCTTGCCATCTAAGAAAGCAACTCCATGGGGAGGAGAGAGAGATGTGAGGACTGATTCCTGCTGTCCCTGGAGAACACCTATTTCAGGTGAGTATCTGTGCTTTCTCCAGGAACAAGCAGGAAGTCAGTCCTCACATATGGAACTCCCCAGCTACAGGCTACCATAAAAAATCTCTAAAAGCCATGAGTGACCAGAAAAAGGTGAACTGTGAGAAGTAGCAACGGAGTCAAGGAATAGCAGACCAACAAGCAGCTCCAAGTATCAAGTCAGGAACCAGTTCTCCTGTAGCCTGAACAAACCGAAGGGCCGGAGAGCAGGAGTTGCCTTACACGCCAAACAAATGACGGAGTACTGCCTGGCTGAAGGCACTGTCCTGGCGGGACTGCCTCTCCAGGCAGTAATGAGCTGCAAACGTATGGACTGAGGACCAGGTAGTGGCCTGGCATATCTCCACCAAAGGAACGGAGTGCAGGTTCGCCACAGATGCCGCCATGGCACTGATGCTAAGTGCCATGACAGGGCGCTCCAGTGAGAGACCAGCCTGCTTGTAAGCAAATGCAATGCAGTCCGCCACCAAATGGACAGGGTACGCTTAGAGACTGCTGTCCCAGGCTGATTTGGGTCATAGAAGACGAAGAACTGTGAGGAGCAATGGTGGGCCTGGATACGCTACAGGTAAAAGGCCAGGGCCCGCTTACAGTCCAATGTGTGGAGAATGACCACTGCCCTGTTGGCATGGGACCACGGGAAGAATGTTGGAAGCACCACCTCCTGATTGAGGTGGAATGGAGAAACCACCTTTGGGAGAAACTTGTGGTGCGTGAGAAGCATGATCCTGTTCTTGTAAAACCTCGTATAAGGTGGGTGAGCCACCAGGGCCTACAGCTCATTGACCCTGCAAACGGAGGTGAGCACCACGAGGAAGCCCACCTTCTAGGAGAGATATTTGAAGTGGCATGAGCCAAGAGGCTCAAATGGTGGTGCGGTAAGTTTTGAAAGAACTATTTGAGGTGTTACTCCATTGCCAGGGGGGGCGGAGTGAATGGGTGCTCTTGAGAGTAATAGGCCCCTCAGGAAACGAGTCATAAGGGACTGTGGAGAGGGGCTTGCCTATGACAAGATGATGGTGCGCCGAAAGCACGCTAAGGTGTACTCTGACAGAGTTGGACTTCAGCTCTGCCTGGAACAGGTGAAGCAGGTGCTGCAGGACCAACTGGACTGAACAGAAGAAGGGGTTGATCCACTTCTCCACCACCAAACCGAGAATCTCTGCCACTTGAAGGCGTAGGCCCAGTGGGTGAAAGGTTTGCAGGAAGCCAGAAGGACTGCCTCCATCTTGTTGGAGAGATTGAAGTGGGCCAATGCTACCCTTTCAGCAGCCAAGCTGTCAAAGACAGGGACTCCAGACTGGGTTGCAGGAGGGAACTGTCTTCCTGCGAGAGCAGGCCTGATCACAGCCCAGGGGTTGCCTGGGACAGCCGGAGGAGCAGCGGATGAACCCCAGGTGTTCCAGAATGAGGATGGTATGGGCTGTCGCCTGATGAGCCTCAGTGGCGGTGTTGCTCTTTATGAGCCAGTCGTCCAGATAGGGGAAGACAAATACCCCCTGGAGGTGCAGGAAGGTGGCAAACACCACTAGGCACTTGGTGAAGATCCTCGGGGCAGAGGTCAAACTGAACGGTAGAACCCTGTACTGATAGTGGCAGCCTTCTACCATAAAGCGGAGGTACTGCCTGTGAAGGGGGTGTGTGTATATGCATCTTTTAGATTCAAGAAGCATAGCCAGTCTCCCTGCTGGAGGTATGGTAGTAATGTTCCAAGGGAAAGCACCTTTAATTTCTCCCTCACCAGGAACCAGATAAGAGTCTCACAGGTCTAGGATGGGTCAAAAGCCTTTGGTCCTTTTGGGCACCAGGAAGTAGCAGGAGTAGAACCCTTTGCCCCCAAAGTGGGAGGGGGACAGGTTCCATGGCCCTGTCTGCCACAAGACTTTCAGGTTCCTGCTGAAGCAGGCCCCGGTGAAGAGGATGCATTGGGAACTTTCCCAGAAAGAATGGCAGGGGCATCTGTTCGAGGTGGGGGAGGTAGCCCACCTGCACCACCTGCAAGGCTCACGCATCAGTTGGCAAAAAATAAAAGATGCCCCACCGTATGCTGCGGGGAAGGATCTTCCAAGGGAAGAGAGGCTATGCCCCCCCCCCCCAGGTTGCACCTGAGGCATGGTTTGGGGCTTGGGGACCTTAGGCTTACGAGGGCCATGCCTTTGTCCCTTGGCCTGCTGGTCCTTTTGGGGAGCTGGGAAGGCCGAGTACTGAGGGTAGTTTCCGTAAGCCTTCCTCTTTTCAGGTAAAGGGGCTTCTTACCCAAAGCCTTTGTTTGGGAAGGGTCAGCGGTGTTCTTAGAGAGCCTGGTCCTGGTCATGAAATTAGATTCCAACTCAGCAGCGTCTGTTATAGGCTTGCTAAATAGGTTCTCTCTCTGGCAAGGGACATTGACCAACTTGTCCTGCACCCATTGCTCCAAGTCAGAAGACTGTAGCCAGGCATGGCAGCGGGCACTAATGCCCACCACTGCTACTCTAATTGCTGACTCAAAGCCATCATAGACCGCTCGAGTCATAAATCTGGAGCACTCCCTGACCGTGACCAGGATCTGGAACTGCTGAAGAGGTTTCTCAGAGAGACCAGCTGAGAACCCAGTGAGTTCCCTTGCGTGTCCTGCAGGTAAATGCCCATGTAGATGTTCAGCTGGTAAGCCTGGATCTGGCTGATGAGCATCAAGCCCTGGAAGCACTTCCTGCCCAGGGTATCTATGGCATGGACCTCCCTATCCGGGGGCACTGAGGACTGCATTTTCTGACTTTTGAGCCTACACATGGCCGATACCATGGAATTGTGAGGCAGTTGAGCTTTTTGGAAGCCAAGGCTCTGGCGGACCTGGTACATCGAGTCCAGCCGCCTGCTTACAATGGGAACAGAGATTGGGGTCTTCCACATACAGAAGAGCAGCCATGCAGGATAGTGGAGACAGGGACTGTTAGGGCCTCTTTGGGGGGGCCTCATACTGGAGGATCTTGAGGTCCTCCGCCCGAGGCTCCTCCTTGGACTCAGTGGTGAAAGTAAGAGCCTTTGCCATATCTCTCACAAAGTCCAGGAAGGTCAGATCCTCAGGTGGGGACTGGCGCCGGACCTCTGAAGGAGAAGAGTCTGAGGAGTCAAGTGTCTGGGGACTCATCATCCTTGGTCTCCCAGTCCGACCCAGAGTCAGAGGAGACCTCGAGGATACTCTGAGCCTTGGGCTTGTGCCCCAACCCTAATGGCCTGGGGGTTCCGATGCCCCTGCAATCTGAGTCAGGTGCACTGTGTGGGGAAGTCCTCAGCCCTGAGTGGGACCAGGACTGGGCCCAAGGTGCCTCCTGAGTCCAATAGCGCTCAAAGATCAGCCCCACCTCTGGAGGTGGGCCCTCACTGTGGAGGGACTGGTGGTTGGGAGTGATGACTCGGAGAAACCAGGCATCAGAACCCGCTGTTGGGTCATGAAAGCAGACAAACTGCATTCTAAGCCACCATCCTGGCCTTGATGCCAGATGACTCCGCAGCCACCGGAATGGGTACTGAGGATCTTGGGCCTGGTGCCGTTGAAGGGGTGTCCTTGACGAGGATGGCCTCAGATGATCGAGACCAATCTCCAGATGCTGATGGCATTGTCTCCCACCAGGGCAGCTTCAAGGGCTACTCCTGGCTATCACCCTCAGCCTCACATTGAGAGCTTGGAGGCTAGGGGCCATGGAACTTCCCCATGGTCCCAGACTCATCACCCAAGGAGGCCACTGATGATGTCAGGCTCTTTGAGGGGCATCTGTCCCCGAGGAAGCCCCAGCTCAACACTCCATGACCTCGAGGCTCCGAGGCAGCATGGTCGCCGCATGAGGCAGAGGCCTCTGCGGCAGCCCTCGAGGAGGCTGGTCCCACAGTCTACTACGAGGCTAAGTCAGTCTTGTGGAAAATGGAGTCGTGTTGCTTCTTATGGCCTCGGATGGACTTAGGGGTCATCTGCTGGCAGAGACCACAAGCCAAGGCATCATGATCCAGCCTGAGGCACCGAAGGCAAAAATCTTGCGAATCCGTGCATGACATATTGTGTGCACAATGGTCCACAAGGCTTGAAGCCACTGACTGAGGCTATGGCAGGGAAGATGGTCCCCGTTAGGTTAAACTCTCTTAGCCCAGCCAGAAAGGGCATGAAAACCCATGCACCAGAGAAAAACACCCCAGGGGGAAAAGAAAAGGAACCCGAAGAAAAAATGCAACACTGAAGGCAAGCAGACTCGGGAGGCGGGAGGGCACTGGTACACACCAGAGAAAGAATCAAAGAAAAACTCAACTTTTTCTGGGGGGAACAGACAAATGTCCAATGAGCTCCATAGAAAAAAGGAGACTGAGACAAGATGGCACCCTTAGGCAG
Organism: Ichthyophis bannanicus; assembly: GCA_033557465.1. Classification (NCBI taxonomy): domain Eukaryota; kingdom Metazoa; phylum Chordata; class Amphibia; order Gymnophiona; family Ichthyophiidae; genus Ichthyophis; species Ichthyophis bannanicus. The sequence continues at coordinate 351,948,436 of CM066036.1, read as the reverse complement.
GAAGGGGACCACGCATGTGTGGTGCATTTCCCAAAGGCTTTTTTTGAAACTTGGGGCGAGGTTACTGCACAGGCTCCGTTGGTGCCAACATCACCCATATGTGAGGACTGACTTTCTGTTTGTTCCTGGAGGACCATATTTATACTGATGACTCTCAAATCTACCTCTCTATACCTGAAATCTCTCCAGAAATCCAGGCCCGTATTTCTGCTTACCTCTCTGACATTGCTGCCTGGATGTCTCACCGCTATTTGAAATTGAACATGGCCAAAACTAAGCTTCTTATCTTTCCCCCTAAACCCACCACCCCTTCCTCCTTTCTCCATTTCTGTGGATTCCACTACTACTACTGAGCATTTGTATAGCATTACCAGTCATACGCAGCGCTGTACAGACATATAAGAGACGGTCCCAGCTCATCAGAGCTTACAGTCTATTCAAGACAAAACACAGAGTATACATCTAGATAAGACAATCTAGTCAAGAAAAACCACAGAGCTTAAATCTAGATAAGACAAGACACAGGAGGTGTATGCAGGGATAAAACAAGAGACAGAAGGTATAAGCAGGGGTAAAACAGGGGATATGACACAGAAGGTGTAAGCAGGGGTAAAACAAGGGACAGAAGGTGTAAGCAGGGGTAAAACAGGGGACAGAAGGTGTAAGCAGGGGTAAAACAAGGGAAAGAAAAAAGGAGATCAGGTGAGTCTAGATCCAAAAGCAGCAGCGAAGAGGTGAGCTTTCAACCTGGATTTTAAGAGGGTTAGAGAAGATACCTGGCGTACCGACAGAGGTAGTTTGTTCCAGGCGTAAGGTGCAGCAAGGTGAAAGGATAATGCTTTACTCTTTCCTTTTTCTTTGACTCGCAGCTTTGGGGTCTGTTTGACTTCTCCCTCTTCTCCACACACATCCAAATGATAGCTAAAACCTGTCGGTTCTTTCTCTAAAACATCAGTAAAATTCATCCCTTCCTTTCTGAGCACACTACTAAGACACTTATCCACACTTTAGTCACCTCCTGTCTAGACTATTGCAACTTCCTCCTTGCTGGTCTCCCTCTGAATCATCTTTCTCCCCTTCAATCTGTTCAAAATTCAGCTGCATGGCTAATCTCTCACGATGTTCATGTAAGCCCTTCAAGTCACTTCATTGGCTCCCTATCTATTTCCATATCCATTCAAAATTATTCTACTGTAAGTGCTTTTATTCTGCTGCTTCTCACTACCTTTCCTCTTGTATCTCTCCCCTCACCTCTCTGTGGGAACTCTGCTCTTCTGGCAGACCATTTCTATCTGTGCCCTTCTCTTCCATTGCCAATTCCAGACTTTGATCTTTCCACTTTGCTGCTCCTTATGCTTGGAACAAACTACCTGAGTCAGTTTGTCAGGCTCTATCTCTGGCCCTTTTCAAATCAAGGCTGAAAACTCACCTCTTCGAGGCTGTTTTTGAATCCCGATCAACATAGTCTCCTGCTCTACAACTATGTGTTTCCTTCCCATTCCCCTAGACATATCCTAGTCCCCAGCTGTTGTGTTGTCTGTCTTGACTAGATTGTAAGCGTTGATGAGAAGGGACTGTCTCTTACATTTTTCTGTATAGCACTTTGTACACCTTGTAGTGCTATGTAGGGGGAGAAAGAGGACTCAAGATGGCCACTGAGATCTTTGCCTGGTTAAATGCCTAAATGTAAAGGGAAGGCAAGGGTCTTTCCCTCGAGCCCCAGCCTCCTGTAAGTGGTCCGATCAATCATTTTATTGAACTTACTCAGGTGCAGAAACAAGATATACGTTCCGGCTTGGCTGCAACAACAGAGGAGAGTTTGCCGCCGCCTTCAGACTTTGAGACCTCACTTTCTCCTGTCAAGAGAACGCCGCCGCTGTGCCCTGCTGTTCTGAGCCTGGCCCCTGCAGTTCTGGCGTTTCCTTCCTCGTTTGCTGGGGAATAGCAGGAAGCCAATTGAGGAGATACTGCATGTGTTTTGACCCAGTTGTCTCCTGGTGTTTCCGGGGAGGCTTCGAGCATGTTGCGGCAGGCAGAAGCTCTGACGGTCAGTGACTTAGTTGCTGAAGGTATGCCATTTCAGCCTTCTTCTCTTTCAACCTCCACTCCGGCGCCTATTCTTCCTTCTAGACCACAAATTTTCACCTTAGAAGTAATTTGGGATGCGATTGTTTCACTTTCTGATGTGGTGAATAGACAGACTTTGGCTCTTTCCTCCAGGATCCAGGAAAACTCGGTCCGAATTGATTCTACTGTGACTAACCTGGAAAATGTTAAATTGCAAGTGGAAGATCATGGAAGTCAGTTGGTAACACTTTCTGAATCAAATTCGATTGTGCTTAAAGATAATGTGGCTCTTCGATATAAGATGGTGGTTTTGGAAAATGCAGCGAGAGCTATGAATTTGAGGGTTTTGAACTTTCCTAAGGTTAGGGGCATTATGGCCTTGGATATGTTTAAATGATATTTGGTTGAAGTTTTAAGAGTTCCTCCAGACCTAATTCCACCTTTAACAAAGGTCTATTATCTCCCAACAGGGAAAAAAGAACCAGTGACTCCAAGAGAGGATTCTAATTTAGAAGTTTTGAATGTGTCTGAGTTACTTGAGAGGTCCGGTGGCGAGATTTATATTTCTTCCAACCTGTTGGTTTCATGCGCATTGGTTACGGATAAAGAATGATTGCTGAAAATGTTCTTCAAGAAGAGATTGGAGACCTTCTGTGGTCACACAATTTCTATGTTCCCTGATATAACTAAAGAGACGCAGAAGAGGAGGAAGCAATTCCTATTACATAAACCTGGAGTTTTGCAGATTGGGGGGTCTTTTTATTTAAGATTCCCTTGTAAATGTTTGGTAGTAAGATATGTTTTTTCCCAACATACTGATCTTGCTACCTTCATTAATGCTATTGACCGGTTTGTGTCAGAGTAATACTGTTATATAACCTCTCCTTAATATGATTGCCTGAGTTCTCAGGGTCCATTTTTGAGTTTCTTATATTGTTATGTTTCTTCTTGTTACGTCTGAGGTTCTCTTGCCTTAGGCACTTGTTAGGTTTTTCTCCCCCCCCCCCCCCATATGTGGACTACAAGAGATTACTTGGGACTTATTCTTCTTTAATATCCAGATTGTTGTCATATTTCTCCTTTTTATCTCTTCTTGTTGTTGTTGTTAAGTGCCGTCGAGTCGGAGTCGACTCATGGCGACCCTCTGGATATCTATCCTAAACTGTGTTCGGTCTTGAGTCAGGCGGCTCATTGTTGACAGACTGGTACCCGTAGCTGCTGTTATTGTATCGATCCATCTCATTGCTGGTCTTCCTCTTTTGCGCTAACCTTCTATCTTGCTAAGCATGATGACTTTCTCTAATAATCTCTCTCTTCGCATGATGTGTCCAAAGTATGAAAGTCGAAGTCTTGTCATCTGAGCTTCTAAAGAAAGCTTAGATTTGATCTCCTCTAGTATCGAATGGTTTGTTCTTCGGGCAGTCCATAGTATACACAGTATTCGCCGCCAGCACCATAATTCAAAGACATCAATTTTCTTCCTGTCTATCTTTTTCACTGTCCAGCTTTCACATCCATATGAAGTTATTGAAAATACCATGCCTTGAACAAGTCAAATCTTTGTATGGAGAGAGACATCTGTGCTCTTGAGAATCTTATCTAGGTCTTTCATAGCCATTCTGAAAAGAGCAATGCGTCATCTGATTTCTTGACTGCTTGTTGCTTCTTTAATGATAGTCGATCCAAGTAGGTTAAAGTTGTTCACAATTTCAATTTCTTCAGCTTCAACGATGAACCTGTTGATTATGCCAGTTGTCATGATCTTTGTTTTCTTTACATTAAGGTGCAGGCCCATTTTGAGACTATGTTCTTTGATTGTGAGAAGCAAATGTTTCAGATCATCTTCACTTTCAGCCAGTAATGTGGTATCATCTGCATAGCGAAGGTTGTTGATGAGTCTTCCACCAATCTTCACACCTCTGCTGTCTTTATACAATCCTGCTTCTCTGATGATTTGTTCTGCATATAAATTAAACAGGTAGGGGGAAAGTATGCAGCCTTGTCTTACACCTTTGCTTATTTTAAACCATTCTGTTTCTCCTTGTTCCGTTCAAACTGCTGCTTCTTGATCAATGTACAGATTGTGCAAGAGTACGATCAGGTGTTCTGGTATACCCATGCTTCTTAATGTGGCCCAGACTTTCTCATGGTTTACACAGTCAAAAGCCTTGCTATAGTCGATAAAGCACAAATAGATATCCTTTTGGTATTCTTTAGTCTTTTCAAGGATCCATCTCACATCCGCAATGATGTCTCTCGTTCCTCGCCCTTTCCTGAACCCTGCTTGCACTTCAAAGGTAGTTCTTGTTCCAGGTATGTTTGTAGTCTCTTGAATAATCTTCAGTAGAATCTGGGATCAGAGCGATTGTGGGATCAGAGCGATTGTGCGATAATTTCCACAGTCAGTTGGATCACCTTTCTTTAGTATTGGTATAAACACAGATCTTTTCCAGTCAGTTGGCCATGATGTTGTCTTCCATATTTCTTGGCAGAGCCTTGTAAGTACGGTAACAGCTGCATCAGATTGCTGTAATACTTCTATGGGAATGCTATCAATGCCTGGTGCTTTGTTCTTTGATAAGGCTTTCAGTGCTGCTTTAACTTCTTCTTTCATCACCAATGGTTCCCAATCATAAGATACAGGTTGAAACAGCTGTTGGTCCACTTGATCTTTATCATATAAAAACTCTGTATATTCCTTCCACCTTTTCTTGATCTTCTCAGCATCATTCAACATAGAACCTTGAGCATCTTGTAGCATTCCAGTTCGAGGCTGGAACTTTTTCTTTAACTCTCGTAGCTTTAGGAAAGCCGATCTTGCTCTTCCTCTAATAGTTTCTGCTTCTATTTCCTTGCATGCGTCGTTGTAGTACTTTTCCTTGTCCTGTCTTGCTGCACATTGGAAATCTCTGTTGAGTTCTGTTATTGTCTTTCTTTCTCCTCTGGCTTTAGCTTCTCTGCGTTTCTGGGCAATTTTCAGACTTTCTTCCATCATCCATTTTGGCCGTTTTTGCTTTTTCACCTTTTGTAGAGACTTCTCACTTTCTTCCAACACAACCTTCTTCATGTCATTCCATAACTCTTCTGGAGCTCTGTCATTTGTATCTAAAGCAGCAAATCGATTTTGCAGGCAGTCTTTAAATTCCAGTGGTATATTCTCAAGGTCATATTTTGCTGCATTCATGAGCGGTTTGCTCTTTTTCAACTTTAGCTTGAGTTTGCATACTAGTAGTTGATGATCTGTATCACAGTCAGCTCCAGGTTTTGTCTTTGTTGATGTTATAGAACTTTTCCATTGTTGACTTCCACAGTTGTAGTCAATTTGATTTTTATACAATCCACTGGGTGAAGTCCATGTGTACAGTTTTTCGCTTGTTGAGATGAATAGATCGTTGGTCTTGCAGAATTCTATCAGTCTTTCTCCAGCTTCATTTCTGTTGCCAAGTCCATATTTTCCTACTACTTTGCCTTCTTCTTTGTTGCCAACTTTTGCGTTCCAGTCATCCATGACTATCAGGATATCCTGTTTGCATGTTCTGTCAATTTCAGCTTGTACTTGTTCATAGAACTCTTCAATTTCATTCTCTTCTGCAGCTGTTGTTGGGGCATATACTTGAATTATAGTTGTGTTGATAGGCATTCCTCGTAGACGAATAGAGATTAAGCATTCGCTGACTGCATTGTATTTCATTACAGTTCTTGCAAGTTTCTTCTTTATTATAAATGCAACACCATTTCTTCTTTGTCTTTCATTTCCAGCATAGTAGACCATGTGATTGTCTGATGCAAAGTGCCCGATGCCAGTCCATTTCAGTTCGCTGACACCCAACAGATCAAATTGTACACATTCCATTTCATTCTTGATCACCTCCAACGTTCCTTGGTTCATGCTTCGTACGTTCCATGTTCCAATATATAAGACATCTTTACAGCTTCTGACTCTCATTTCATGCGCAGCTACATCAGCAGTCAGACGTCCCGAGGGCTGTGATCCAACCACATCATAAATGCTCGTTTTACTCTGAAAAGTCTTCAGCTCTTCCCCAGTAGCAAGTTGAGGGCCTTCCGACCTGGGGGTCTCATCTTCCAGCACTACAGCACAATTTGTTTTGTTGTAACTATCCATTGGGTTTTCATGGCAGGATACAGAAGTAGATTGCCGGGCCTTTCTTCCGCGCAGTTTAAGTTTGGTGTTGTTGCCGTTATCACAGAAATGTGATGCTCCGCCTTCAACACTATCCCATTCTGCTGCTGCCCAGATGGGTGGTTTGTCTTGGTCTGGCACCTCAGCTGAGACCTGTCCATCTTGGGAGACCCTGACAGTAGTGAAACTACCGATAGTTTAGCTCCCAGCATCACTGATGCACACAAGCCCTCACAGCACGACAAGCTGCAAACCATGTGAGGGTTTTATCTCTTAAGAAGTTTAAAAGAAAAAAAAAAAGAAAGGTAGAGGCCTGGGAAGCACGTGATAAATTTAGGTGTGGGCACTTTTATACAACTTGTTAGAGCCACCCCTGCATGGGGGTAATTTTATATCATGAGGCGGAGTGAGGTTGTGACCTCAGGCGACAAATCTTTGGGGGCGGCAAAAATGCCCCCAAAAGAGCCGCCTCACTCCACTTTCAGTTTTAAACAAACAAACAAAAAAAAATCCTCCATTCCACTCCCTCTCCTGCCGTCCATGAAGCTCCATTCTGTTCCCCTTCCTGCAGCCCATATCAGCTCCATTATGCTCTTTTCCCTCTCCCAAGCAGCTGCCATAGCGGTAATTTAAATGAAAAAGAAAGCGATGCGGATCCTTCCGGCCCTTTGGAACCCCTGAAACTGCGTCCTGCCCTCAAACGGAAGTGACACTAGAGCGCGGGACACAGTTTCAGGGGTTCCAAAGGGCCGGAAGGATCCACATTGCTTTCTTTTTCATTTAAATTACCACTATGGCAGCTACTTGGGGAGGGGAAGGAACATAACAGAGCTGATACAGGCTGCAAGAGAGGGAGCAGAAGGGAGGTGGCAGGAAGGAGAGAGGAACGGAGCTTCAGGGGCTGCAGGAGGGGGAGTGGAACGGAGCTTCAGAGACAGCAGGAAGGAGAGAGGAATGGAGCTTCGCGGGCTGCAGGAGGGGGAGCGGAATGGAGGCAGCAGGAAGGAGAGAGAAACGGAGCTTCAGGGGCTGCAGGAGAGGGAGCAGAATGGAGCTTCAGAGGCAGCAAGAAGAGAGGAATGGAGATTTGTGGGATGCAGGAGGGGGAGTGGAACGGAGGCAGCAGGAAGGAGAGAGAAACGGAGCTTCAGGGGCTACAGGAGGTTGAGCGGAACAGAGCTTCGGAGACAGCAGGAAGGAGAGAGGAATGGAGCTTCAGGGGCTGCAGGATGGGGAGCGGAACGGAGGCAGCAGGAAGGAGAGGGGATTGGAGCTTCAGGGGCTGCAGGAGGGGGAGTGGAACAGAGCTTCGGAGGCAGCAGGAAGGAGAGAGGAACGGAGCTTCAGGGGCTGCAGGAGGGGGAGTAGAACAGAGCTTCGGAGGCAGCAGGAAGGAGAGAGAAATGGAGCTTTGCAGACAGCAGGAAGGGTAAAAGAGTGGAGCTGCACAGGGGAAAAGAGAAATGGAGCTGCACAGGGGGAAAGAGGAATGGGGGATAGAGGGATAGAGGAATGGAGCTGCACAGGGGGAAAGAGAGTGCAGAAAATGGAAAGGAGCTGATGGGGCAAAATAGGGCTGGAAAGGGGCTGCCAGAGAAAAAGAGGGCAGAAACTGGAAAGGAGCTGACAGAGGGGGCAAAATAGGGCTGGAAAGGGGCTGACAGAGAAAAAGAGGGTGGAAACTGGAAAGGAGCTGACAGAGAGGACATAATAGGGCTGGAAAGGGGCTGACAGAGAAAAAGAGGGCAGAAACTGGAAAGGAGCTGACAGAGGGGGCATAATAGGGCTGGAAAGGGGCTGACAGAGAAAAAGAGGGCTGGAAACTGTTAAGGAACTGACAGAGAGGGCAAAATAGGCTTGGAAACCAGAAAGGAGCTGACAGAGGAGGCAAGAGAGAGCTGGAAACTGGAAAGGAGCTGATGTGGGGAAGAGAGGGCTGGAAACTGGAAAGCAGCTGACAGAGGGGGCGAGAGGGCTGGAAAGGAGCTGATGGGGGAAGAGAAGGCTGGAAAGGAGCTGACGGGGGGAGAGAGGGCTGGAAAGGAGCTGACAGAGGGGGCAAGAAAGGGCTGGAAACTGGAAAGGAGCTAACGGGGGTGGGGGCAAGAGAGGTCTGGAAACTGGAAAGAAGCTGACGGGGGGGGAGGGCTGGAAAGGAAGGGGGAAGAGAGGGCTGGAAGAGAGATGACATGGGGGAAGGCGGGCATTGGGAGTGGGGGGCAAGAGAGGGCTGGAAACTGGAAAGAAGTTGACAGGAGGAGAGAGAGGGCTGGAAGAGAGATGACATGGGGGGAAGGTGGGGGCTGGAAGGCAGCTAATACCTGAGGATGGTACTGTAGCGGTACTGGAAAGGTGATGACACTAGGGGAGGGAGAAGTGGGATGAAGGGGGCTGAAACATGGGGATGGTACTGGAGTGGGACTGGAAGGGAGCTGACACCTAGGGGTGGGACTGAAGGAAGCTGACACATGGGGATGGAACTGGTAGGTGGCTGGCTAATGGGGAGGAGGCTGGCAGAGAGGGGGCACTGGGACTGGAAGGGAGCTAACACGTGGGGAGGGTTACAGGGACTGGAACGAGGCTGATAGAAGGAAGTGAAGAAAACAATAGAGACAAGAAATGGCAGATAAGAGTGCTAAGAGAAGACAGGAAAGCAGAAGCCTCAGATCAGAACCAGCATGACCAGAGAATATAATGGTCAGACAATAAAGGTAGAAAAATTAATTTTATTTTCAATTTAGTGATTGGACTTTGCGCTATCTTTATATTTTACATAGTATGGGGAACTGCATCTCTCATCTGGTGTTGCACTGCATGCAGAGTTGGGTTTCTTGGGGTTTCAGTTTAAGTTTTGCCTAAATATTTTATTTTTACTTTAGGTTGTAATCACTTATTCTGTACTTGGTGAGACTGTGTTCTGAGTGTGTGACCAAGGCAGTGTGTTCTGTTAACATGAAATTTGTATGCAGGGATCTGGACTGTAGTAATTTGCCTTGTTCAGCTTTTCAAATAGGTGTTAGATGTTCTAGGGCCTGCTGCAGTATTTATAGTGCTGCTTTTTTCTGAGTAGGTATCTTGTATGAGTTTTGGAAGTTTTTATGCTGGTAATGGTATGGTAGATTTGGCCTTGTAGATCTTTGGTGACTTTTGTAGGGCTTTATATTAGTTCCCAATATGCCGGGTACTGGAAAACGTTTGTTAGTGAGATGACCAGACTCAATTTTTTTTTTTTTAAGATATTGAGTTCTGTGGGTGAATGTCCTAGTTCTGCTCTGCACCCACTGTTGAGGGAGGGGGTTCTGTGGATGCAAAATATATGTTAAAAAAGAAAAAGCAAGAACCCTAATACAGTTTATAACAAAATAAAAATGAGTTATAATTTATTTTTATAAAGTGTGCTGTGGTTCTTGCTCATTCTTTTAGTTCCTTGGTGTGCAAACATCTTACATTTCCTCCATATTATCTAATAGACTTTTTGGTTTGGTTCAGTCCCTGACTGGAGTTTTGAGAAAGCCCCCCCACACACACACACTATAGAGGGGGGTGGAGGGGGGCGCCATCTCATCCCTTGCCTCAGGCAGCAGATTGCCTTGATCCGCCCCTGCCCCCATGTTGCTTGAAATTTAATTACTGTCCAAGCAGAGGTAACAGCCACTAGGAAGAGCATCTTTCATGTAAGGTATTCACGAGAAGTGGATTCCAGTGGTTCAAAAAGGTTCATTAGTTGACATTAGATTAAGGCCCTATGGAATAAGGTTTCTGCAATGGTGATTTGTCATGGAGAGGTTCTTACATGAAATGTGGAATGATGAAACACTGAAAAGCTGGAAGGCTATCCAATGAAGTGTGATAAGCAGAGAGGATTGAGATGAACTGATGGAGGACATCTAAATGTGTAGACAATCTAAATGATATAAATACTGAAGTATGGTAAGTAGGCAGACAGAGGAGTAGGGCTTTGACCCTTCATGAGGTAGCAGATGGAAATATTTTCCACTTCGAGGTGTATGCATGTCTGTTAGATAGTGTTCTTGGAGGTATGAGAATGCCCTGCTACTACTACTACTACTCAGCACTTATAAAGTGCCACGCACGCAGCGCTGCACAGCTAACCTACAAGAGGTAGCCAACATACAAGAGACAGTCCCTGCTCGTCAGAGTCATGCTCATCGGAGCTTACAATCTAATTAGAACAGTACATTAGTACGAACAGTACAGAGCATTAGTCAGTTCTGCGCAAGGTACGGTGTGGTACAGTTTGGTCTATAGTTTGGTCATTGCGTTGACGGGGGTTAGGGTAAGATGAGGAAGGAGTCAGGATCTGAATGCAACAGTGAAGAGGTGGGTCTTCAACCTGGATTTAAAGAGGGCCAGGGAGGATGCGTGGCGCACAGATGAAAGTAGGCTGTTCCAGGCATAAGGTGCAGCAAGGTGAAGGAGCGCAGTCGGGAGTTCACAGTGCAGGTGAAAGGCATTGATAGAAGTAATTTAGCGGAACGTAAATTTTGAGAGGGGACATAGAGAGAAATAAGAGATAAGAGGTATTGAAGGGCCATAGAGTGAATGCATTTATAGGTCAGTAGGAGAAGCTTGAATTGGATGCGGAATTGGACAGGGAGCCAGTGAAGCGACTTGAGAAGAGGAGTAATGTGGGCATGGCGAGGCTGGCAGAAGATTAGTCGAGCAGCATGATTTTGTATAGATTGAAGGGGAAGGAGGTGGCTCATGGGAAGACCAGTGAGGAGTAGGTTGCAGTAATCGAGGCGAGAAGAGATTAACGAGTGGATAAGCATTTTGGTAGTGTGTTCAGAGAGGAAGGGACGGATTTTGCTGATGTTGTAGAGAAAGAAGAGGCAGGTCTTAGCTGCAAGCTGGATATGAGCGGAGAAGGAGAGAGAGGTGTCAAAGATAACCCCCTAGATTGTGGGCTGAGGGAACAGGAAGGATAGTAAATCCATCCACATGGATTGAGAGAGGGGGAAGTGGAGGGGAGGAGTTAGGTGGAAAAACAAGGAGTTCAGTCTTGGCCATGTTCAATTTCAATCGGCGATGAGACATCCAGGCAGTGATGTCCGAAAGACAGGCAGAGATCTTGGACTGGGTTGCCGGAGAAATATTAGGTGTAGAGAGGTAGATTTTGGAATCATCGGCATAGAGATGGTACTGAAAGCCATGGGAGGAGATAAGCATGCCAAGGCCTTGGGTATAGAGAGAGAAGAGGAGGGGACCCAAGACAGATCCCTGGGGTACACCTACATGGAGCGCGGTAGGGGAGGAGGAGGAGCCACCAGAGCATACACTGAATGAGCGATGGGAGATGTAGGAGGAGAACCAGGATAGTACGGAGTCCTTGAAGCCAAGCAAGGAGAGGGTGATAAGGAGAAGGTCGTGGTCAACAGTATCAAAGGCAGCAGAAAGGTCAAGAAGGATGAGGATAGAATAGAGGCCCTTGGATTTAGCCAGGAACGGGTCGTTTGTGACTTTTGTGAGTGCCGTTTCAGTGGGGTGTAGGGGATGGAAGCCAGATTGTAGTGGGTCCAGGAGGGCCTGGGAGGTGAGGAAGTCGAGGCAGCGATGGTGGACTGCTCGTTCTAATAGTTTGGATATGAAGGGAAGGAGGGAGATGGGTTGATAGTTAGAAGGGCATGTGGGATCAAGTTAAGGTTTCTTGAGGAGGGGTGTGACAACAGCATGTTTGAAGTCAACGGGGACAGTTGCAGTGGAGAGTGAAAGGTTGAGGATATGAGTGATGGAGGGGATAATGGTGAGGGGGATGGAACGTAGAAGATGGGTGGGAATAGGGTCTGAAGAACAGGTGGTGGGTTTGGAGGAGGACAGAAGGAGTGCTGTTTCTTCCTCAGAGATCAGAGGGAAGGAGGAGAGGGTGGCAGGGGGGAGTATGGATGGGGGAGGAGAATTGGGGAGGAGGGGAGGTAGATGGGGGGGTAGGGAATTGGAGGGTAATCTTGTGGATTTTGTCATGGAAGTAGTCGGCTAGGGTTTGGGCAGAAAGGGAGGGTGGGATCGGGGGCGGGGGGACCTTGAGGAGAGAATTGAGGGTTTTAAAGAGATGGCGAGGATCAGAGTCAAGGGAGTTGGTTAGATGGATGTAGTAATCTTGTTTGGCAAGTGCTAAGGCTGACTGGAAGGAGCCAAGCATGAATTTGTAGTGTAGAAGATCTTCTGGGGAGCGGGATTTGGACCAAGCTCGTTCGGCAGAACGGGTGCAGATGCGTAGGTAACGGATTGTGGGTGAAAGCCAGGGTTGGGGAGTAGATCGCCCTGGATAGGTTCTAGCAATACCACAGTAAAAAGTAACATGCAGATCAGTTTCTATATCACAAGGACCAGGTAGTTAAAAATTTGGGTGAAGATGACAGCCCATGAGCTGAATGACTATTGTTTGGATTCCCTGGAGTCTGCATGGACGTAGAGCTGCAAGGCCTTTTGGACAAAGGCAACAGCAGCTGTGTCAATGCAAATATTGTGGTATGAACATCATGGTGCCTGGCCTTTACTGAAATTTACACATATTTTTCTTTTTTATCTAATGTGGTCCCCTCCCTTCCTAACTCCCTACACTCAGGGAATCAGCAGTGCATTTCAGGTTTGGCAGACAGAGGATGAAAGAGTAGGGCAGTAGAGAGGTAGCTACGCATTCTTGCTACTGACAAAGAGGTCAACTTGAGGAGCCCCCTCCCCAGTCTCAAAAGATGATCTGACCCACTGCTGCATCTAAGGACTATCCATGAGGTTGGAGAATTTTGCTAAGGTTGTCTGCTACCAAATTTCAAACTCCAAGAATAAAAGCAGCTTATGGTTGGATGCAACTAAGTACAATATTCAAATCCTTGTCAGTTCCCAGGCAGGCTGCAGGGATCTCAACTCCCCATACTCACTGATATAAAACATACCTACTCGATCATGTGATTAAATTAGCACTAATGCACCTCAGGGCAGATGAAGATGAGCAGAGCACTGAAATTCCCCCCTTCCCTCCCTGAGGTTAAAGTGGTTGATATAAAGCTTTTCCAACTTTAAGCACATTGCCCGAGTGTGGTGAGCACTGATATGAGCTCTTAGTCTTTATGTATTCTGGGCTTAAAAGAAGATTGTGTTTCAGTAGAATAAAGAGAACACTTGTTGTAGTATTACTCCTAGTAATTTTGTATTGCTGCATAGACCAAAATTAAACTGAAGGAGAATAGAGGGAGAAAGAGAGGGAGAATGCCAATTTCACTAAATCTGAATCCACACTAAGATCTTCTGCTGTCATGGTATGTGCAAAACAAACCCATTTGGAGAAATTGCTCTCCAGATAAGTGAAATATACTGTATGGATGACTGCTGCTTTGCAAATGAAACTCGCTAGGCATGCTCTTGTCTTGGGCACTGGTGCTACTTGCCATGTGGTGGAGATGTGAAATGAGGGTTTATACTCTTCCCTCAAGTTAGAAAGTCTTTGCTTGAACTGTCCCCTATGTGGAACCCATAAATGAAATAGCACTCACAGGACACTTAATAGAATTTTGAAAGCTGATAATGAAACCCAGGATTCTAGAAAGAAATATTACATCATTCAGCAGTGTTAAGATATGGCTTAGTAGCAAACTAACTAGAAGCCCTTCAAGTAAATATTTATTTATTTTCAAGCATTTATATACTGCCAAGTGCTAACACATTCTAGGCTGTGTACATTCAGATACTGTATATATTTCCCTTGTCCCCGAAGAGTTCACAATCTACATCTTTTGTACCTGAGGCAACAAAAGGTTAAGTGGCTTGCCCAAGGCCACAAGGAGTGCCTGTGGGACTAGAAACCCAAGTCCTTCCGGCTCAAGGTTGCTGTCCTCCAGCAGGATTCAAACCTCCAGTCCTGTATGAAGAAACAGCAAATAAAGCTGAGAAACTATCAGTACAAAAACATTTTGTGAGAACTCTGAAACAGATGACAGGCTGAATGGAAAGACTTCAAATTGAAGATGATGTTTGAAGATTAATTCCAGATGCTTCCTGTAGCAAGGATGAATTGATATGAGTATTCACTTTCTTAAGATATAAGGTACATAACAAGTGTCTGTCTTTAAAACAGAATATGATAGAATGCAACGTATTCTGAATTTGTCCTTGTGAACAAAATGGGATTACGCATCTGAAATATAGAATAGAATGTAGGCTAGAAAAGTTTTTCAAAATGAGGAAAAGAAAAATCTTGATGAGAAGTCTCTGCTGCGATGAAACTGACCCTATAACATTAGACTGTAGAAGAGAATTCTTATACGAGTATTAAGTAAGTAAGCCCAGTGGAAAAAAGTAAGACAGCATGAGTCTCTGGGTGATATTCTCACAAGGATGAAGGAAGAGGTGTATCCAACCCCTCACAGGAAGGGTACGAGAAGAACAGAATATCTTCTTCCAGTAGTACTTTTGTGGTACTGAATCAAAAATGGATGTTAGGAGGACAACCGAGAAAAGTTGAAGAATGGAGCAGTCATCTGTGATGCATAGACTTAGCTAATATTACATCTGCAAAAATTCATGTACAGGGCAAAAATCAATACATGACCTTTATTGAAAAAGATCCTCCTGCTGTTAGACTACAGGATCATAAAATTCCCTGTCTGATGAGGTGTGCTGTACCCAAAAATGAGAACTCCCTTAGGATTGGATTCAAAATTCTGCACTGACCATCTGAAGAGCTACTTGCATTTAGGAGAGAATGTGCATGTATAACAGCACAAGGACCCATATGTGTAATCAGCACTAGGTCATCTTGAGCATATCCTCCTGTGCAGAAGGGGCTTTGTCCTGCCGAAAAAGGAGGAAGATCTGTGCAAGAAGAGAAACTGTGATGTAGAAGCAGCATTGTTGAGATGGCACATGCCCAATGGTGATAGGGACTGGAAATGAAATCTTAGGCAGGGCAGAATTTGTCATGCTATTTTGGTACTCATTCTCTGCTGTACTATCTGCACTGCTCAGGGCTCAGAGTTGGGTAACTTCATTCTCAGGCCTGAACAAGCATTATGTTAACAAAGGCATTTTTGGACTGGGAACTTTCAAAGAGCTAAAACAATGAGGCAATGACTCAAAATTTTGCAACTGTGCATCTGAACTTCTCGGCCATGGTGCAGAGAGAAGGTATATATGCCAGGGAAGAGAAATGAGAGCCTAAATACAGAATCCATTGTCCTCTGCTCTTTCATCGATAGGAAGTCTCTGAGCTTTTCTCTATATTAACATAGATCAGTGTCCAACTCCAGTCTTGGAAGACCACAATCTAGCCTGATTTTCAGATGTTCCTAATGAATATTCATGAGATAATTTGCATGCACTGCCCACTGCATGCAAATATATCCCATAAATACTCATTAGGGACATTCTGAAAACTAGGCTAGGTTGTGGCCTACCAGGACATCCCTAATATAGATGCAAGAGACAATCTCTCTGGTTGACAATGGATAGAACAGAGCAGAAGACAAAATGACCCTGACCATTCCTTGCATCCAAACAATGCAGGCAAACTGGATGAAGATCTGCATTTTAGAACATTCTAGTATATTGTGGATAGGAGCTAACCATAGTGCTGAATGTAATTAAACCTTTTCAAACACAACTAAAAGAAACAAATATGAAAACAACAAAAGAATGATGGACAACAATGTCAGAAAGCCTATATTAAAACATTTTATGGGAGAGCTTCATTTCCCGCCATTTGGCAGAACAAAATGACCAAAGATGAGGAGATGAGTAGTCTGCCGAGCACAGAAAGTTCCTCCCATGCTCATAACTTTACACTAAGTTCTGAACTCAGAGAGTTGTTTATTCTGGTGCCATCAAATTGTGCCATCACTTGTGTGCTCGACTCAATCCTGCTTGTCAATGGAACGTTGACATTTTACTTACCGGATAATGTCCTTCCTATATTATTCTGTCAGATCAGTCCAGACAAGTGGATTGTGTCCCCTCAGCCAGCAGAGGTGGAGACAGAGAAAAAAATCTAGAAGCTTCTCATGGCATCACTCCTGCTACTATAGCTAAGACAGCTAGGGGTATACTTCAGTATCTGCACCCAAGCATATGGTCAAGAACCCCTGACCACACACAACCTCAATAATGCAAATGAAGGAGGGATTAAACAGAACAAAGAGCAACAACTAAATGTAGTTACTCACCTGTAACAGGCATTCTCCAGGGACAGCAGGAATCAGTCCTCACACATGGGTGACATCGGCGCCGACAGAGCCCTCGTGCGGAGCAATTCCCCAGCTTTCAAAGAAAGCCTTTGGAATTGCATCGCACATGCACGGTCCCTTTCCCACCCAAGGGTGCCATCTTGCTCAGTCAGATGACATAGCTAAAAAGACGGCAAAAATGAGAAAAAATTAATCAAAGGACTGCAACTCCAGGGGAGGAGGGAGGATCGTGAGGACTGATTCCTGCTGTCCCTGGAGAACACCTGTTACAGGTGAGTAACTACGCTTTCTCCAGGAACAAGCAGGAAGTCAGTCCTCACATATGGGACTCCATAGCTATAGGCTACCGAGAACCCACAGCTGAAAATGTCTCCCTCTAGAAGAGCCGCAGCAGCAGTGATAGGATTTTTCTCCGAGAACACAACGCCCCCCAGTAGCCTGACACCAAATGATCGGAGGGTAGGAGTTGCCTAAACCTCAAATAGGTTATGGAGTACCACCTGACGGAAAACACTGTCCCGCCGGGACTCTCTCTCCAGGCAGTAATGGGCTGCAGAGGTCTGGCTTGAAGACCAAGTTGCGGCCCGGCAGATATCTGCCAATGGAACAGAGCAGTAGTTAGCCACTGATGTGGTCTTAGCCCTGACAGAGTGGGCCGTGATTTGGCCCTGCAGCTGGAGGTCAGCTGCCCTGTACGCCCAGGCGATGCAGTCTGCCACCCAGGTGGATAACGTGCGCTTGGAGACAGGTAGACCCATTTCACTAGGGTCATAAGAGACGAAGAGCTGGGAAGCTCTCTAATGTCCCCGTGTACGCTCCAGGTAGAAGGCAAGTGCTCTCTTACAGTCCAGGGTATGCAGAACCGCTTCTACCCTGCTGGTATGTGGCCTGGGGAAGAAGGTTGGAAGAACCATCTCTTGGTTGAGGTGAAACGAGGAAACCACTTTTGGAAGGAACTTGGGGTGAGTATGTAGGACCACCCTGTTTTTATAAAACCGTGTATACGGTCTATCCGAAACTAAATCTTGCAGCTCGTTCACACGTCGAGCAGACGTGAGTGCCACCAGAAAGAGTGCTTTCCAGGAAAGGAAGTGGATATGACAGATGGACATTGGTTAAAAAGGTGGGCGAGTAAGCCGCTGCAAGACCACATTTAAGTCCCACTCCGTAGCCGGTGGGCGAATAGGAGGCTTCAAGAGTAGGAGGCCTCTGAGGAATTGGAATACCAAAGGGTGAGCTGAAAGAGGTTGCCCGTCCACTGGAGAGTGGTTAGCTGATAGCACACTCAGGTGGACCCTGACAGAGTTAAACTTGAGGCCCAACTCTGAGAGGTGGAGCAAGTACTGTAATACCTGAGGTACTTGGCAAGTGAACGGGTTCTCCTTATTTTGGGTACACCACACTTAAATCTACGCCACTTAAACGCGTAGGATTTTCTAGTGGACTGCCTCCTGGAGGCCAGCAACACCTCCTCAACCTCCTTGGGAAGGAGTAGAGGAGCAAGTATCACCCTCTCAGCAGCCATGCCATTAAGTTGAGGGATCTGAGGTTTGGGTGTAGTAAGGAACCCTGTTCCTGGGTCAAGAGGTCGGGCTGCACCCCCAGAGGGAGTGGAGTTTTGACCGCCAGTTGAAGGAGAAGCGGGAACCAAGGCTGTCTTGGCCACCTGGGGGCTACCAGAATGACAGAGGCCTTGTCCTGAAGAATCTTGAACAGAGTGGGTGCCACCAGGGGTGTGGGTGGAAACGCCCTGTGCCCACGAGATTAGGAAAGCATCTGCCGCCACGCTCAGCGGATGCGGCTGCCTCGAGCAGAACTGGACAAACTATCTCAACGGTCACTTCTCAGAGCGATTCACCTGTTGAGTATATGTAAGTACACGCTCCAGCCCTCAACAAAGAGATTGTAATATTGTGATGTTTCAATTGACTTAAGCCTGTGTCCAATTGATGTACAAAATATTTTTAATCTACAATCCGTAAGCCCAAATGGTTTGAATGCTCAGATAGATTGGAGTGTATGTGTATAGCCGCAGTGGGGAGATGTGATCACTTTCAGTCCATTGACAATATTTTGTACATCATTTGCTTGCTACACTCTGGCCATTGTATGGCTGAGGAGGTTTATACCAACAGATGCGTAGGGATAATGATGCTTTGGATATCGACCCTGACAAAACAATATGAAAAGGAAGGTTCATCAGGATAGTCGAGCTTTCCACAGGTTCATCACAACACGCTGTTTAACCACGTATAAAAGCATCCACAGTAGCCAACCCGCATGCGCGGGATTGGTTTGGTAAACGGATTGGTTCCTTCAGAATGACCGGCCTTAAGATTTGGCAAGGTACATCACAAAGGTATAAAAACTAAGATAATGCTCAACGTTTTAAGATATGGCATATGAATTTAGAATGAGATTGTGATAAATATATTAGATTTCTTTCTACTTTTGTTAATAGTGCTTAAAAGTTCAGTATTAACAACGTGTGCCATGAGGTGCATATAACAAAGAACCCCCTGAAGAAACGTTTTGATAGTGAAACGCAACAGCGCTGAAGTATGGCATTGGGGACATCGAATTGAGGTAAGCACAGTTTTTATTTTTAGTATATATTGTCACACCGCCCCCCCTGGTGGCACTGGGATGTCACAGCAGGGAGGGTGGACACAAAAATATTTTATGGTGGAGTTTAGCTCAAAGACAGGGCCCAGGTTTTTATAGTCCTGGTAGCCTTCTGGGTAACCAAAGCTCCAAAGAATATAACTGTCTGAGTGTAGGGAAAATAAAGGCTTTTATTTCCCGTATTGCAAATAGGTTCAATAGCTCAGAATTTACATCAACACAAAAATGTCCTTGCTTCAGGTTGAAAGAAAAAGAAACATGAACTGAGTTAGACCTGTTAACTTCACAGCAGTACTATAAGAAACACAGATTCAAACCTTCCCCCAGACCACAGCTCTACTCCTCGGCTAAGGGCTCAAAGCTTTCTGCCAGGCAATAGCTGCAATCCATCTCGGGGTCCGAAAGGTCATCCGGGAATTCCACCTGCATTGGTTCACAGTCAGGAATATCTAGTGGCTCGCATTCGGGCTTTTTATATAATGTTTGTACGATGTCCCAATGCGCTGCATCCAAAGGTAAGCCTTGGTTTTGTACACCTCTAGAGTGAAGACAGTTTCTCTCGCCTACTGCTCTTTTACTAGAGAGTTTCTTGTTTGGCACAGGTTTGTATTTTGTAGCACAAATAGTTCTAGAAGGACAGCATTCCTCTAGGCCAGGGGTCTCAAACACGCGGCCCGCGAGAGACCTTTGTGCGGCCCGCGATGCATAGGGGGAAAAAAAAAACACCCCAGCGGGCTGAACAGAGTCACGAGGGAGAAGCTCTCCCTTCGCGGCTCTGAAAGGCGAAGCCGAAGCGGAGAACTGGCAGGCAAGCAGGAAGGAAGGAAGGAAGGGGGGGGGGGAGCGGAGCCCGCGGGACTTGCGATATTGCTGCTATTGCCGGCCACGGCAGCGGCGGCAGCAGCAGCAGAAGCCGGGGTGTTTTTTTAAAGTTTAATTTTCCCGGGGGGGGGAGGGAGGGAGGGAGCAGGACTTGATGGGGGGAGCAGGACGGGGGGGGGAGCAGGACTTGATGTGGGGGGGGGGGCAGGACTTGATGTGGGGGGGGCAGGACTTGATGGGGGGGGAGCAGGACTTGATGTGGGGGGGGAGCAGGACTTGATGTGGGGGGGGGAGCAGGACTTGATGTGGGGGGGGGGAGCAGGACTTGATGTGTGGCTGGGGGGGTAGTACTGAAAATGGGGTGATGGGGGTTAGGACTGGTAATGGACAGATGGGGGTTAGGACTGGAGGTGGTCTGATTGGGGGCTAAGACTGAAATGGGGTTATGGGGGGGCTAAGAATGAAGATAGGGCGATGGAAGGGTTAGGCCTGGAAGTGGGCTGTTGGGGGGCTTAGGACCGATAATGGGCTAGGGGGGGGCTAGAACTGGTAATGGACTGGGGGGGGGTGCTATGACTGGAAATGGGCCGAGTAGAAGGGGGAGCTTGAACTGCAAATAGCTGATGGGGACAGGGTCTTGGAATGGTAATGGGCTGAGTGGAAGGGGGCTTGGAATGGAAATGGGCTGATGGGGAGGGGGGCTTGGAAAGGAAATGGGCTGTGAGGGGAGGGAGCTAGGACTGGAAATGGGCTGATGATGCGGGGACTAGAAGGGAGCGGATGCTGGGTGGGGCAGGAGCTAGAAGGGAGTTGATGTTGGGGGACGATTAGAATGGGATGGGGCTGGGAGAGTGAAATGGAGAGGGGAAATATATTTTGTGTGGGAGGGAAGAAAAATCTACAATTGGCCGGGTATTGGGAGAGTAAGTGGGGATTGAGGATGGAGGGGTAAAATTTGAGTGGATGAAATAGGAATGAGGAAAGAGCAAAAGGAGAATGATTAGTATGTTAAAGCAGATGTAGAGAGAATGGAAAAAAACTAGGAAAGAAGAAAGGACAAATGGACAGCAGACGATGGAGAGTTAGCAGAAGACACAAAGAAACCAGAAGAAAGTGAATGGAACAATTGCAACTGAAAAAAAAATGCACAAAAGGTAGAAAAATATCTCTTTATTTTGAATTTATTAACTGAAATATGTCAGCTCTTGGAAATGTGCATCTTTAACGTCTTCACTTTATTTAATACAAGAGGAAATCAATGTATAGTTTTATTTCTACAGTGTTGTACATTCTAAGTTTGGCTTTTGGGGTTCCCAGTTTAATTGTCTTCCTGTTTCTAAATTGTGATTCCTTGTTTGGTGATGGTGTATGTTCTGCATGTGTAACTGAGCTGAGGTATTCTGTTTATGTAATTCCTATTTGACATTGCCACTTGTTCTCTTTCCCGAGTAGGTCATGTATTGTTATTCTCTGAAATGTGTTGATTTAATATTTGCAGTGTTGCCTTTTGATAGTTAGGGTATGGTGCTTTGTGAGTCCTGGTAGTGCTGTTAGGACACGGCAGGTTTGCTATGGGTTCTAAATGAGCAGTGTTTCTAGTAGTTCCTAATGTGCCTGGCGGTTGGCACTGGTTTATAGTAATGTAGAAATCTTTTAGTCTTTCTTTATCCATACACTCATTAAGAGGCATGTTTACTAAAAGTTAGTGTATGGTAACATTATGCAAATATTTATGCAAATGATGCCCTTATGCAAATGAGGCCTGCGTCTTGTGCGGCCCCCGGGTTACTCTACAAGTCCTCATTTGGCCCTCAAAGCAATTTGAGTTTGAGACCCCTGCTCTAGGCCCTGCTCCTCCTGCGTCACAGCATTCATAAAATCACAATCAGTAAAATAGTGATTACCTTTCCTTTTGGGTTTATCACGGCCAAGTGAGGGTTGATGCTTGATCCTGCTGTGGTTTGGCTTCTCTGACACCAAGGTAGGCCTCCAGTTCTCCGGCCGGCCTTCTGCTGGGGTTAAGCCACCCTCGCACCACCCTCTCTGGGCCAAGAATGTTACCTTTCAAAGTAACTCTTTCACCTCCTTCTTGGTTACTCCTCGTTGTGTCTTTCAAAGGTTGCTGGCCTCTGCCAGACTCAGGTCCAGGACTCTCTGGCACAGTCCTTCTCCTTCCAGGGTTAGCCTCTTCTTTGTATCCTTCCCACTTGGAAAGCGTATCCTCTCCCCTCTTGGGATATTTGAAGCGGATTCCTTCACCTGGTTCTGCTGAGTCTGCTGGGCCGGTTCCTTCTGTCAGGACTCCTATTCCCTGGTCCTTCTCTCCTTCCAGGAAAGCTCTCCTTTCTCCTTCCAGGGTTAGCTTCCTTCCTGTGTCTCTTGTGTCTCCTGTGTCTGGGCTTTTAAAAGGAATTCTTCCCTTTTTGGATTGGGTGCAGGCCGGTATTGCATCATTGGCTCTGGGGTGTGGCTCCTCAGTCCTCCAGAGGTCCCTCTTGCTCCCCCTATATGGCTCCTCGCGATGCTGCAGCCGGTGTCTGCCTCTTTTTTCTAAGTTAAAAGCATTTTCTTCTGTCTGCAGAGGGTCTGCAGTACCACAATATATAATTCTGTGTGTTTATGACATTTGGGAACTGACCTGACATTAAAAGGTCATTGATGCTACAATATCAAGCGACATTAGAAGGTCATTGATGCAAAAGGGTGAGCACAAACCAGACTCGTGAGGTCTGGGTCATAGCCCCATCTAAGTCTGAGACCTTGTTGCTTATGATAATAATTATTCTAATTTGATTGTCAATTGGACATAGGCTTAAGTCAATTGAAACATCACAATATTACAATCTCTTTGTTGAGGGCTGGAGCGTGTACTTACATATACTCGAGCAGAACTGGGGCAACTGGTGGTTTTGCGGACTGGCAAAGAGATCCATAGATGGGAGACCCAGTGGTTGAAGATCTGCTGGGCTACATCCCAGTTCAGTTGCCATTCGTGAGGCTGAAGAATCCTGCTCAACTTGTCGGCCAGGAGGTTCTCCTGACCTGGCAGATAAACTGCCCTTAGGGACATGTGATGCACCTCTGCAAATGAGCAGAGGTCCATGGTTTCCTGGCATAGGATGCGAGATCCTGTGCCTCCCTGTTTGTTGATGTAGAACATTGCTACTTGATTATCTGTCTGTATCAGCACCGACTGATGTGAAAGAAGATGACAGAAGGCTTGAAGAGCCAGGCAGATGGCTCGAAGCTCTAGAAGATTGATTTGAAGTGCGACCTCTCACGAGGACCACAGACCCTGAGTGCATGAACCCTGGCAATAGGCTCCCCAGCCCAGCAAGGAGGCATCTGTCATCAGCACTCTAGTGTAAGAGGGAGGTTGGAATGGTACACCCTGAAGCAAATTGCGGGGGTGAAGCCACCATTGCAAGGCTGTCACCAGTAGCTTGGAAACCGCTACCCTGTCTCTGAGGTGGCCTGTGGCTTGTGTCCACTGGTCTCTGAGGCACCTTTGAGCTGTGCACATGTGGAAGCGAGCATATGGAGTCACATGTACCGTGGAGGCCATGTGGCCCAGAAGGCGTATGAAGACCCTTGCGGAGACATGAGGTCTATGCTGGACCTGTTGTACCAAGTCCAGCAACTGCCTTGCCCTGTCCAGTGGTAGGTAAGCCCTTGCCTGAAGGGTGTCCAGTCTTGCCCCTATGAACGCCAAGTTCTGAGTGGGGAGTAAAGAGGACTTTGTGTGATTTACAACAAACCCTAGGTGCTGGAGCAGGGTGACTGTGCGAGCAGTGGCCTGCTGTGCCTCCTGTGCCGATTGGCCCCTGATGAGCCAGTCGTCTAGGTATGGAAAGATAAAAACTCCATGGCTTCGGAGGAAGGCCACCACCACTACTAGGAATTTGGTGAATACTCTGGGAGCGGAAGCTATGCCAAAGGGAAGCACCTTGTACTGGAAGTGGTTTCCTCCGACCACAAACCTTAGATATCGTCTGTGGTCTGGGTGTATGAGGATGTGAGTATAAGCATCCTTTAAGTCTAAGGAGCATAGCTAGTCTTCCTGGTGGAGGTAAGGCAGTAGGACCCCAAGGGAAAGCATCTTGAACTTTTCCCTCACCAGGAACTTGTTCAGATTGCGCAAGTCTAGGATGGGACGAAGGCCTCCTTTTCTTTTTGGTATGAGGAAATACCTGGAGTAGTAGCCTTGCCCCTGCAAGTGGTGGGGCACCAGTTCCACCGCCTGATCCTTTAGCAGACCTGCCAACTCCTGCAGGAGGAGGTTCCTGTGAAGAGGGGGCCTGAGAGGCTCTCCTGGGAAAAAGGAGGTGGGCACCTGGTTGAAATAAAGTAAGTAGCCCTGTTGGACTATTTTCAAAACCCAGGCGTCGGTGGTAATGGCTGGCCACCTGTGAGCGTACAGGGCCAGCCTTCCTCCTGTGCAGGGCCAAACCATTGGTGGGAGAGGAGCTATGCACTGGGAGTCAAAAACCCCTCCTGGCTGGGTAGGAGCCAGAGCTGGAGGCTTGGGGGTCTTCGGCTTACATGGGCCATGCCCCTGTCTCCTGGCCTGCTGCCCCTGTTGGGGAGCTGGGGTGGCTGCTTAAGTGGGGTAGTTTCTGTAAGCCGTACCCTTCCTCGGGAAAAAGGGCTTTTTCCCCGAGGCCTTCTTGTGAGAAGGTGCAGATGTCTTCTTCAACAACCTTGTCCAGGTCAAGTACTCAGACTCTATTTCTGCAGCTTTTTCCATCATGGGTTTGCCGAACAGGTTGTCACCTCGGCACGGGACATTGACCAACTTGTCCTGAACCCATGGCTCCAGGTCCGACAACATGAGCCAGGCCTGATGGTGTGCACCGATGCCAGCCGCGGCTACTCAGGCCGAAGCCTCGAAGCCGTCATAAGCTGCTCAAGACATGAACTTCGAGCACTCTCGGATCCCCGTGGACAAGGCCTTGAAGTGCTGCAAGGTTCCTCGGAGAGACCAGCTGAGAACCCGGCAATCTCCTTTGCCAGGTCCCACAAGTACATGCCCATGTACAGCTGGTAGGTTTGGACACGGCATGACAGCATCAAGTCCTGGTAGCACTTTCTGACGAGGGCATCCAGGTTCCGGGCTTTTCAGCCGTTGCATGGCCGATTCCACAACCATGGAGTTGTGCGGCAGCTGCGCTTTCTGGAACCCAGGACTCTTGTGGACTCGATAAATGGAATCGACCCGCTTGCTGAGCACCGGCATCGAGGCCGGGGACTCCCACATGCGGAGCATCAGCTGTTCCAACATCGGAGGCACTGGTACAGTAAGGGCCTCCTTCGGGGGAGAGTCATACTGGAGGGCCTCGAGCTCCTTGGCTCCAGGCTCCTCCTCGACGTCTGCAGGGAATGCCAAAGCTTTGGCCATGTCCCTTACGAAGTCCGAGAACCGAGTGTCCTCTGGAGGGGACCTTCTCCGAGGCTCCAAACCCGGAGAGTCCGATGGGATACACCAGGTTCGGTGGGTGTCTGGGGAGTCTTCCTCCTCTGTCTCCCACGCCGAATCCTCTGAGGAGGACTCGATGGGCTCTGGCCTCGAGGGCTTTGAGCCTGACCGCCCCGACGCCAAGGGCACCGGCGTCGATGAACTCGGTCCTGAAGGGAGGTCGAGAGGGACCTTGGCCGAGGATCGACTTGAGACCTGATCGACTCGAGGATCAGCTCGGCATCCGGTGTCGACTTCGATGTCGAAGTCCCGGTGGTCGGGGCGATGGACCAGGGAGGCCGGCCATCAGCACCCACTGCTGCTCCATGAAGGCAGCCATGCTGCTCTCCAGGGCCACCATCCTGAGACCGAGCTCAGAAGGCTCTGCAGGCCCGACGCTGGCTCTCCTGGAGGAGAGTCTATGAGGACAACAGAAATTACCTTGTCCGACGTCTCCGGTTCCTTGCGAAGTTGTTTAGCTGGGCTCTCTGACTCCGAGGACCCGGGACGGCGGTCCGGGCTCCATGGCCTGTAATCCGAGGGCCCAGGCCGATCAGAGGCGTCCAGGGAGGCCGCCCTCATGAGTTTTTTCTTCCCCCGGTGTTCCCTGGAGGGAGACCCCCGCTCAGAAGACACACGATGGTGCTCGGGCTCCGAGTCCCAAGATGTCAAGGCCTCAGACGAGGTCCGGGCTCGTGCGGATGCGGACTCAGGAAAAATCCTGTCATGCTGGTGCTGCCTGCTCTTCAAAGATTTTGAAGACATCTTACCACATGGCCCACAGACCACTGGGTCATGGTCAGGGCAGAGGCATCGGAGGCAGCAGTTGTGTGTGTCAGTGAGAGACATCAACTTCTTACATCAATCACACTTTTGAAACCCGCTGGCAGCCATCGGGGGAAAAAGGGCCCCTGCGAGCTCAAACGACCGGGCTGCCAGAGAAAAATAAAAAGAGCGTGAACGCTAGTCACGAAGGACAAAACCCGAAAAATATGACCGGACTCGATACCGTTGAACCGAGCCGAAGGCAGGAATGGGAACCGGCGTCGAACCGGGAAGCAGGATACACAACAGATAAACTAAGACTATTTCCTCCTTTATATATTGGCCCACAGTAGCCTTACATGGACCTGCAAAGAGGACAAAAAGCCAATCCGATTTCCAGAAGGAATTAGCGACTTTAAGGCAAAGGTCCTTATTTATTTATTTATTTAACCTTATCCTTCCTCTGGCACTGCTCTTTAGGAAAGGAAGGTGGACAGACCACTTAATTGGCATGAAGAGACACCACTTTGGGAAAGAAGGAAGGGACACATCCTTCTCCAAGAATGACAGGTATGGATCACTGCACAACAAGGCCTGCATTTCCAAGATATACCACACCAGGCAGACTGCAACCAAGGTGGTGGTTTTGAGGGACAGATCCTTAAGCACAGCCTGCTTCAAGGGCTCAAAAGGCTCAGACATCAAGGCTCAAAGGACCAGGCTAAGATCCCACGATTGAACAATTGACCACAGGGGAGGAAGCAAATGTCTTACCTCCCAAATGGAAATGGGTTACATCCGGGTGCAAGGCCATGGAGCACCACACCATTGGCCCCCGAAAACATGACAAGGCCAACTCTCAAGAAGTTAAGAGGCCCTTGTCAAACCTGTCCTGAAGGAAGGCAAGCAAAAGAGGGCAAGTCCACTGTGCTACGGCTGACGTGATGCTTGCAACACCAATGCTTGAACTGATACCAGATGCACACATAGGTGAGGCAGGTACAGCCTCTCTCCATCTTCAGAAGCATGGAAACTATGGCAATAGAATAGTCCTGACTCAAGAGCTAGGCCATAGGTGAGAAGGGAAACGGACATCCAGCAGGACCAGCCTCTGCCTCAAGAGTCCTTAGGCTGGCATAAGGCACAAGGGTAGTCCGGTTCAGGTGCTGCAATAGAATCCCAACTCAAGACATCCATGGTCAGTCTAGCACCACCAGAACCACCAGGCCCAGATGACACTTTATGCAGTGAAGAACATGTCCTATGGAGAGGCCATGAAGGAAACACATACAGCAGCCACTTTCTTGGTCAAGGTTGGACCAGGGTGTTTATGCCCTTGGAGCCTGCCTTCTTGTGGTGATTGAAGAATCTTTGCATTTTGGCGTTAGCTTAGTTTGCCATCAGATCTACCTCTGGCCAATCCATCTGTTCAGAATATTTTGGAAAGCCATCCTACTCAATTCCCACTCTCCAGGACTGAAGGAGTGGTGACTGAGAAAGTCCGCTTCAACAGTGTCCATGCCCGCAATGTGCTGTGCTGAGAGGGCTAGGAGAGTCTACTCAGCTTAAGGAAACAAGAGGATCATTTCCAGGGTCATCATGGCACTTTGTATAACCCCTTACTTGTTGACATATGCCACTGCTATGGCATTGTCCAAGAATATCTGAACTGCTCTGCCTGGACCAGGGCACAAAAGCACAAGAGAGCTAAGTGAATGGCTCTTGCCTTGAGTACATTGATGGGCCAGGCCACTCCCCAATCTCAAAGTCCTCTGAGCAGGGCAACTGGTGAGATGGTAAAGACCTTTGCAACAGCCTCACATGAGCTTGCACCCAAGGAACCAGGCTCGATTGTTGCTGCCACTGAGCTGAAGAGCTGAAGATAATCTGAAACCTTAGGAGCCCACTGTTTCCGGAAGGCTGCCAGCTGTGATAACAGCTTTCCCAGTCTTTCCTTGGTTAGGAAAAACCCTGCCTGCACAAGTGTTGAACCAAGCCCAAAAGGTAATCCACAATTCCAGAGAAAGCTCTAAACAGCTCTTTGCTGTGGTTTAATCACCCACCCCAGACTCTCCAGAAACTGTACCACTCAGGTCATCTTCCAAGAGACTTCCGACTGTGACCTCGTTTGGATAATCCATTCATCCAGTATGGATGAACATAAATCCCTTTGCATCACAGAACAGCAACCACCACCATCATGATCTTGGAAAATGTCCTGGGGGGGTGGGGGGTAGAGAGACCGAAGGGGAGAACAGAGAACTGAAATTGTAAAGCGCGGGAAATGCTGCTGATCCTTACAAATAGGAATGTAGAAATAAACTATGACCAGATTCAGGGAAGTGAGAAACTTCCCATGCCGAACCATTCGGATGACCAACCTCAGCGTCTCCATGCAGAAGTGATAGACCTTCAAGTGGGCATTGACACCCTTGAGATTGAGGATCAGCTGGGAAGGACCATCCTACTTCGGCATCACAAAGTAGATGGAATACCATTCTGCAGGAGGCACAGGAATGATGGCTTGGAAACTGAGCATTCTTCCCAGAGTACCCTGGACAGCACACATCTTGGCTTCAAAACCACATGGAGAGACCATGAAGGTATCCTGGATAGGTTATCTGCAGTTTAGAATGCAACCATGCTGAATACTATTTACCAACCAGCAGTCTGAAGTAATTTGGGCCCACTCCTGGTAAAAAAGGAGGCACCATTCGTCCACTGGAGGCACCCCAGAATGGGCCCCCAACCCACCATTGTGCCAGGTGGGAAGGGTTATTTATGGAGGAAGGAGCATCCCAGGGCCAACAGGTCCTACACAAAAGGGTCGTGTCTGAGGAGGGAGAGCCGTAAGAGGGGAAGGAGGGCTTCCCTGGGCAATACCTCGGGAGTCCTGGAAACCTCAGGTATCCTGGTTTTGGGAACGAGGATAATGGGAAGACACAGAGGAAGAAGATGGGAATGACCACTTCCCAGACCCCCATGGGCTTATCCTCGAAGGTGATAAGGCTTGGATTCTCCCAATTCCTTAACCAGCTTCTCTAAGTCTTCACTGAACAATAGCTTCCCCTTAAAGACAAGCTTAGACAACTGGGACTTGGGTGGTTGTATCCACTGCCCAATGGCAAAGCCAAAGCTAGGGTGGTGCAACCATAGTGAACACAATATCCTTGGCCACCAAGCGAACCAGATAATGCACAATGTCTGACAGGAAGGCTGCTGCCAATTCCAGATGATCTGAGGTGTTGTCCTGAGGGAGCAATTGTATCCTTTCGAGGAGGGCACAAGCCAACAGTCTTCTACAGAATGCTGCATGCAGAATAGGGGAGGAGGCCGAAAAATGGTTCTTAATGAGGGCCTCCACTTTGCGATCCAAATTGTCCTTGAGAGCAGCTCCACCCTCCACAGGGATGGTACTATGCCTAGTGACCACAGCTACTGGCACATCCAGCTGAGGTAAGCATGGCCACATATCAAAATCCTCCTGAGGAAGGGCATAAAGCTTGTTCATAACCCTGACTCCCTTCAACAGTGAATCATGCAGGTCCCATTCTGTGCATCCCATGCTTTTAAGAACCTCTGGGAAGGGAAAAGCATTAGGTGGTTTCCGAACCCTCTGCAAGAGGGAGTGCACTTGTGGCTTCACCTCTGCAGCTGGAGCATCAGCCAGCTGCAGGAAAGAAGACATTTGAGCAATCAATGCTGCCAACTAATCCCTCCTGAACAGATGGATGATGAGGGGAATCCTCTTCGTCCTCTGGTGGAGAAATGCCTTCCTCAAATCTGGAGTCTTCAGAGTTACAAGAGCCCAACCTGGAAAGCTGAGCAGAAGGGGGAAGTCCAAGTGCCTTGATTTCAGATGAAGATTGTTTCTGTGGAGAAGCTCTCATAAGCTCTGACTGCCCTTTGCAGTGGGTCCCTCCTCTGACCATGTGGAGAGCAATTGTGAGGACCAAGAGACCTTGTGATCCAAGCTGCTTCACCAGAAGGACCATGCTTGCTGGAGAAAGAGAATAATTCGAGAGAAGACAAACCAAGGGCTGAAAGCTCCCTATCAGCACTCGCCCTCTCACTGCCAGCAGGGAGGGGCAGCCTCACCACTACAAGCCCCTGCTGAGAAGTGAAGGGGTCGGGAACAACAAGCAGAATGAGAGGAGGAATCAGACACCAAGGCAGTGAAGGCACTGTCCTTCTTTACAGCTGCTCTTACTGCCACCCACTGAAAGGATAATAAAGGAGGGGTGTCCTTGCCTGCCGGCTCTGAGGGGTCTACACCCCTGAGGGATTACCAGGAACCTCCATGCATGAACCACAGAGGGAGTCCAATGAAGTAACTCTACATTTGTCATAGGACAGGCAGCATTTCTTCAGAGCTGACATAAACAGTCTCAGGTATAGTGGCTTCCATGGTATGCAAGCAACTTTTCTCCATGTGCTCAGCAGAGGCGCTCAAATAACTGTCACACTCAGAGTACTTGTACTACGGATGCAAGCACTCAGCTGCATGCTGTGAATGCGCCCTGACTTCGCTCACAGAACTGGAATGTGCAGAAGCTGCACATAAAAATGGTGAGCAGAACACCAGGTGTGGGCTTAATGTACAGTTCATGCACTGCTAATGCATATAGACAGCATGAGCACTTGGCGGGACCCAGTGTGTGAGAGACCATGCTCAACCAATGGCTTACACCAAAGTGGTCCCGCACCTGACAGTCAAACCTCTCCATGGACGAGGTTGAGTGCCCCCCCTCCCCCCAGAGAGTCTCACCTAGTAGCACTTAAATAAGGTACTCATTGGTGAGGAGCCCAGGACACGTAACCATGCTGGGCTCAATACTACTTCCCTGCTACCAAGTCCTGCAGACACACACCTTCATTGAATCTCCAATCCAAATCTTTGGGAGAGAGATGGGGAGGGGAAGGAGGAGAGGGGGCACTGAGGATGTGTGAGGCAAAGGGTCTTGATCTCAACAATCCTGGCTGTTCAACCAGCCCTTAACCTGTTTAGGACTGGGAACTGAACCAATTTCCCCTCCTCCATGTGGGAAACTCCAGCAGGGCATCCTATAATACCTTCTGGAAACTTCCATTTTTGAGTTCCACCAATGAAGCTGCCTCAGAGAGCAGTTACTCACGAGCTAAAAAGGTTTTTAACAGAGCTGCATCAAACTGCATCCTCCATCTGCTGGAGACAGACATGCTGAAGTATTCCCCTAGCTGCATCAGCTATAGTAGAAGGGATAATGCCATAACAAGTGTCTAGATTTCTTTCTCTATTTTCACCTCTGCTGGCAGGGAGACACAACCTACTTGTATGGACTGATCTAACAGGACCACATGGAAAGCATGTTTAACATATTGAAACACACAAATCCTCAGACTGCCCATCTTTACTTAAAGTTAATGGTTAGTTTTCTTGCTCAGTACACTTGGAGGCTGATTCTGCAAGAGGTAGGTCCGGGCCGTCCGGACGGCCAAAAAATGTACGGGGCCGCTTTGTACCCAATTCTGCAACCATGGGAGCTATATGTTCCCACAGTTGTGGAATCTGGGCACTCAGATGGCCCAGCATGCCCCCAATTCTGCAGCGAGATACATCTAGTACTCTACCCGGCCAGCCCTCCCAATGCTCTGACTGGTGTGCCGGTGCAGCGGCATCCTATCATCATGGCACCAGCACATCAGCTGGAGCAGCAAAGTGCCCAGCCATGGAAAAGCCCCTTTTCCCTGCTACTTGGCCCTCAGGGGGGTCCCCCGAGCCCAGGATTGGGTACCGGATTCATCCCTGTGGTACTCCTGTGACTCACAACTGTGGCAACAATCGCCAGGGTGCCCGGAACTTATTCACTCTTGGGGTGGAATAGGCCGGGCATCCAAGTGGATGCCGGTGGATGTACAGAGGCCCAAACGGAATGGCTTCTGTATGTCTGGGTGCTTTGGGACACTCCCGCTCTACCTCCGCTCTGCCCTTTCCCCCACGTCCAGCACTCCCCGCACAAACCCTCTGTACGTGCGGGGAGCGCTGGAGCCAGAATAGCGTGCTGGACCTAAATGGGAGGTTGGACATCCAACCCAGATGTCCAACCCCACTATCTGATGTGCAGAATCGACTCCATATTAAACAAGGCTAAAATTAAAGACTTCAGTGGGGGGCATGTACAGTTTTGTGCCTAAGTTTAGATAACCCTGGTCAAACTGTACATTTTAATGAATCCCTAACTCAACAGAAGCTAACATCCTCTACATGATACAAAATTAAACATAATGGGGAGGGGGATATTCAGAGGTGGCAGCTAACATGGTATCAGCAGCTAGCCATTGCCACTGAAACTTAAATCCAGACATTCAATGCCGGGGTCGTCCTGGGCCCCAGCATCAAATATCCAGGTTGCTCGGATTGCCCAGAAGCTAACCAGGCAGCAGTGATATTCAGCCACTGCCCAACTAGCTTCCATGATGAAAGTTAGGCCAGACTTGGTTGCACTTTACTTTCGCTGCTTTGCCATAATCAGGCAGCAGCAATATTGAGCCGCTGTCTGGCTATAGCCAGGAACTGTCCCTGGAATACCCCAATACTAACCGGCAAGCATGGGGGTGTGCAGCAGCAGCATCCGGGGATATTCAGCAGCACTAACTGTGTTAATGCCGCTGAATATCTAAGATAAGTAAATTGACACGGTTAACAGGTCTGCTAACCATGTTAATCCTTTGGAATATCGGGCCCAATATAAATGCTAATACATCTTACCTTTTTATTAGCAGTTTTTTTATATATTTAAAATAAGAAAACAGTGAACATGGTGGGTGCAAAAGTGTAGATGTCCTTTCAGTCAGTGCTTTTTAACATCTTAGGAAGAAACAACTTCCAAGTATTTCCCACAGCCAGTTAAGAGTCCTATTGTCACTTTTGGAATTTTTTCCTCACTTCTAGATTCTTAGATTTTCTTGCATGCTCAGCATGTTTGAAATCTCACCATAAATCTTCGATAATAATCCAGTCTGGGAACTGTGAAGGCCATTTCAAAGTCATCACCTTTCTTTCTTGTTAAGTAATTCATAGTTGATTTTGAGGTGTGTTTTGGATTGTGGTCATGCTGAAACATCCACTCTCTCTTCAGTTTCAATTTATGTGCAACATTAGCTTCTAGGTTAGGCTGAGGGGTTTTTTTTCAAACTCTCTTTATTCAAAATGGCATTAGGGGAACAAACAATGCTGCAATTTACAGAACAAGTACACAAGTAATCAACCAAGAACACTTTGCACTGTGTACACTAGATAGCAGAAAAGCAAAAGTAGTCTATCTGCCACAAGGCTATTTTTCCTTGTATATCTCCCCCTCCCCCTCCCACTCATCAACACCAATCACACTTTTTGCACACAATCCCCATTCATCCCTTCAGACCGTTCCCCACTCCATCCCTTAACAAATTACCATCTACTGAATACCCTCCCTTCTGAAGTGACCATAAAAGTTGTTTCATGCTTACACATATCTTTCACCCATCTTGCACTCTGCTACCACAACCACAAACCTCTTCAGCTGCCGAAATTCCATCATTCTCTCTTGTTATATCAGAAACGGTGGTGCTTCTACTGCCACCCACTGCAGGAGAACACACTTCCTTACCCCTAGCAAAGCTAGTTTAGCAAAATCTCCAATCCAAGCTGGTTGAGCACCAAAACTGAAAGAATATTTCATCAGTACTATGTCCCCACTCTGCAGCTGGGCTGTCTCCATGCTCTTAGTAATTGTTTTCCAAACCACCTGCCAAATGCCTCTATAGCCCTACACTGCAAGAAAAGGAGTACCAAATACCATTTCTCTGCTCTGCACCAGAGGCACATGTCCAAGGTCACATGTCCCATCCTATGCCTTCTGACTGCATCTATAAAACAGGGTTGCAAGAGCTGGACTTGCATTTCCCACAGACCCACCTTCACTGGCCTCTGATGTGCTTCTTCTAACATCCTCTTCATATTTCCTACTATAACCTGATCATCTTTTCTAAGTTCAAATATGGGACACTCAATCAAGCTGGAGGGTTCAAAGTTAAGGAAAATAAAAAATATGTTTATAATTACAATTTTAACCTAAAATTTTAATCAGTAGGCTAGGTTTATAACTTTAGTTACAAATGTGCCAATCAGGCCTACAAAGTGAATTTTCTTCAAAATAGCAACATTTTCATTAAGATAATTTAAAAGCATTCCACAGGCAATTCAACTCAAAATTGTACTTTACAATCATTAGACATTTGAGAGTCTCTACATGCAGTTGTTTTTGTTTCTGTAGACCACACTTTGTTCATGATTGAAAAGCACCTTTCAGTTGGAGCATTGGAATCTGGTAAACAAAAAAAATTCAACCAGTTGCATAAATTTTTTATATGGTATCTCATTAGTTTTGAGGTGTCAAAACACCTCCTTCCATTTTTTGTCAACCGTGGTGTCTGGTTTTTTCAATTCTTGAACTTTTTCTTCAGAAACAAATAACTTAAGACAAGAGAACTTGTCAAACAGTTCAGTATCATTTATCACTGACTCTAGGCTGGGTCTTGTAGACAAAACATATTCTCTAAAGATGACCCTAGCTCACACCACTGTAGTTGTTTTTGAAAGAGAATCCACTGTCGTTTCCCAATCTCCTGGAAATGAGTGGTACACTGATCCAAGTAATCTATTCAAATGGTGTAGAAAGATGACACAGATTGCTTGAAATCTGCTTCATCAATGCTGTGCTCTTTTTCAGGATCTTTTATCTTCTTTCTGATTGTCAGAGGCAATGTTCCCTCTAATTTTCTGTAGGCTGTGCGCGCATAAAATATCAGCTGTGCAACTTTTGAAGGAAGGTTAAATTTTTGTGCGCCACATAACGACACTCGGAGTTATATACTTTAAAATTTGACTACACATCAGAATACAGTATGTACACCACATTGATTTTAATCAAATTAAATGAAAATAGACGATTACTAAATGAATGGGAAAATTTCTAGTAATTAAAATCACAAATTTTACATTTTAAGACATCTGTGTTGTTTTCTATTAGAATCAGAACCGTAATTTTTGTGCGCTTTGTTGTAAAGTATGTGCGCTCGCTCGGCGTGTGTGTGCGCGCACACGCGTACAGCTTAGAGGGAACAGTGGTCAGAGGCAAAAACACTTCATTCTTCCTAGTTACTAACTTGTTTCTAAGGTCACAGATTATTCCAGCCACCTCTATCATAGAGATTTTTTGAGACTCAATTTTTAAAGTCGTGTTTTGGAAAATCATTGCCTGACTGTGCAGAAAGTACAGCCAAACATTTGCTGATTCATTCTCAAAAACCTTTTTGATGATTACTGGACATTTTTCCTGGTTCAGAAAATATGATTTCACTGATTGGAACATTTTAATTAACCTCTCTATGGCTGGTAGTAAAGCCAGCCACCTAATGTTACTGCGTCCGAGCAGCTTTTGATACTCTCAACAAAGCCACACATCTCTTTAAGTTCTTCAATTCTCACTGTATAAATGTGAAAATGTCTGAATATCTTGTCAACAATAACTTTAATGTCAAATGGCAGGAATTCAGCAGCAGTGCTGATACAATCGTGAGCAATTTGAACTACACAGTTTGCACCAATTAAATTACTTTCTAAATCTTTTTGCAGCTTGTAAAAAATATTGTTACTACCCCTCCTAGTGGCCCCACCAAAGTTGCAATTGGTATTGTCAACACACAATGCCAAATTTTGGGATTTTAGCCCATTGGACTCAACTGTATCAAGAATGCATTTGGAAAGAATGTCTATGGTTTCGCCTTTAACTTCATGGACATCAAGAACTTTTACCTGAACCTCTTACTAAAATAGGGCACACTTTAATGCTTCCATGGTTTGAGCAATCACAAAATACTGCTAAAAAGATTGTCGCAGAAAAGTCTCTATTGAAGGAATCAAGAGTCAGGTTTGAAAACATTACAGATGATTGCTTCTGTTTTGGTTCATGCAGAAGAGTATTTTTCATCAAAACATTTTTTCAACAACTTTGAAGTACAGTCTGATGATTGAAAAGAAAGGTGGTAGACAACATAGTGGTAAGCCCATGTACCCTGAGTTTTAGCCAGTGACTGAGTTTTCTCATCAAATGTTTAACTGTTAAAAAAAGAAATCATGGTTCTACTTGAAGAAGCACTTACATCTGCTGTCTTATGTTTGTCTGTCCTTAGGTGCTGAACAATGTCACCCTTTTCTGCATCTGCGATTGAAAAGGAAGACCGGCATTTGTTACAAAACACCGTGCTATCATTAGAATGTTTCTTAATGAATGGGTATTCATTTTATAGTTGGTCATTAAAAGCACACTTTCTTTTCAGCATTTTAAAATGAAAATAAAATCTAAAGATGAAATAGAAACATGAACTCTAGGCTAAGAGCCTACACAGATGACAGAATTAACAAAATCAGCTGACCACTGACCGTGATACTGATACTGATGTTGGCCCCAGGATTATAGGCACCAGCTCTGTGGGTGCTTGAGCACCCCCAATATTTTCTCCTGTAGGTCTGTATATTTGTAGCAAAAAACACACCATACTCCAGAGTTGTAGGACAAGGGAGAAAGGAAGGGTTTTGCATCCTAGCTACTGCTCCCACCTCCCCCTGCTCCCTATTGGCTAGTTGTGTCTGCTGCAGCCTATTTATTTTTATTTATTTTTATTTAAAAGGATTTCTGCAGCAGACACAGCTAGCCAATAGGGAGCAGGAGGAGGTGGGAGCAGTAGCTAGGATACAGAAACCTTCCTTTCTTCCTTGTCCTGCAGCTCTGGAGTATGGTGTGTTTTTTGCTACAAAAATACAGACCTACAGGAGAAAATATCAGGGATGCTCAAGCATCCACAGAGCTGGTGCCTATGATCCTGGGGCCAACATCAGTATCAGTATCACGGTCAGTGGTCAGCTTATTTCGTTGATTCTGTCATCTGTGTAGGCTCTATTGGTTCACTTTGTCTGACTGATGGTTGCCTGGGCCCTGGGGAGGATGCAGAGCCAGCTTTGTCAGATGTGCTGAGGACTCAGGAGTTTAGGATTACCAACCATCTAAATTATTTTAGGATTCTACAACTTTGTAAAGTAGCCGTTAGTCAGAATGTCGTCTAAATTGTCTGGGTATTTTTTTTTTTTTTAGAGTTTAGCTCTACAGCTCACCAGTGCTCCCCCCTCACTGTGCAGAATAAGTGGTAGGTTCCAGCCAATGGAAAGGCTGCACTAGTCACAGGAAGGGTGGGCTGATTTTCTGCACAGGGTCTGGGAGAAAGTCAGTGGAATAAGTAGGTTTCTTGGTAAGGTGCGTGGGGTTGCTGAGAAAGGGTAGAAATGTAAGAGGAATGGGGTAAAGTATGAAGAGGCTATTGCAGGCTGAGAAAAAGAACTGGGGGCATTGAAATAAAGGAGTGCAGATGCAGCAGAGCACCAGTAGACAAGCAGAGACAGAATCTGTCTGTTTGAAAACTGCTAGTGTGCATGTGTGTACCTGATTTGGAGGGTGGGGCGTGCATGAATGCATGTGCATGCGTGTGTGACTGAAGTACAACAGAGTGCATGCATGTGTATATGTTTCTGTGTCTCTGATGGAAATAGTCTCATATAAATAGAGTTTCCCTTTGAAAATGTCAGCTGGAGTGGAGAAATCCGCTGGCACAAATGTGGAGGAGTGTAGGAGTGTGACGTGTTTTAAAATAGGGGACATTTAGGCGTTCCGACTGAAGAAATATGATTCCAGGAACAAATCCTTAAAATATGGGACTGTCACATATAATATAGGACGGTTGGTCACTTTATTTATTTATTTACAGTTCTTCTATACCGCACTTTTCGTATCAGTGCGGTTTACAAATAACAGAAATATTGCCACAGACAAACAGCCTTAGGCTTACATTATAACAGGATGTATAACTTAGGATAGAACAGGGGAACTATGTACAGTTGCATTATAAACTATATACAAGTATCACCGTAGTGTTGGAAAATTATTTACAATATATAACCCGTGCTGGAAGGGTCTGGTTTGTGTTTTGTGTAAATCATGTTATGGGTGTGTTAGTGTCCTCATGAGTAAGATGTGGTATGGGGGATGGTTGCGTTGGGTTAGGGTGGGAAAAGTGTAGGAGGAACAAATGGTGCTTAAGAGCTTTCCTGAACTGAGAAAGGTCGTTAATTGCTCTGATATGTGAGGGGAGGTTGTTCCAGCATCTCGGGGCAAAGAAGGCGAAAGATCTATTCCTGGTAGTTTGTGTGCATTTTGTCGCTTCCAAAGGGATAGTAAGTGTGTTTGTAGCTACTGATCTCCTGAGTCTGTTGTTGGGGGTGGGAGTGATGAGGGCAGTTAAGGATGAGGGGGCAATGAGGTTGATTGCTTTAAAAGTTAAGAGTAGTGCTTTATAGGTGAGTCTGCTGTCCAACGGTAGCCAATGCAACTCCATAAGTATGGGCGTGATGTGATCCCTCATCGATAGGCCACAGAGGATACAGGCTGCTGCATTCATCACCATTTGCAATGGGTTGAGTGTGCTCTTGGGGAGACCATGAAGGATAATATTTGCATAATCGAAATGTGGTGTTACAAGCGACTGGAATATTGTTCTAAAATCGCCTGGTGCTAACAGAGGTCTGAGGTGTCTTAACGTCATGATTTTATTGTAAATAGCCTTGGTGGTGTTCTTTATGTGTTCCTTAAAGCTGAGCTGTTAGTCGAGCGTGATTCCCAAATAACGTATCACATTCTTGCATGGAAGCTCTGCATCTCTCACTTTCAAGGTAGTGGGGGGAGAGAAGCTTTTGTTCTTCGTGATAAATAATACCTCAGTTTTCTTAAAATTTATGCGTAAGTTCTGCGTTAGGAGCCAGTCAGTGATTGAGTTGAAGCAATCAACTAGGGGGGAGAGGTTAGGCTGCATAATTTTGATTGGAGTGAACAGCAAGACATCATCTGCGTATATCAGACTGGAAATGTTAAATGAGCATAAGATATTACATATAGGCTGCATATATACATTGAAAAGTAAAGCAGAGAGGGAGGAGCCTTGAGGTACTCCCTGTTGTTGTTGGAATGGGTCAGATGTTGACGGACCTATCCGAACATGTTGCCATCGGTCGGCAAGATAGGATTTGCACCATTTCCAAGCCAGGCCTTGGATTCCCTTTTCATGGAGTCGGGTGAGGAGATGCTCATGATTAACCAAATCAAATGCTGCAGCGATGTCGAGGAAGATAAGTACAAACCCATTTTCTGTTTTGTCAATGCCTCTGGTTAAAGTGTTGGTGAGTGTTGCTAGTAGGGTCTCGACACCGTGTGATTCTCGAAACCCATGCTGGCAAGGATCGAGGGGG
This sequence comes from Ichthyophis bannanicus, assembly GCA_033557465.1. NCBI lineage: Eukaryota > Metazoa > Chordata > Amphibia > Gymnophiona > Ichthyophiidae > Ichthyophis > Ichthyophis bannanicus. Next base: position 351,908,990 of record CM066036.1, on the reverse strand, counting down.
GCTGAAATGTCGATATGTTGTTGAATCTGTCTTTGTACCACTTTTTCAATTAGCTTAGCTAGAAGGGGTATGCTCGAGATCGGGTGGTATGAATCTGTCTTTGTCGGGTCAAGTCTGCTGTTTTTCAGGAGGGGGCGTATGGATGTCTGTTTAAGAGCTGTTGGGAATGTTCCTGATGAGAAGGAGAGCTTCATGATGTAGGATAGAGTTGGGCTGAGTTCAGCACGCATCGCTCTGATCCAGTATGCTGGACAAGGGTCATTCGGAGCTGTAGTGGTGTTGATCGTAGCAATACGATCTGTGTGGTATTTCTCTGATGGGGGGTTAAACTCTGTTAGCAGGGACTGTGGGTTGAAGATGAAACTAGGTGTGGGACTCGGTGCCGCATTAGTTTTGATGGTCTTGGATTGGAGATAGACTGCATAAAGTTCAGGATGAATTGATTCTGGCTGAGGAGGGGAAGGTTCCTTGGTTAAGGATTTCGCAATGCTGAAGAGGTCTCGAGGTTTATTTATTTATTTATTTACATTCTCTTATATACCGCGCTATTCTGCATCAGTGCGGTTTACATTGAACAAACTGAAATTACATTGAACAGGGCATTATAACTTGGAGATAACTATTTTACAGGGAACATGGGCAATGGAGGGTTAAGTGGCTTGCCCAAGACCACAAGGAGCACCTGTGGGACTAGAAACCCCAGTCCTTCCGGCCCAAGGTTGCTGTCCTCTAGTGGGATTTGAACCCCTGACCTTCCGGCCTGAAGAACCTTGCCCCAACCACTAGGCTACTCCTCCACCTTCTGTTATTTAGGGAATGAAGGAGAAGCTCAGTGTGGTATGTTCTCATTTTCTCGGATATTGTCTCACGGTGGACTTTTAGGAGGTCTTTGTAAGTTGTTTGGTCCGTTGTAGAGTGTGAGTGCCTCCATTTTCGTTCATACTTCCTTAGAAGACGAAGAGATGATCTTAGTTCATCAGTAAACCATGGGGCCGCTTTCCTGTTTTTTGATGTATTGTAGGAAGCTGACGATTTATTAGAGTAAGGTCGCTGAGAACATGATTTCAAAGTGGTGTTCCATCTAAGTATCATATCTTCAAGGTCCTGAGCCGGTAGACGAAGAGTTGGGAGAGCACTGCTGATGAATTCATCCTTGTCCAGGGCTTTGAAGCGGTGCGTCATTCTTGAGGATACTGTGTTAAAATGGTTGGATGGGGGTTGAACTTGCTGCGAAGGGTTTTGGAAAGTGATTAGGTTGTGGTCTGACCAAGGAACAGGGGTGAAAGCAAGATTGATGTTGCGACTTGACTCTAATTGGGGGGCAAATATGAGGTCGAGTGAGTTTCCCTTAAGGTGAGTAGGAGCATTCACCATCTGTGCATAGTTGAGGTCAGTCATTGCTTGGAGGAAGGTGTTAGAATGGGTAGGTTGCAGGGATGCAAGGTTGAAGTCTCCGATTAACCAGTTCGGTTTACGTGGGTATGTCGGGTTGCAAGCTAAGTCTATTATGCTGGCGAGATCTTCTGGGGGGAGGAAGGGGCTCTATAGATAAGATTAATGGTGGTGTGTTTGTTGGTTACGGTCACTATGTCCATGTGCATGAGACTCTTGGAGGAGAGCAGCTGGAACTGAAGCTCAGATCTTGCTAGGATGAAAACTCCACCCCCTCTTCTGGTGGCTCTGTGACAGGTGTGTATTGAATAACTAGTTGGGATGAGCTGGTTTATGAGGACTGAGTCTGTGTCTGAAAGCCAGGATTCTGTAACCATTAGAATGTCGAGATTGCGGGAAGTGATGAGATCGGTGATAACTGGCCATTTCTTGCGTACTGATCGTGAGTTAATGAGTGCGCAATTCAGAAGTCTATGTCCTGGAGTTGAATCAAGTCGGTATCGTCAGGGTGGTTGAGAGTTACATAGAGCAGGTGTGAATGTCTGACATGGTGAAAATGTGGAAGTGAGTGTTGGGGGGGGGTTGGTAAAATTTCTTCTACTTAGACTGTGTAGGATAGGGATATGCTTGTGGCTGAGTGAGCAGGCTGATGTGTTTTGGATGGTATTTATCAGGAAGTAAAAACTGGTGATGGCGAGAAGGGAGATGGCCATGTTGTGTTGCTAAATTGTTTGTGCTGACCTTATTAGCTGTCTGTGAAGGAGAACTAACTATGGACTAGTGTTGTGAGATAAAATATATGGACTAGTGTTGTGAGATATCAGCAAATAACAGCGAATATCAGCAAACTATCACCATATATCAGTATCTATCAGCTTATATCAGCAAATGTCAGCATGTATCAGCAAATATAAGTAAACATACAGCAAATATCAGCGATTACCAGCATTTACCAGCATGTATCAGCACATGATGATGCTGCCTTCTTGAAGAAGGCGTGGCTGCCCTGATTAGCAGCTGGCAGAGAATGGTTGCTACCACCAATGCTAGTTGTTGCCTCAGATGGTTGGGTTGGTGGCAGGAGAGCGACTTATTTCTCTGTTGAGAAGAACAACAGTAAATGGAGAGCTGGATCGCGTCCCACAGTTATCAGAGAAGGTGGAGAGCTGCAGAGCGACTCTGGTAGTGAGGCAGCAGAATGGAGAGCTGGAGAGCATCCCACACTTGTGAGAGAAGATGGAGAGCTGCAGAGCGTTTTTGGCATTGAGGCAGCAGAACGGAGAGTTGGAGAGCGTCCCTGATAGTAACCAAAGTCGCTTCACTTTTAGAGGCAGAGACTGCCTAGGGGGCCTGTTCAATCCATTGTGTGGAGGACAGCCGCTTACAGAGAGCAGAAGAAGATGGAAGATGTCCTTGTAGATCTATTCTAGAGGGCCGACGCCTAAGGGCCACGCCAAAGGGCCCTCTGGCGAGGCCCTCAGGCGCGGGCCCGCCCGGTGGCGGCTTCTTTTCAAGGTGTTGCTCCTCCTCCCACAGTCCCGATAGGGCTGGAGTCCCTGAGTGGGAAGGCTGGCTGGCCTGCTCAGGTGCTCGACCCCGATCGGGGGAGCTTGAAGATGGCTGCGGGCTTCCCTACAGTTCCCGCCCGGTGGTGGCTTCTTTTCAAGGTGTTGCTCCTCCTCCCACAGCCCCGATTGTGCTGGAGTCCCTGAGTGGGAAGGCTGGCTGGCCCGCTCAGGTGCTCAACCCCGATCGGGGGAGCTTGAAGATGGCTGCGGGCTTCCCTACAGTTCCCGCCCGGCGGCAGCTTCTTTTCAAGGTGTTGCTCCTCCTCTCACAGCCCCGATTGGGCTGGAGTCCTTGAGCAGGAAGGCTTTATGAACTGGCATCCCAATTCTCCTTGCCATACTTGGCCAGCACCTCTACCACCATACCCTGGTTTTGCCCTCAACACATTCTGTACCAATGACAAATGAAATTTGCTTTCCCTTTGAGTTCTCCTTCCCACAATTCGTCCATAAACCCCTGCTCTTATTGCAGTCTGGCCTGATCTCATTACAAAGAAGCCACATAGTGATAGGCTTGTAGGAAGGTATAAAAATGGTTTCTGAGGATCCCATAACTATTTGGAAACTGTACTAAAGATGCCACATAGCACCTTTACATCCACCATTTCTTGCATGCAGACCCTAATAATTCAATTCTCTATTCGTGGCATGAAATCTGCATTTTCACCTTAAGGCAAGAGTCCTGATATGTATATACTCCAAGACCTGTGTCTCTATGGAGTTGGCTCCAAGCTTTTACCACTGCCTGAATTAAGACACTCTGCCACACCTCCTGATTAACTCCTATCTTACCATTTAACTAATACACCTGCAACTATGACTATGTCACTTCCTCCACCATCCCTGACATGTATGTGATCTTGCCAAGTTTGATCCATTTCCAGATGAACCAGGATCTGACATGCCACATTGTACTGCCTTGTCGAGCAGCCAGACCACCCTGCTCTCTACTCAGCACCAATGTATCTGAGCCAGCTTCCTCTTCCAGATGAACCATATACAGCTAACTGCCATTTCTTCAGATCCTTATCCTGCCCCCAGCAAGGCAGCAACACCATTTTTAATAGTGCACTGCACCCCAGCAATGAAAGTAGGAGCTCTAACTACAAGTCCAATTGCTTCAGGATTTGATCAATGCTATCTTGTAGATTCACTCTGCACAACCTCCTCATCCTTCTCAAGACTTGCACAGGGAGAATGGGCATCCCTGATGAGTGCCGCCCAGCAGAGCAAACTGCTCCAAGACAGTACCATTCAACAGAAGACATGCACTTGGCCCTGCAAAGAGCACTTGCAGTCACTTCATGTTACAAGCCAGTCCCATCCTTTCCAAGACCCAAAACATATCATCTTATCAAATGCCTTTTCAGTATCCAAGCTCAAAGCCAACCTTTGCATCCTGCCTTCCATGCTCCAGAACTAATAATAATTTGTAGGACATTTTAAATCTCATTCTGAACCTTCACAAATCACTGTCATAGTGCTTGCAGCATATCCACTGAAAATTCCCTTTTCCCCAAACACACCTTTAAAAGCTTCTTTAAGGAGACCACGTGATGTGCTGAGAGGGAGCGGACGCACACTGCTTGCTCTCCAGGGAGCTCCCTCCTCTTGCTGTGCTTGCAGCACCATTAAAACAGTTCAAAAAGTAAAAAAAAGGGGACCGGAGGTAGTGCACATCATCCTCTCTCCTGGACTGGTGGCAGTGTGCGGATGGCATCCGTTAAGTTGACGCTCTGGAAGAGAGACCGCATGGGAACGCAGGCAAAAATGGCGGATTCTTTCCTAGCATCCCCAGCCTCCCCGCCAATGGCCTTGGTGGAGGAAGCAACAGCGGCTGTGATGGGGGCCTTATCGGCACAATTCAATGCCTTGCATGGAAAAATCAAGACGTTGCAGAGCTCCATTGGCACCTTGGGAGGCCGTATTCAAGAGGCAAAGATCCGCATTTCTCAAGCGGAGAAAAATATGGCAGCAAATAGACCAGGAGGTGGGCCGCTTCTGGAAACTAGTTGTGGCTCATGAGGCCAAGCTGGATGACTTTGAGAATCGGAGCCGGCGAAACAACCTTCGGTTCCTGGGTGTCCTGAACTCCATGCAGGACAGAGAACTAAAGGGATATTTGGAGACCTTACTGCTGCTGGTGCTGGAGCTCGGGGCAGATTGTGGCCTATTACACATTGAGCGTGCGCATCACGTGGGAGCCAGCCAGTTGATGGATGATTGTCCAAGAGTGGCCCTAGCAAAACCTTTGCAATTCACACAAAAAGAAGCGGTGCTACGGGTGGCCTATAAGTGCAGCACTATATGCCAGGACAATCTATATCTCCAGGTGACCCAGGACTATTCGGCCACTTTGAGTCAGCACTGACAGGTGTAGCCCCCATCTGCCAGCATTTAATCAATGCCAACATCAAATTTACTGTGAAGTACCCCGCTAGACTGCATGTTATCCACAATGGCGTCCACCGGGTTTTTGACACTGTGAGCACAGCAACCCAGTACGTTGATGGACTGCTGGAAGAGCAGCCAGCAGCGTCATCGCCAGGGATGGCAGCTGGACCCTCTGTGGTGGGCAGAACATGACCCTAGCGTACATCAGAGCTGGAACTGTGATGATGGCGGAACGCCGACGGAGGTATCACCTTGACCAGCTGAGATGAGCCCTTTTGGACTGGTAGGCTCATGGACATCAATTGGGTGCAGCGAGACTTCTTACAACCACCCCCACAAGGATGGACTGGACTAGGACTAGGACCGGAGTGGAGGTGGCATGCTGGGATCGGAGGCCTTTCCATTCGTGGCCTAGCAATGGACCAGAGCCAGCTTGTTTGACAGTTGGGGGGAAGGGAATTGAGGCCTGTATCAGGGGACTCTGCGAGGGATGAATATGGATGAGTGACTGTGGTGAGAGGATGGGAAAGGGGATACACAGAAGGGAATGAGTCGGGAATGTGTGCATGGCTAATGGATTTGCCTTGAGCCTGAAGCTAACTGGGTTTGCAAATCCGGGACCAAATAATATATAGTGAGTGTAGAAAAGCTGACAACACAGGGTTTGGGACACAGTAGAGGCCAGATGGCGGAGAGCAGAAGGAGATAGGGGACCCGGTTTGGAAGTCAAATTCAGGGGGAGAGTCCAAAGGGGGCAATCCTTGACACATTATATGTGGGATCCATGGTGGGAGAGTTTCAGCAACAGGAGGGGGGGTGATAGAGGATAGGGGACATGGGAGGGAGGGAGCGCAAGATATTTGGTTGGGGGACAGGGGGGGTGGGGGGAGGGAGAGCGGTTAGAGGGGAACTGGTTGCAGCCGACCTATAAGAGATTGATAGCTGAGACATGATGGCCCATGGGTACCGAGATCCTTTTCTCCCCCTCCGAGTGTGATTCAGTTTTCCCTGTTTGGTGCATATGGAATGAAGATTTTTGATTGAATGGACCTATAAGAGAGGCTCGCTACACCTGAGATGCAGGAAGGCGGATGGGGGGGATCCCAGTCTGGGAGGGTCTTCCCCACAAGGAACCATACAATGTTACCAACACTTTTAGACCTATGCAATCCTGCTGAGAATCATGACTTGGAACATGTGTGGATTGGGCACCCCCATTAAACGCTGCATGCCTTAACCACGTAGAAATGTGATATCACCTTCCTTCAAGAGACTCACCAAACTGCCGAAGAGCATGCTAAACTACATACAGACTGGGTGGGACAGATCTGGGGTGCCCCTGCTCAAGGGAAAAAGGGAGTAGTGGTTATTTTGATACACAAGTGAGTTTGTTTCACCCAGGAGATCGTGTTTGCAGGTCCGGAGGGGCGTTTCGTTCTTTTGCAAGGGGAGTTAGACGGCCACCCGATCATTCTATGCAACTTGTATAGCCCCAATACTCCTGATGCCGCACTATATGCATGTTTAGCCTCTCAAGTTGATCAGCTCCCCAAAGATTCCCTTGTATTAGGAGGGGGACTTCAATGGGGTCCTTGACACTGTACTTGACACATCTCGGGGAGATGGGGGGCAAGCACGGGACCAGATAACTTGGCTGATACGAGGGCTTCAGCGGAAGCTGAGCATGGTGGATCTGTGGCGCCTGTTACATCCCGCAGAGCTGGATTATACCACTTGTCCCGTGTACATGACTCAAGTACCAGAATTGTACCTTTTGTATCAGAACCTTTATTTGTGAGAACCGTAGATAAGCAAATAGGCCCAGTAGAGCTTTCAGACCATTATATGGATTGATTTGGAGTGGCAGAATGGAGAGAGGATAGGGGAGTGCCAGAGTGTGGCACTTTCCATTGGAACTCTACAGAGATGAACACATTAAGATTTTTATACGAGAACACTAGCAGGAGTATAGAGCCCATAATTACCAGCATCAGGACAATCCAGAGCTTTATTGGGAAATGGCCAAAAGCTGTTCTTTGGGGTGATATTATTGTCTATACCACTAGGAAACGCAGGCTACTAAATGCCCAAATAATACACCTGGAGAAACAGGTGGTCAGGGACCGTTGGAGACATGTGGCCCATCCAACTGTGACGACCAAGCAACAGCTATGGGAGACACAAATTGCCTTGAATGAGGCACTCCATCAGAGAGCCAAGAAATCTCCTTTATTACTGATTCCAGCTCTTCCAATTCAGAGACAAACCAGGGCGATTGCTAGCTCGCTATCTGAAGGGTAGTCATGGACCTCGCTCAGTAGCTGCCTCACGAGGCGCTGCGGGTAGACTCCATAAGGACTCAAGTGTGATCGCCCAAATGTTTCTAACCTTTTACCAAGCCCTATATTCTGGGAAACAGACATCCCCAACACGGGTGGTGGAATAGTTGCAGAGCCTGTCCCTACCGCGTCTTTCACCCCAGCTGGCATCTCTGCTGGACAAGCCTATATGAGCACAGGAGGTGCAGAAAAGCATCCAGCAGGCCCACTGTAACAAGGCTCCAGGTAACGACTGTTATGGGGTGAAGTTTTACAAGTTGACGCAGGATCTGGTGATCCCCCCGCTGGTGAGGCCTTTCAAAGCCACATTGTGCAGAGTTCGTTTATCTGGGGTGTGAATCATGCCCACATTGTCTTTATTCCCAAGCCAGAGAAGGACCCAGTACAAGCCTTTTCCTACTAACTGATATCCCTGCTGAATTTCAAACTGAAGGTGCTTTCCAAGATCTTAACAGAGCGATTAGCTCTTCTTCTTCCCAATCTGGTGCATGCATCACAGCTCAGATTCATTATGGGCCAGTATGCGGTGCGGAATCTGAGGAAAATCATCATCTTGCTTCAGTGGGTTTGCAAGAAGGGCATTCAGTCCTTGCTCATCAGTTTCAATGCCAAGAAGGTGTTTGATCGGGTGGGCTGGCAATATCTGTTTTAGCTTTTGCTGCAGTATGGTCTGGGATAGCAGTTTCTTCGCAAGGTGCAGATACTGTACTCAGGCCCCATGGTGGTGGTGGTGGCCAATGGGGTGCTGTCAGAGCCATTCACTTTGGGATGAGGGATGAGGCAAGGCTGCCGCCTCTCGCTACTTTTGTTTGTTTTGTCCCTTGACCCATTGATCCGCCAGCTGGTGGCTTGCTGTGAGGTGCTAGAGATGTGAATGGGTGGGCAGGTATTCAAAGTGTTGGCCTTTGCGGATGACATGCTGGTACATCTGACCTCTCCGATGATGTCCCTGCCACGGGTACTAGCGGAGTTTGCGGCCTTTGGCGAAATAGCGGGACTGCGCATCAACCACGACAAATTGGAAATGATGCGTGTACTGGGCCAGCTGTGGGCTGTGTGGGGGCCCTCTTTTCCCCTTTGGTGGGCCGATGCATCCTTCATCTGGGTATTCAGTTAACCAGCGATCTGCGTGAGCTATACAGCCGGAACCGCGACAGGGTACTGTGGCGCCTCCGGACCCAGCTCCGGGTGTGGATCCATGTTGCTATGGTCCTTAATGGGGCGGGTAGCAGCCTTTGGGATGCTACAGTTTCCCTGCATGCTTTATTGGCTACAGACATTGCCAGTGCAGCTCTTATGGAGGGATGTGATTCAGTTTGACCGTGAATTATGGAATTTCTTGTGAAAGGGGGAACGGGCATGTCTCACCCTGAGCTGCCTGCGTGGGGGCTGGCAACAGGGGGTTATTGGTGTCCCCGACCTGGAACAATATGCTATGGCCTGCCAGGCACATCACCCGGGGGACTGGCTGAGCGGTACGGAGACTTATACTCCCAGAGTCTTTGTAGCCCCTCACTCTTTGCTAGTGTTCCTGCATCATGACGGTGCCCTCCTGCCGGGACAACTCACAAAAAGTGTTTTGATTGAACCTATGTGCAAACTATGGCATTGGTTATGCTCTTATTGGAAGATGTCACCATTGGTTTCGAACTGGCTGCCCATTCAGGGGAATGTTTGCATTCTTCCCGGTATGATACTAGCATTTTTCAGATATGGCAAGACTGAGGGATATGTAATCTGGGACATATGGTGGACACTACTGGTGCTTGTAAACCGTTTGCAGTTCTGCATGTAGAATATGAGCTGGGGCATACCCATTTTTTCACCTATGCTCAACTACAGCACACACGTTCACTCCCTATCCCGCGCCATCTGGACTGTCGAGAGCTCAGCTCGGATCTTATAATTTTGTACAGCTGGGAAATGGAGCCCCCTGTCCATCTCGAATCTTAAGCACAAACTGGCTCAGTGGACCACTCCCCCAGACTACTCGAGGGCAGATAATTGCTGGGCAGCAGAGTTGGGTCTGTCAGTTACCCCAGTACAATTCGGCAGGCAATTTGCCGTATTCAGATGCTAGTGGTAGCAGCAAAATGACGGGAAATGCAATTTAAGGTGCTGACTCGTGCTCACTTTTTCCCCCCGCCGGGTGCTCCGCAGCCATCTGACTCAGGATAGGAGCTGCCCTCATTGTTCCCAGCCCTTGGCCGATTTGGGCCATATGTGGTAGGACTGTTGGAGGATTCAGCCCTACTGGAGGTGCATTCAGGATTATATTTGCTTATTGCTTGATCAACAGGTGGACTGGACAGGATTGCTTGTGGTGTTTGATCAACTTGAAGCACTCCTCCCCAAGTGGCAATGGACTCCTCTCTTGGTGCGTAAAGCATGTTTGTTGGGGAAGGGATCCTTGCTTCAGCGAAGGAGAGAGTGGGAGCCCTGTACTTTCTGGGAATGGCAAATTTGTTTTCATCAATTGATGCTATTAGAGTGCATGGGTGCACGAGAGGATGTGGCGCACTGGACTTCTTTCATGACGCTCTGGGAACCATGTATTGCCACACTGGCATCACGCACTCGTAATGATCTGTTAACCCCCTAACGGGGGAAATGGGACGTTGGGGTCATGTCAAGGAGTTGAGATTAGCTAGCCTGTGTGGATAAGCCCAGGTCTCCAAAAGCTATGGGTCAGTCGATGACCAAGGTGAGACCCCGGACTGTTCTGGCTGCGACCAAAGGAGTGGGGAGGGGGGGGGGGAGAAATTGAAAAGTGTTATAAGCCACTGATATGTTTGGAACTGTATAACCAGGTGGCATGTAAGAGCCCCGTGCCGCCTGGTAATTGTTACTGCTCTTGTTGATCACGGTTTGATTTCTGTGGTCTAATAAACAGATTCATAAAAAAACAAGAAAGCCTCCTTATGTGGATCTACGAGTTTAAACTTTAGCAGCTTAAAATGAAAGCTTCTGTTTTTATGTGTTCACGAATTAAGAATTTAGGTGTTTATTATCCAGCTAATTAGCTGTTCTTTGAAAGTACAAAAAAATGATGTTTTTGTGCCACAGACATTATTGTATACCTTTTCCAGTGGAATCAAATATGTATATTTGTGTTACTTAAGAGTCATCAGTGCAGAAAAGGCACAAAATCTGAGTGAAAAATACAGATAAGCCATGGAAAGGGTGAGAGATTACTAGGGAAGTGGTGTTTTTCTAGTGTTTAACCAATAAGTACATGCAGTATTCCGATTTTTTTTTTGCATTGGGGTGTTTTATCAGTATTTATTAAAACCTATAAACAGAAGCCGAGCCCCACTTATAATACTCAGGTCCCAGCCTATCCAGCTGGGGAGCTTCACCCATTACACTCTGAATGGCCAAATATTTCCCCTTTATTGACTGAACTTAAGAATAAAAGTAATGTATATACGTATAAATACTTCTCTGTTAACCATACTGATGTAAATAGTTAATACTGTTATCCAAGTTGAACTACCTGTTATATGTAATTTCAGTGTAATCCCCCACCGTAAAACACCTGATGTTCCATGTAAACCGCACTGATATCGAAGAGCACGGTATATAAGAGAAATAAATAAAATAAATATGCCATACTGGGCAGACCAAAGGTCCATCAAGCCCAGTATCCTCTTTCCAATGGTGGCCAATCCAGGTCACAAGTACCTGTCAGGTTCCCAAAAGATAGACAGATTCCATGCTGCCTATCCCAGGTGCAAGCAGTGGACTTCCCCAGTCCACTTGAATAATGCTTTTTGGACTTTTCTCCAGTAACTTGTCCCAACCTCTTTTAAACCCAGTTACACTAAGAGCTTTTACTACATCCTCTAGCAACAAATTCCAGAGTATGATTACACACTGAGTGAAAAAATATTTTCTACAATTAGTCGTAAATGTACTATTTTGTAGCTTCATTGTCTGTCCCCTGGTCTTTCTACTTTTTGAAGGAGTAAACAAAGAATCTATGTTTACTCATTCTGCTCTATTCATTATTTCATAAACCTCTATCATATCTTCACCCTCAGCTGTCTCTTTTCCAAGCTTTAGAGCCCTAACCTTTTAAGCCTTTCCTTGTAGGGGTATCCTTCCATCCCCTTTATCATTTGGTCGCTCTTCTCTATACCTTTTCTAATTCTGCTACATCTTTTTTTAAGATATGGCGACCAGAATTACACATAGTACTCAAGGTATGGTCGCACCATGGAAAAAGAGAGGCATTATAATATTCTTGGATTTATTCTCCATTCCTTCCTTATGATTCCTAGCATTCTATTTGCTTTTGTGATGGCTGCTGCATACTGAGCATAGGGTTTCAATGTATTATCCACAAGAAAGCCTAGATCCTTTTCCTGGGTAGTGATTCCTAATGTGGAACCCTGCATCGTGTAACTGTAGTTTGGGGTGTTCTTCCCTAAATGCATAACTTTGAACTTGTCTATATTAAATTTCATCTGCCATTTGGACGCCCAGTCTCCCTGTTTCTCAAGGTCCCCTTGCAATTTGTCATAATTCTCTTGTGTTTAAACAAATTTGAATAGTTTTGTGTCATCAGAAAATTTTATTATCTCACTTGTTATTCCTATTTTCGGGTCATTTATGAATATGTTAAAAAGCAGCTGGCCCAACAGATCCCTCAGATATTCCACTATTCACCTTTGTCTATTGAGAAAATTGGCCATTTTGTCTACTCTTTTTTCAATCTTTTAACCAGTTCCCAATCCACTATAGTTCAATGCTTCCTATCCCATGACTTTTTCATTTACTCAGGGGTTTGTCATGAGGGACCTTGTCAAACGTTTTTTGGAAATCCAGATACACTATATCAACTGGCTCACAGTTATCTAGCTGTTTATTCACATCTTCAAAAAATATATCAGATTAGTGACACAAGAGCTTCCTTGGCTAAATCTATGTTGATAACATGAGGAAAGATCTAGCTAAGCTTGAAGAATGGTCTAGAATTTGGCAGCTGAGATTTAATGTTAAAAAATGCAAGGTCATATATTTGGGCTGCAGCAATCCAAGGGAGCAATACAGTATAAGGGATGAAGTACTTCTGTCCACAAAAGAAGAGCGGGACCTAGGTGTGATTGTGTCTGATGATCTTAAAGTAGCCAAACAAGTAGAAAGGACGATGGCAAAAGCTAGAAGGATGCTTGGGTGCATAGGGAGAGGAATGGCCAGCAGAAGAAAGGAGGTGATAGTGTCTCTGTATAAGTCTTTGGTGCAACCTCATTTGGAGTATTGTGTGCAATTCTGGAGACCACACCTTCAAAAGGATATAAACAGGTTGGAGTTGGTGCAGAGGGCGGCTACTAAAATGATTAATGGCCTTCATTATAAAGCATATGAGGACAGACTTAAGGATCTTAATATGTATACTTTAGAGGAAAGGCGGGATAGAGGTTATATGATTGAGATGTTTAAATACCTCCGTAGCATAAATGCACAGGAAGAGATCCTCTTTTGATTGAAAGCAAGCTCTGCAACGAGGAGACATAGGATGAGGGTGAAAGGAGATAGATTCAGGAGTAATATGTGGACATATTTAATGGGAGAGGCTGACTTGGATTTAGTGGCAGTTACAGAAACATGGTTCACAGAAAATCATGACTGGGATGTAACTATACCAGGCTATACTTTATTCAGAAATGACAGGGTAGGAAGAAGGGGAGGAGGAGTGGTACTACATGTAAAAAATAATATTAAAGCTTTGAAACTACAGAGCTTAAAAGGGAGAGAGGAGGCACTGTGGGTTAAACTAGAAAGAGGGAAAGAGAAACCTATTTACATTGCCGTGATATACAGATGTCCCTCACAGGAGAAAGAGTTGGACGGAGAGTTAATTAAGACATACACAGTATTTCGAGGAAAGGGGAAGTGAAACTGATAGGGGATTTCAATATGCCAGATGTTGACTGGCACATTCCTGCTGCAATATCATCTAGAAGTAAGGAGATCCTGGATTCTCTACAGAAAGAACTATTCAGGCAATTGGTAACACAACCCACACATGAAGGGGCCATACTGGACTTTGTGCTTACCAATGGTGAAAGTGTTTCTGATGTTATAGTGAGAGATCATTTTGCATCCAGTGACCACCAGATGGTGTGGTTCAGTATTAGAACTAGGGCTGTTAGAATCCATTCAAAAGCAAGGGTCTTAAACTTTAGGAAAACTAACTTTGCCAAGATGGGCCAATACCTCAGGGAGTCATTAGCGGGATGGGAACAGCTGGGGGATGTAGAAAAACAGTGGGCAAAACTGAAAGGGGATATTTTAAGGGCAACCAACCTTTTTGTTAAAATGGTAAATAAAGGAAAAGGAGACCGCTATGATTTTTGAAAGAAGTAGATGAAAAGGTGAAGAAAAATAGGGAGGTCTTCATGAAATACAAGAGATCACAGAGAGAGGAAGACAGGAATCTATATTTGGAAAAACTTAGAGAAGCTACCAAAGTAGTCAGGAAAGCAAAGATTCAAAAAGAGGAGGAAATAGCCAGTGCAATAAAATGGGGGATAAGACATTTTTCAGATATGTTAGTGAGAAAAGGAAGGGCAAAAGTGGTATTGTCAGACTCAAGGGTGAAGGGGAGGAATATGTAGAAGCTGATGAAGATTAAGTGGAATTGCTTAACAAATATTTCTGTTCTGTGTTCACAGATGAAGAACCAGGAGCAGGACCTCAGAAAACACCCCCAAATAGGAACAGAAGCGAGGGACATCTTGAACAATTTTCAGAAAACTGTGTTCTTGAAAAACTAGCTAAACTTAAAGTAAACAAAGCGATGGTACCAGATGGGATACACCCTAGAATACTGAGGAAACTTGGGGACATTCTAGCATCTCCACTGACTGACCTTTTCAATGCCTCGTTGGAGTCGGGAGTGGTGCCAAAGGACTGGAGAGAGGCACATGTGGTCCCTTTACACAAAAGCGGAAGTAAGGATGTGGTTGAAAACTACAGGCCGATTAGTTTAATTTCGGTGGTGAGTAAATTATTGGAAATGCTGCTGAAAGAGAAAATAGTGAGGTTTCTGGAGTCCAGCGGATTACAGGATCTGAGGCAGCATTAATTCACCAAAGGCAGGTCTTGTCAGACAAATCTAATTGATTTCTTTGACGGGGTTACCAGGGAGTTGGACCGAGGGAGAGCCCTAGATGTGGTGCATTTAGATTTCAGTAAAGCCTTCGACACTGTTCCTCAAAGGCGACTTATAAACAAACTGAGCACCCTAGGGATGGACCCTAAAGTTACTGCTTGGGTTGGAAATTGGTTGAGTGGGAGGCGACAAAAGATACAGGTAAATGGAGCTCACTCTGAGGAGAAGGAGGTTACCAGTAGTGTGCCCCAGGGATCTGTCCTTGGTCCGATCATTTTAGCATCTTTGTTAGTGATACAGCGGAAGGGCTGTCGGGTAAGGTTTGCCTCTTTGCGGATGTAGATAACTAGGAAGGTGTAGATAACATGAGGAGGGATCTAGCTAAGCTTGAAGAATGGTCTAGAATTTGGCAGCTGAGATTTAATGTTAAAAAATGCAAGGTCATGCATTTGGGCTGCAGGAATCCAAGGGAGCAATATAGTATAGTGGGTGAAGTACTTTTGTCCACTAAAGAAGAGTAGGACCTAGGCGTGATTGTGTCTGATGAACTTAAAGTAGCTGAACAGGTAGAAAAGGCGACAGCAAAAACTAGAAGGATGCTTGGGGGCATAGGGAGAGGAATGGCCAGCAGAAGAAAGGAGGTGATAGTGTCTCTGTATAAGTCTTTGGTGCAACCTCATTCGGAGTGTTGTGTGCAATTCTGGAGACTGCACCTTCAAAAGGATATAAACAGGCTGGAGTCAGTACAGCGGGTGGCTACTAAAATGGTTAGTGGTCTTCATTATAAAATATATGAGGACAGACTTAAGGATCTTAATATATACACTTTAGAGGAAAGGCGGGATAGAAGTGATATGATTGAGACATTTAAATACCTCCGTGGCATAAATGCACAGGAGGAGAGCCTCTTTCGATTGAAAGCAAGCTCTGCTTCGAGGAGACATGGGATGAGGATGAAAGGGGATAGATTCAGGAGTGATATGCGGAAATATTTCTTTACAGAAAGAGTGGTGGATCCGTTGAATAGCCTCCCAGAGGAGGTGGTAGAGTTGAGGACAGTACAGTATCTGAATTCAAAAAGCATGGGACAAACACAGAGGATCTCTAAAGGAAAAAAGGGGACTGTTGTAGTGGTTGATATGGAAGGACAGACTAGATAGGCCATGTGGTCTTTTTCTGTCGTCATGTTTCTATTTATTTACGGAAAGAGTGGTAGATGCATGGAATAGTCTCCCAGTGGAGGTGGTAGAGATGAGAACAGAGGATCTCTAAAGGAAAAAAGGGGACTGTTGTAGTGGTTGATATGGAAGGGCAGACTAGATAGGACATGTGGTCTTTTTCTGCTATCATGTTTCTATGTTCAGTAATTTTTTTCTTTGTAATGGTTTCTACCATCTTGCCTGGTACTGATGTCAGGCTCACCGAACTGTAGTTTCCCAGATCACCCCAGAACCATTTTTAAAAATAAGTATTATTTTGGCCACTCTCCAATCCTCAGGTACTGCAGATGATTTTAATGATAGTTCACAGATTACTAATAGTAAGTCTGTAGTCTCATTTTTTAGTTCTTTCAGCACCTTGGGATGCATATCATTTGGTCTAGGTGATTTACTACTCTTTATTTTATCAAACTGCTATATTATATCTTCCAGGTTTATCGAGATTTATTTCAATTCCTCCAATATATCACCTTTAAATATCATTTATGGCATGGGTAACTTCCCTGTGTTTTCTTCAGTAAAGACTGAAGCAAAGAATTCCTTGATATGGCCTTGTCCTCCCATTTAGTCTCCTTTTACACCTCTATCATCTAATGGTCCAACTGACTCTCTTATAAGTTTTTTGCTATGAATGTACTTGAAAATGCTTTTGTTATGAGTTTTTGCTTCCACAGCAAGTATCTTTTAAAATTCTCTTTGCCTGCCTTATCAATGCCCTAAATCTAACTTGCCAGTGTTTGTTTTTTCCTGTTTTTGTCATTGGGCTCGTTTTTACATTTTTTGAAAGAAGCTTTTTTTTGGCTATATCAGCCTCTCTGACATCACCTTTCTTAAAACATAGAATACATCTGGTCTGGCTTCCAAGATAGGATTTTTAAACACACCCAGGCTTAATGTAAATGTTTACCCTTTGCAGTTGCTCCTTTAAGTTTTTTCCTTAACCATTTTCTTATGAACATTAAATACTAATGCCATGTATTTCCTTGCTGTCCTCCCTCCATTTATTAAATCAAATGTAATCATGTTATAATCACCATTGCCAAGGGTCTCCAACACCATTCCCTTGCACCAGATTCTGCATTCCACTAAGGATTAGGTCTAAAATAGCTTCCCCTCATGTTGGTTCCTGAACCAACTGCTCCATAAAGCAGTCATTTATTTAATCTAGAAACATTATCTCCCTAGCATGTCCCCATGTGACATTGACCCAGTCGATACTAGGGTAATTGTAATCATCCATTGTGTTGTAACTTTTGTTAGCTTCCCTAATTTCTTTTAGCATTTTTTCATCCATCTGTTCTTTCTGGCCAGGCAGATGGTAGTACACTCCCATTGCTACTGCCTTCCTCTTTTTACAAGAAATTTCTATCCATAGAGATTCTGGGCCTGATTTTCATTTGGGCAGTGCTATATGCTGCATTGGCGCATAGCCCACCCGCTGTTCATCTAACCCAAATTTTCAATGCTGGGGTCATATGCGGCATTGAAAATCCAGTTCTCGCTGCACAACCTGGAAGCCACAGGAGCTAACCAGGTAGCAGCAATTTTAGGTTCCTCACCTATCTTTCAGGTTCAGGGACTAAGCAGGTAGCATCAAGAATTACTGCTATACATTTAGCCCTTTCCTCCATCCTGGAATGCCCCCAACACTCCCCGATGCTAACTGCATAGCATCTGAGCGTGTTAGGGACTTACCTGGGATTTTCCAAAGGTACTACCTGTGTAGGTGCCTTTGGAAAATCGCGGATAAGGCATTTACATGGATAACTAGGGCAGTTACCCATGTAAATGCCTTCAAAAACACCACTCTCTATCCTTATCTTTATTGTGTCACTTAATATACTGCCCAATACCACAGCATCTGAGCGGTTTACAATTGTAAAGAGCTATGAGAAAGAGGAAAGGAATGCCAAATAAAAATAGGAAAGCAAAGGAGAAAGATGTCAAGCAGATTGGGAAGAGAGGGGACAGGAGTAATACAGACTCAAGGGAGGGGAATTATGAAGAAGGTGGTAGGAGATTGAAGGCAAGGGAAAAAAGTGGGTTTTTAGCAGTGTTTTTTAAAGCAGGGAAAGGAGAGCTCCAGGTGAAGGCCAGGGGGAAAGGAGTTCCAGAGAAGGGAGCTAAGGAAGAAAAAGGCAGAAGCACGAGTTTATTTGAGGTGGGCAGATGAGGGAGATGGGAGGAAAAGAAGAATAGAGTGAATCTGACGGAGGGAATGTTGGAAGGAGTGGAGATTAATTTGACCAGAGAGATACTGGGGGGTACTGGTGTGGATAATGCAGTGGACTAGAGTGAGAATCTTGTATTGAATGCGGAATTTTATGGGTAATCAGTGAAGTTTGAGATGTAATAGTGTAATGTGATCGGTGCGGGAAGTGTGGGTGAGTATATGGGCGGCGGTATTCTGAAAGAGCTGCAGACGGCGGAATTGGTACTGGGAGGAGTCCAGCTAAAGCAACGTTACAATAATCGATACGTGTCACAAATAAGGAGAGAAGAAGGGTGATCAAAGATGAGGGTGAGAGAAAAGGGCAAACGGAGTGGATCTGATGGAGAAAGTAGAATGAACACTGAATGATGGAGGAGACGTGATCACAAAAGGAAAGGGAACTGTCAAGTCTAACACCAAGATAATGAAGCGTGGTAACTAGGGGAATTGGGGTATACACAAGGGATGGAGCTAAGGTGGGGGCATAAGAAGAGAAGGAAAACAAAATAGCAAAAGTTTAAGAGGGACTAATATGAAGATAGTTCGATGCCATCCATGAAGAGACAGAGGAGAGGCAGGCATTTAGGGGGGTCAGATCAGAGGCAGAGGGATTAGTGTGATGGACAAGAAGAATGTCATCTGTAAAGTAATAAGTGGAGATGCCGTGCTGCTGCATAATAAGAGTGAGGGGGGCAGAAAAATATTGAAAAGGAGGGGGGCAAGATGGGTAACAGGGGAAGTGGAAGTGCCAGAGAGAACAGAAAAAGTGTGGGATAAGAGAAACAAGTGGAACCAATGAAGGACAGAACCAGAGATACCTGAATCGCTAAAGCAAGAGAGAAGTGAAGGATGGTCCATTTAGATCGAAGGCAGAAGAGAGATCCAAAGAGACACCCAAGGAGAAATCACCAATATTGTGAGTAGCGTGAAGTTCATTGAGAAGAGATAGGATAACAATCTTTGTACTGTGCCCGTGACAAAAACCAGATTAACAGGGGTGTAGGCCAAGGGTAGCATCAAGATGTGAGGAGAGTTGAGTGAAGACTAGTTTCTTGAGAATTTTGGAAAGAAAGGAAAGGTTGGAGATGGGACACCAGTGAGCAGGGATAGTAGGGGCAAGTGATGTTTTTTTAAGGATCGGTTGGATAACAGTGTGCTTCCAGGGGTGGGGGGAGGAGCCAGAGGAGAGGCTGGAATTGAAAATACCAAGGATAATAGGGAGAAGAGCTAAAGAGGGAGCTGTAAGCCAGGAGGAGGGAATAGGATTGGAAGGACAGGTAATTTTACGTGAAGAGGAAAAGGCCTTGAGAAGTTCTGCAGAGGAGATAGGGTGAAATGATGACCAGGCGTGAGAAAGGGGAGGGATAGAGGGTGGTGCTACAGGAGCTGAAGAGGATGGGGAGGGGAAGGAGAGAAGTGGGGCAAGTAGTGGGGAAGGAACAATGTAGGGTGAGAACCTTATCAGAGAAATAGGTTACTAGTGAGGCAGGATTGGGACAGCAGGAAGGGGGGACAGAAGGGGGGGGGAGGAGTGGAGAGATGACAAAGAATGGAAGCCAGAGAACAGCTGACAGGAAGAATTGGAAGAGGATGAAACGAGCCCAGAATAATAGGAAAGCTTGGCGGAATGAATATGGGAGCGATAGTGGGCATGGCAGTGGCAAAAATGGGCAAGTGACTCAGTAGAGCAGTGCTTACACCAGAGGTGCTTGGCATGTATTTATTTATTTTATTAGGCTTATATACTGCTTTTCTACAAGTCAAAGCGGTGTACATTCAGGTTCTGTATATATATATATATATATATATATATATTTCCCTTGTCCCCAAAGGGCTCACAATTTATGTTTTTGTACCTGAGGCAATGGAGGCTTGCCCAAGGCCAGAAGGAGCACCTGGGGGACTAGAAACCCCAGTCCTTCTGGCCCAAGGTTGCTGTCCTCTAGTGGGATTCGAACCCCTGGCCCTCTGGCCTGAGGTAACTTGCTACAACCACCAGGCCACTCCTCCCCATGGTGAAGGTAGGAGCAATGGAAATAAAGGCTGGAATGAAACTAGGGGTGACAAGGAATGGAAAGGCTGGAGCGAGATGGTGGGCAGAGAGGGACAAGAACATCAAGCGCTTTGGTCAGGGTGGAGTTCTAGGATAGGACTTGGAGATTAGGAGAAAGGGAAGAAAGGTCCAGGGGGAAGAGCTGATCGGAGGAGGGGAACTGCTGAAGGGTGGTCGCGGAGATGCAACAGATAATGGAAGAAAGGGGGATGCAGCAAAGGAGTGAGGTGAGGATGGAGGAGTGGGGGGGGGGGGAGGGGGGAAACAGGGCGAGGGAGGGAAAAGAAGAGACAAAGATGATCATACCATGGGACTGAAAGGGTTGAGATACTGGAGGGAGAGAAGGTGGGAAGGCTGGCAGGTATGATAATGATGTCAAGAGAGTGACCAGCAGAATGAGTGGGGCAGCGGACATGTTGGAGCAGTGAGAGGTCATCAAGGAGGGAAATAAAAGAAGCGTCACGAGGGCAAACGGGAGAATCGAGGTGTAGGTTAAAATCACCGAGGATGAGAAGACAGGGCTATAAGAGAGAGGTTTCTGAAATAGTTAAAAGAAGGGAGTCCCAAAGATGGGAGGAAAGAGACGGAGGAGCATAGATGAGAAGAAAATAAAAGGGAGGGGTACTGTCTGAACAAAACAATAAGGCTTCAAGATAGAGCGCAGCAGTTGAGGTCTCACTGAGGGAGAGGGAGGAGCGGTGGAGAACTGCCATGCCTCCACCACTGTGGCTTTCCCTCATTATCTATTTTAAAAGCTGAGCTGTCTCCTTTTTAAAGTTTAATGTCAAGTAGCCTGGTTCCACCCTGGTTAAAGGTAGAGCCCAACCTTTCGAAAAAACCCCTCCTTCCCCAAACTTTTGCCCATTTCCTAACAAATCTAAAACTCTTGTTCAAACCTCCCAGTTGTTCCTCTTCCAACCAAGGCCACCTCATTCTTGTATAAAAGAGATCTCACACCAAGTTATCTGGTTCCCTCCTTGCACAAAGTTCTTGATAATATTCTAAAAAAACTCTTTCTATCCCCTTCATGCTTACCCCTAACCCCCGCAATGTACATAAACTTCCTCTCCCCCCTCATAAGTTGAGAAAGAAGCTGACTTGCTTTGTTGTCATGGAGTTACAACTGATCTTTATAAAACTGTAGTGACTTCTGTGCCTTCTCATGCAACAAAGACCTCTCTAGGACCTGTTCTGCTTAGGACTTATACTTCCCATATGGTTACGCTGCTGTGCCATCTTACTCTGTCTCATTATCTCTAGATTCTGCCTTTTCCTTTATCTAGAGACAAATGCAATTATTTCTTCCCCTCCCCCCCCCCCCCTTCACTGCCTTACCAGCCTACCAAAAGAGAATGGGAAAGAAACCCTTTTTTTCATAGTCTATTCACAAGTAGCTGTTGTGGGTATGAATAGAAAGTATACTTATACCCTAAAATTAAGCACCCACCAGATGTCTAACAATTCCAAACACAGACCCCGCATATTTACCCTTTCCTCTGAATTCCTAGGTTGGGTCTTTTCTAGCTGACAATTTTATCTACTTTTATCTGTGAAATATTGAAAGTCGTGCCTACCACTAATTGGTAGTCATGGTGGTACAGCAGTACATTAACAATGGCAAGGAAAATCTCCCTAGCAAGGCTGGCCCAATCACCACAGAAACTAGGCTGTCACTTAGGCAGGAGCCTCTGGAGGCAGGGGGCAGCAAAGAGCAGCTATAGTCATGCAAAACAATGGCCCCTAACAGCCATATAAACTCAAAGACTCATCGGTTCATACTTTTTATCTGCAGAAAGAAATGGAAAATAAATTTTGCAAAACCGTTTTCTCATTATGTATATATTTGTAAGAAAGTTTAATATTTAAAAGTATGATGTTCAAATATGTGTTTTTATAGGATTTTCTGGTAGGGATGGTGTTATGATTGAGTTTAATTATCAAAATCTTGGGGAGTAGGGCTGGGGTTCTAAAATCTAAATGTGAAGCAATTCATGGCTGAAGATTTGCCTAGGGCAGCGATTCACAAACTCTAAGTCACGACCCCAAATGGGGTCGCAAAATCATTTGGGGTCATGGCTGGAGCAGAGGCGAATCGGCTTTTCAGGCATGCAACATAAAGTAAAGTGGTCATCCCTAAAACATCAGTGGCCACCTCACGTCAAATCCAGATGCCACCTGCTGCCGTTAATTAGGGCCGTACCAAGCCATAAATACACCTTGTGCGACTTGCATATCTGGTGTGCAACACCCCCCTTCCCCCCCCCCCCCCGTTTGTCCTTTGCCCCATGCCCAGCATCTCCTCATCTTACTTATAAGAACATAAGATATGCCATACTGGGTCAGATCAAGGTCCATCAAGCTCAGTATCCTGTTTCCAACAGTGGCCAATCTAGGTCATACGTACCTAGCAGTATCCCCAAAAGACACAGGTTCCACAATGCTTGTATTGGGGCAAGCAGTGGATATCCTGGGTCCCTTTTTAATAATGGTTTATGGACCTTTCCTCCAGGAACTTGTCCAAACCTTTTTTAAACCCAGCTACACTAACAGCTCTTACTACATCCTCCGGTAACAAATTCCAGTTTGATTACATGTTGAGTGAAAAAATATTTTCTCTTATTTGTCTTAGTTTACCCTGTAGCTTCATTACATGTCCCCTAGTCTTTCTATATTCTGATAGCGTAAACAATCGATCTACGTTTACCCGTTCCACTCCATTCATTAATTTATAGACCTCTATCATCTCCCCTCAGCCGTCTCTTTTCCAGGTTGAAGAGCCCTAACCTTTGTAGCCTCTCTTCATAGGAGTAGCCTTCCATCCCCTTTACCATTTTGGTGGCTCTTCTCTGTACCTTTTCTAATAATGCTATATCCTTTTTAAGATACGGCGAGCAGAATTGCACACAATATTCAAGGTGTGGTCGTACCATGGAACGATACAGAGGCATTATAATATCCTTTGTTTTATTTTCCATTCCATTCCTTATAATACCTAGCATTCTGTTTGCTCTCTTGGCCGCCACTGCACACTGGGCAGAGGGTTTTAACATGTCATCCACAATGATGCCTAAAACCTTTTCCTGGGTAGTGGTTCCTAATGTGGAACCTTGCATCGTGTAACCATAGTTTGGGTTGTTCTTTCCTAGGTGCATAATTTTGCACTTGTCCACATTAAATTTCATCTGCCATTTGGATGCCCAGTCTTCCAATTTATCCAGATCCTCCGGCAGTTTTCCACAGTCCTCTTGGGTTTTAACAACTTTAAACAGTTTTGTGTTGTCTGCAAATTTGATAACCTCACTATTCCCTTTTCCAGGTCATTTATGAATGTCAAAAAGTAGCGGACCCAGTACAGATCCCTGGGGTACTCCACTATTCACCTTTTTCCATTGGGAAAATTGGCCATTTAACCCTACCCTCTGCTTTCTATCTTTTAACCAGTTCCCGATCCACAATAGTCACTGCCTCCTATCCCATGACTTTTTAGTTTTGCCAAAAGTCTCTGATGAGGGACCTTGTCAAAGGCTTTCTAAAAGTCCAGATACACTATATCAACCGACTCACCTTTGTCTACCTGTTTATTCACACCTTCAAAAAAACATATGAGATTAGTAAGACAAGATCTTCCTTGTCTAAAGCCATGTTGGCTGTCTCCCATTAGGCCATGACTATCTACATGCTGTGTAATTTTGTTCCTTATGATGGTTTCTACCATTTTCCCCAATACTGACGTCAGGCTCACCGGTCTGTAATTTCCCGGATCACCTCTGGAACCCTTTTTAAAAATTGGCGTTACATTGGCAACCCTCCAATCTTCAGGTATTACTTCCATGTCTCCAGCCGCTCCCCACCCAGCCTGCCCTTGCCTCACCGCTTTTAGGGTTCCCATCCAAAGATCCGCGTTTGAATGGCAGGTCTGGTCCTCCCTCCTCTGACACAGATGCTGATGCTGGTCTGTCAGAAGAGGGGGGTGGGGGGGATCAGGCCAGCATACAAGCGTGGAGAGACCTGCGTGGGTTTCTTTCCCAACTGGAGGTCTCGCTGCTGCCAAGGGAACTCTAAAAGCGGTGGCGGGGCAAAAGCAAGCAGCATTGGGGGGGGGGGGTAGCAGCCAAGGCCAACATCTCTGAATGTGCCATTTTTTGGGGCCCTGTACGGCTGCACCGCTAGCACAGGGCTAGGTATGGTGCTGCTGTTAATCAAAGGTATCACAGGGCCTTTCTGATACAAGCACCCTTGTGCCTCTACGACCCTGCTGGCCCTCCTTGTCCTGCCCCCTCTGATGCAACAAGTATGAATCAGAGAAAGTGGGTCAAGGAGGATTAGCAGGGCCTTAGAGGCATGTGCACGCCTGTGTGATCTCTGATTAGAGGCAGCGGACAATGGAGAAGAGGGTTAGATTTAGATATAAAGTTCTGATATGAGGGTTGGGAGGTTGAAGGATCAATGCACAGCAAGGGGAAGGAAGAAAATCAGGAGATCTGAGACATGGGGGTGGAGGGAGACTCAGAAGATGCTGGACATATGGGTGGGGGAGGGGGAAATTGGGCAATAGAGGGGTGGTGTTGGCCAATGGAGGGACATAAGGAGACAGAGAGGTGATGCTATATGTAGGGAGGAAGGGACAAGGGAAATAGAGATACTGAGGCTAGAGAGAGAGAGAAGGGAGATGCTAGACATGGGGGTTAGGAAGAGTGGAGGAGATGCAGATGTGAGTGAGACAGAGAGAAGGGGAAGATGATGTGCTGGGAGGGTTAGCGAGGAGAAAGATGCTGGGCAGGGAGGGGGAGAGAAGGGGGAGGAGACCAGATGGGAAACAAAAAGGGGGAAAGACATTGGATGAGGGTGAGCGAGAGAGGGAAGAGGGTGAGAGAGGGAAGATGCTAGGCAGAGAGTGTAAAGGGGGAGATGTTGATGGGGCAATGAGTTAGTAAAGATTGGAGAATAAGAGGTTGTGGGAGAGAAGTGGTAGATGGACTGTAGTCTCCGAATAAGAGAGCTAAGAGAAGATGGAAGGCAGAAACCAGACACTGGGATCAAATCAATTAGAAAAATTAAAATAGCCAGACCAGACTTGAATATTGCACTTTATGTATTTTATTTATGCCATCTTTATATTTTGCACAGTACAGGGGAACTGCATCAGTTATTTCTCTGGTGTTGCATTGCATGCAGAGTCTGACTTCTTGGGGTTTCAATTTAATTTTTGTTTACAAGATGGTGCAGGATTGGGGGAAGATGCTGGACCAGCGAGGAGGGGAAAGGAAGGTTGGATGGTGGACCTCCAGGGAAGGGGAAGGGGAAACAGGGAGGATGCTTGACATGATGGGGGATGGAATAGGTTATATGGAAGGGAGATGTCTGATGTGGGGTGGTACAGAGCAGGGAGACAGAGGAAATGCTGAACATGGGGGAGGGGGAATGAGGGAGATAAAAGATGCTGGACAGGGAAGGGAGGGAGATAGACAGGAGATGCTGGATATGGGTGGGAAGATGACTGATGAGACAGAGGAAATGATGGCCTTTTAAGAACAGATGAGATACTGGACATGGGAGGGGAGGACCAGAGAGATACAGGAGATAATGGTCATGGCGAGGAGAGGGGGGAAGAGGAGGGGTAGAACTATGGAAACAGAGGAGATGCTGGAATGGGAAGGAGGCAGACGGACAGGAGATATTTGACATGGGGGGGGGGGAGTTACGGAGATGAGAGAAGAGGTGCTGGACATGGAGGGTGCAACAACTGGTGAGACTGAATATTAAGGGTAGGGCTAGAGACAGAAAGAAAAGATACTGTGAATGGGAGGGGGGTGGGGTGGAAACTAGGGAGACAGAAGAGATGCTGGCATGTGTTGGGGGGACTAGGGATACAGAAAGGAGCATGAACATGGGAGAGAGAGAGAGACCCTGGATGTGGAAAGTAAGAGATGAGAGAGGGAAGATGCTGGATACAGGGGGAAAGTTCATAAAAGACTGGGCAATAAGAGGCTTGGGAAGGAAAGAGAGATGGGAATGGGAGGACTGGATGAGTGAAAGTGAAGGAAAGCTGTGGGTATATGGTAAACAACCAGAGGCTGACAACTAAATGATAAAAGGAGAAGGAAGAAAACTGAAAAGAAAGATTAGTGTTACCGATTGATGTAGGTGATGATGTGAAGACAGGATAAAAAAGAAATGGCAAATAGACAGGTGACCTTGGAAACAAGAGCTAAGAGAAGACAGCGAAAAGCAGAAACAAGAGCCGCACAATTAGAAAAATAAAAGGGCCAGAAAACAAGTCAGAAAAAGAAATTTATTTTTCTATTAAGTGATCTGCCAGGACTGAGTCAGTACTAGTTCAGGTTAAAAGTTTGGAAGGGGACCTCAAAGCCCACTAGCAAGCTGTGCTTTCTTCAGCTTCATATATACACACACTGTCCCCGGTAACTTATCTCTCATATACATACACACACACACTGCTCCCACTCAGCCCCTGTACATACATACATGCTCTAGATGCTCAGCCCCAACACTGCAAATGTTCAAAAAGATGTGTCATAATTTTAAAGCTCATCTGTGTCATGCAACTATTGAATAATTACTTTAAAAAATATAGATTTATATATTTATGCCCGATATTGAGTTGGGCAGGCTATGCACCCCTACGGCACATAGCCCTGCCCGCCGACCCTTAACCCCATATAGTCAATGCAGGTGTCATATGTGGTCCTGGCATTGAATATCCAGGGATCGCCACAGACACCGGAAGCTGCAGTAGCTAACCAGGCAGTGGCAATATTGCATTCTGCCTGGTTAGCTCCTGCGCCTTAAAGATAGGCAAGCGCTTTCCTCGCCCATCTTTAAGGCGCAGATCGCTAATCGGGCAGCATGCAATATCGCTGCTGCCCAGTTAGCGCTTGTCACTGCCTCTGCTCCACCCTGGAATGCCCCAATGCTAACCGGATAGTATTGGGGCGCACAGGGGAATTAGGAGGGGATATTCAACGGCACTAACCATGTAAGTGCCATTGAATATCCCCATTTATGGCATTTACATGGTTTACTGGGCTGTAAACCATGTAAATGCCTTTCAAATATCTGGCCCTATATATGAAGCTCAAGTCCTATATGTGAAGTTCCTCCCCGTTCCAGCTATCCAAGGTCAATCGGGCTGAAAAACAAGGGGACAGTGAGCATTTAAAAAAAGAAGGTGCCGATGGGTGCATGGACTGGCATTGCTGCAGGCCTACAGCCCTGATCAATATCTGGGAGAAGAGCAGCAAGTGAAGCTCCTCCCCGCTCTAGCTTACCAAGGCAAATCGGGCCAAAAAACAAGGGGACAGTGAGCATTTAAAAAAGGCGCCATCGGGCATGCCGATGCCTGGCGGGACCTTGCCAGATGGCCCTTTGGCATGGCCCTTAGGCGGGGTCCGAGGAGGGGACCATCACAACAACCCAGAAGAGGCAGAAACTCAACCTCTGCCACATTGCTCAGCAACCAAAAACAATAAGAGCAACGTTATCCTGGGACAGAGGATAACTAAGCAGCAAAACCAAAAAACAAAGAAGTAAAAGCGCCAGCTTGACGACTGGACCTACCCCATGCTGCGCATCAACTGCATTGAGGTGAGTGTCTGAGCCCAGACTGAAGAAAGAGTTAACTAATAGAGGAAAAGACAGAAACATAAAGGCCTAAAGGCCTCAACCCTAGTACAAGTACCCCAAGGTCTAAAACACAGACCTCAAGCTAAGAGTAAGACTATGGGATTTAAACACAGTTCAATTCTTTATCTGGTGCATACACCTACTGTTAAGTCAGCTGGGAGCCTTACAAGCACATTGCAATACCCCGATCATACCACTATTAGTGGACATACAATGGAATGCACCATGGCAATACTCAACTAAGCACTCAACCAGACGCATGCAAAGACTTATACCCATCAGATGTAACAACATAAAACAGACCAATAACATGAACCCTGTCCTAGACACCATGGTCAGCTGCAAATTAATTAATGCTAGATCAGTTAGAAACAAGATAAACATCTTGGTTGACTTCATCCATGACCATAACACAGACATAATGTGCATAAACAGAAACATGGCTCTCAGAAACTGACCAAGTCTTATTGACCAATTTGCATCAGACATGTACACCGCCTTTAACTGTCCGCGAACACACAAGCATGGAGGAGGAGCAAGGACACACTTTAAATTCAAGATTATCTCAACAACCAGTACAGAGGAAAGTAACACCATAATAATTGCTAACAAATACATCACACTTTGCCTCACTTACAGAGCTCCCAACTTCAAAGCTAAAGAGCTCTCCTCAATTTTGGAAGTGGTATGCACTTTCAACTCACCTTACAAACCCATGCTGACACTAGGGGACTTCAGTCTCAAATCGGAAACTCAAAAGGAGGTTAATTCATTCCTCAGAGCAATGGAGGCCATGAACTACACACAACTAATACATGAGTCCACACACAGGCATGGCTCCACCCCAGACCTCATCTTCACTGATAAAGAACAAACATATAACTCCTCCAACTATTACATCAACCCCCTGGTCTGATCACTATACAATAATATTCCATATAACAGTCCCCACCCCAGACAATCACATCCAAGAGCAACATAATTGGAGGAGATTCAGGGCACATAATAAATTACAATCCTTGAAGGAAATATACCCAAATTGGACCATGCCCACACCGACTTGGAAAGTACAATGGAGAATTGAAACCACTCTACAATACAAAAACAACAACCAACCCTCTGGTACTCAAAAGAACTCAGAGAAGCCAAAAGGAACATCAGAAAACTTTATTTTTATTTATTTATTTTATTTACATTTCTTATATACCGCACTATTTGCGATCAGCGCGGTTTACATAGAACAACAAAATCCGACAATAACAAATGTCTGGTCATTACATTGAACAGGAAATGTAACTTGGAGAACAGGGTAAACTATATACATATGCAGATGAATTCAACAGGGTAAACTATATACATACGCAGATGAAATGAGAATGGATATTGTTGGGTGTTGTACATACTTGGGGTTGCACTATTTTAGTGTAGCTGGGGTTCAGGGCAGTCAGTGAGATATTTGATAAAGAGAAAATGTTTCAGGGCCTTCCTGAACTGGCTCAAGTTGGGGATTGCTCTGATATGTGGTGGTAGGGAGTTCCAGAGACTTGGGGCGCAGAGTCTGAAGGCTCTGTTAGATGTTGTTTTGGTGCAGTTTGTCGTGTCTTTCGGTATCAATAGCATATTGGACTCTGCGGTTCTCCTTAGCCTGTTGGGTGCAAGTGGTTGGATGAAGTCAGATAGTGAAGAGGAGGAGAGCCCCTTGGTGGCCTTGAAAGTCATCACCAAGGTCTTAAAACTGATCCTGGCTTGAATGGGGAGCCAGTGCAGCTGCCTCAGGAGGGGTGTGATATGCTCTCTTCTGGAGGCTCCAAAAAGTACCCGCGCTGCACTGTTCATAGCAAGTTGCAGGGGGTTTAAGGTGGCCCGGGGGAGTCCTTGTAGGATGGCGTTTGAATAATCGAAATGGGGAATAATGAGGGCTTGATAAATGGTGCGGAAATCACCTGGTTCGAGTAACTGACATAAGTGTCTGAGGGATCTGATTTTGAAGTAGATCGCTCTTACAGTATTAGCTATGTGTTGCTTCATGTCGAGGTTCTGGTCCAATGTCACCCCGAGGTAACGTATAGCTGATTTTACTTGTAACTCGGCGTTATTTACTTTCAAATAGTTGGGTGGTGTGAACTTGGGATTTCTCGAGATGAACAGGACCTCCGTTTTCTTGTGTTGGATGCGCAGATTTTGAGATAGGAGCCATTCGGATATGGTGTTGAAGCACTTAGTCAGAGGGGTAAGGTCTGGGCAATCCAGGGATATTGGCATGTATAACAGCACATCGTCAGCATATATCATGCAACTCACATTGAATGATCTAATGATGTTACAGATGGGTTGGATATAGATGTTAAACATCAGTGATGATAAGGAGGATCCTTGAGGCACTCCTTGACTTTGTGGGAATGGTTCGGATGTGGACCCGTCTGCCCGAACATATTGCCATCTTCCAGACAGGTAAGATCTGCACCACTCGAGGGCTGTTCCACTGATGCCTTTTTCTCTTAGCCGGCATAGGAGAATCTCGTGGCATACCGAGTCAAAAGCCGCTGCTATATCCAAAAAGATGAGTGCAAAACCATGTCGTATGTTGTTAACGCCTGAAATTATGTTGTCGAAAAGAGTTGTGAGTAGTGTTTCAACTCCATGTGACTCTCTGAAACCATGTTGGGATGAGTCCAGAGGGGCATTGGTGTCGATATGATCTTGTAACTGCTTGTACACTATCTTTTCAATGATTTTAGCAAGCATCGGGATGCTGGATATGGGCCTGTACGACTCCACCTTTTGTGGGTCTAGTTTGGCGTTCTTTAACAGAGGTCTAACGGAGGTCTGTTTGAGAGTAGAGGGGAAAGACCCAGTGCTGAAGGATAAGCTTATCATATTAGCTATGATCGGGGCGAGGTCACATCGCAAATCTTTTATCCAGAATTCTGGACAGGGATCTGAGTGTGCAGTGGAGGTATTTAGGGCTGAGATGGTGTCTTCAATAATTCTCTTTGAAGGTGTAACAAAGGCAGTTAGAGATGCTGGGTACTCTTGTTCGTCGGGGGGGTCTCATCTTGTCTGTGATGGCCTTGCGATGTGTATGCAGGTGTTGGATGTATGCTGCTTGGTCACTACTGGTACGTGACTTCCTCCAGCACTTTTCCAGCCTCCGTAGGAGGGTTAGTGATGCCCTCAAGTCGGCTGTGAACCATGGTGCAGATGATCTTTTCTTTGGGGCTTTATTTGTTGGGGAACAGATTGTGATTGCGCTGAGTTTGCTGTTCCAGGCAGTGATTAGCTCCTCTAGGTCTAGTGAAGTCTTATCAAAGAGTGTGCCCGTTTCGGCGAGGATGCGTTCTTTGTTAAACGGGTGAAAACTTCTGGCAGTTGGATTAGAGTTCTTACTTAAATCCACATTGGGCCTTTGTGGCTTGATGAGGGTAGGAATCTGAAAAGTGATGAGCTTATGATCCGACCATGGTACTGATGTCAATGATAGCATGATATTTTGTGATTGCTGAAGAACTGCTTGTGGAGCGAATATGAGGTCCAGAATGTTACCTTTTGAGTGAGTAGGTTCATGTACCAGTTGAGTGTATCCCAGGATGTCTAGGGCTTCTATGAATGCAGCTGCTTGATTGTCCTGTAGAGATGGAAGATTGAAGTCACCTAAGATCCAATTTGGTTTATTTGGACCCTGGGTGTTGGATGCTATGTTTATGATGGTAGACAGGTTGTCTGGATCTGCAGAAGGCGCTCTGTAAATAAGGTTTATAGAGCATGTGTTGTTGGAGATTGTTACTGTTTCAAGGTTATTGATGCTGTTGGATTCAACCATTTTGAACTTGAGGTCAGATCTGGTGATTACGACAACTCCTCCACCCCTTTTGTTCTGCCTGTGGCTGGTGAAAGCAACAAAGTCCTTGAGAGGAAATGGAGACGAACAAAGGACCAAGGTACATTACAAAAGCACAGAACTATGTAAACTGAATACAATGACACAATCAACAGATGCAAACAGGAATACAACACAAATCTGGTTATGAAGGCGGCTAACAAACCAAGAGAATTTTTTGGAATAGTCCGTATGCTAACAAGGGAACCCTCACAGGAAAACTCAAATGATATACGTCCGCAACAAATAGCAGACTACATCATGACAAAGCAGAATAACACTCAGCCAAAAACAAACCCATCATCAATTGAATCAGGTCCATCCTAAAAAGCTCTAAAATTGACAAGACAGACCCCACATCTTACCGACTGGTTTCCAGCTTACCTTTCATGATGAAAATCATAGAAAAGATGGTACAGTTATAACTGCAGGATCATATCAACTCATATGTGCCCCTAGATCCACATCAATATGGATTCAAGCCAAACCACAGTGTGGAAACATTGCTAACTGCACTCTTTAATCACATTATCAGAAGAACAGACAATACAAAAAGGACATTATACTAATATTTCTTAACATATCAGCTGCCTTTGACTCTGTCACACACTATACTTCTAAAACGCCTACAGGATATTGGTCTCTACAATAACATACTGAAATGGTTCCAATCATACTTAAATGACAGACAACAACGTGTCAGATGTGGAGGAGACACATCCTCTCCCTTCACATTAAAGCAAGGAGCCCCACAGGGAGCAATATCAGCTCTGTTATTCAACCTATACATTCAGCCAATTTGTGATGTCATACAAAAACATAACATCCACTGCAAAATTTACGCTGATGACATCATGTTGTATCGATGTCAACACCCTGGATTACACAACTATAACTGAATGCCTCACCGATGTCTCTGGATGGCTCAACGCCCACAACCTCAGAATAAACTATAGCAAAATGGAAGCACTCACAATAACAAAGAACAAGACCTTCACTCCTCCTTTCACAATAGCCCTAACTGACAGAAACATAGCTGTCAAAAGTGAGATTAAATACCGTAGGGGTCATCCTCGATCAGAACTTAAACCTACAAGCCCAAATTAACAGAACACCACAAAATGCATACCACAAATTTAAAGCCATCAGGAAACTAAAGTCCCTCCTAAGCCATAATGACTTCAGAACAGTACTATAAGCCATAGTAACACCAGTGTTAGACTTTTGTAACTCACTATATCAAGGTCTGCCAGCAAACACCATTCATTCACTGCAGATGGTCCAGAACACCGCTGCCTGCATTCTCACAGGAATAAACAAGCACAAACACATAATGCCAACATAGGCCCATCTACATCGGCTCCCAATCAGGAGTCGCGCAATGTTTAAGGCAACAATTAATATATTTAAAATTCTGCAAAATGAATCAGCCGAGTCACTCCAAGGTCTGATAAGAAGATATCCTGAAAACCGCCCAACAAGAACAAACTGCAAAAACATATTAGCTACTCCAAATGAATTCTCCAGAACTAAGCAGATCACATCCAACGGGGCTTTATCACTTTATGCAGCGAGCTTATGGATCTCCCTCCCGGAGGATATCAGAAATATGAAGGATACCAAGGACTTCAGGAAAAAGTTGAAGACATTCCTGTTTATTGAATACTTTGGCAGTATCACATAGAAAAAACATGTAATATCCATCCATTCTGGCACCAGACAATGAATAACAAATAATGCTGGACGACAACGAAGCATGATCCCAAATTGTAAATAAGTTATGCTCATAAATAAGTTATGAAAACATACTGTTAATAATCGCTTGTGAAATTTCCTGCATGATATGCAACCCAGCCTCTCTATGATGTTATAATGTATTCAAGTTAGAGTTGAATGTAAACCATATTGTTACAATGTAAACAGTTGAGTTCAACATAAACCACCCTGATTTACGGAAGAGGCGGTATATAAATACTGTTAAATAAATAAAACATTTATGTTGCTTGAGCAATAATTTTATTTGATTAGTATCTGGGGTCACATGAATTTTCCTCTGTTAAAACGAGGTCACACCAGAAAAATGTTTGGGAAGCACTGGCCTAGGGCATCTAATAACCTTGCACTAGCCCAGGGCCAGTGTAAGAGGCAAGCCAGTGAGGCACTGGCTCAGGGCAAACCACAATAGGGATGCAGGAAGCCTGCCTCACTAGCTCACTCTTTGCACCTTGGCTTGAGTATAGCATAGCCGCAGGAGCAAAAACAAATGCTCCCGCAGCTGTTCTGCTGAAGGGAAAGGGGAGGAGGTGGCTGATATTGGGGCTGTGGGGGGCTGGAAGTGGGCTGATATTAGGGCTAGGGAGAATGAAAATGGGCTGACCTATACTGGAAATGGGCTGCTACTGGGGCTGGGGGGAATGAAAATGGGCAGATATTAAGGCTGGGGGGACTGGCAATGGACTGGTTGAGGCTGGGGGTACTTGAAATGGGCTGATACAGGGGCTGAGTACTGGCTGAATCTGGGGCTGGGGGCTAGCATTGGAAAGGTGACATTTTACTTACTAGTTAATGTCCTTTCCTTGAGTCCTGCTAGATCAGTCCAGACAAGTGGGTTGTGTTCCCCTACCAGCAGATTGGTGGAGACAAAGAACCAATGAAAAGCTCAGGCTTCAATGACATCACTTTCATGCCTCTATTTGCATCAGCCACCAGAGGTCTCTTCAGTATTCGTCCCAAAATATATGGGAGAAAAATGGCAAGCTTCACACAGCCTCAATCATGGGCAACAAGGAGTAAATCAACAGTTGAGAACTATGTACAGCAAAGCATAAACAGAAGGCTGTCAGTAGATGATGAACTGCAGAGCAAGTATAAAAATCATAGCAGACCCAAGGGTACTGCAACAGAAGAACAGAGCAATAGTTTCAGGGGGCGAGCCATGGACTGGTCTAGCAGGACTCAAGGAAAGGACATTAACTGGTAAAAAAAATGTCACCTTCCATATTATTCTGCTAGACCATATCATCCTGCTAGACAAATGGGATGTACCAAAACTACAAATCCACTGGGCAGGAAGAAGGCACAGCACTCGCAAAACCCTTGAACCAAAGGCCATGTCCGCCCACATGTGAACATCCAAGTGGTAATGCTTGACAAAAGTGGAAAGTGATGCTCATGTTGCTGACCGACAAATGTTGTCAGGGGCTATCAAGCTCTGCTCCATCTACAAGGACACTGGTGCTCAGGTAGAATGGGCATGCAAACCCTCCGGAACAGACTGGTTCCGCAACAAATACGCCGAGGCAATGGCCTCCTGAATCCAGTGCCCCAAAGTTGACTTGACTGCAGCGTCACCCTTGCGAAGGTCAGCGAATAGCACAAAAAGATAGTCAGCCTTATGAAGGGAATTTGTAACCTTCAAGTACCCTCCGGACATCCACAAGGCAAAGATCCTTATCCTTCCTCAGACATTGCTCCATAGAGAAGGGCAGGCAGACCATCTGGATCATGTGAAAGGGAGAAAGCACCTTAGGCAAGAAGGAAGGCACAGGCCAAATGGAAACGGCCTGCCTCCTTTGAAAAGGACAGATAAGGATCTCAGCAACACAGAGCCTGAAGTTTGGAAATCTGCCTTGTGAAACAAATCGCGACCAAGAGGATCATTTTGAGCATCAAATCCTTCAAAGTAGTGCGCTTCAATGGCTCAAAGAGGGCCGCCATCAGCGATCTGAGCACCAGACTCAGATCACAGGAAGGGATCACAGACTGGAGGGGAGGACGCAGAAGTCGAATCTTCTGGAGAAAGCGTGAAATGTCAAGCCACAAGCCACCGGACCTTGGAAATAGGCCAAAGCTGCCACCTGAACTTTCAAGGAGCTAAGGGAAAGGCCATTTCTTCAGGCCATCCTGCAGAAAGGCCAACAGAGATGGCACCTTGGCCATCTCAGGAGCCAACTGCCAAGCACTGCACCATCACTTAAAGAGGCACCAGATCTGGACGTATGCTAACTTGGTAGACCTCCTCTCTGGGCTCCAAGCAGAGTGGAGTTCACTGCCGGAGAGTAATCTTTATGCATTAGCCGTCTCCTTTCAAGAGCCAAGCCAAAAGCTTGAAGGGAACCGGGTCCTTTAGGATGATCGGTCCCTGCCGCAATAGGCCCCGAGGTGGAGGCAACCGAAGAGGAGGCACCTGGAGGAGCGACATCAGGTCTCCAAACCACACTCTCCTTAGCCAATCTAACATCAACAGAACAATCCTGCCTGGATGGTGTTCTATACGTTGAATCACATGTCTCACCAGGGACCATAGAGAAAAATGTGGAGCAGATGCTGACTTGGCCAAAGCTGGGTGAGGGTGTCGACATACTTGTGGCGAATGAAGAAGCAGCAAACTTTGGCATTGGAGCAGGTCACCATCAGATCCATTTCAGAACAATCCAACAGCGCAAATCAACTGAAACGCCTCCTATCTCAACTTCCACTCTCCAGGATCCAGAGAGTGATGGCTAAGGAAGTCCACTTCCACATTGTCCACCATGGCAATCTGCTGAGCTGAGAAGGCTGGGAGGTTCTTCTCTGCCCAGGCAAACAGGAGAGCCATCTCCAAAGCTACCCCAGCATTCCTTGTGCTGCCTTGCCGATTGACATAAGCCATTGCCATGGGGTTGTCTGAAAATGCTCAAACCACCGGGCCCTCAAATAGGGGCCGGAAATGCAGAAGAGCCAACCTGACGGCTCTCGCCTTGAGGCTGTGATGGACCATACAGCTTCCCTGCAGTTCCAATGGCCATGGGCCGTACGGTCTCAGCAATGGGCTCCCCAGCCTGAGAGACTGGCATCCGTCGTCAGCAGGATCCAGAAGAAATTGTCCCATGGCATGCCCTTCCTCAGATGACAGGGCTGCTGCCACTACCGCAGGCTAGTCTTCACCATCAACGGAAGCGGGAGCCTGTGCTCAAACTCCTGAGAACTCAGGGACCACCGAGTCAACAAGGACTGCTGGAGAGGCCACATGTAAGCATGCACCCATGGCACCATTTTTATGGTCACCGCAATTAATCTGAGGAACTGAAGATAATCTCAGACTGGGAGCCTGCAGTGCACACAGAACAGCACCAGGCAATCCAACAGTCTTTTGAACTTCTCCTCTGGAAGGAAACACTGTTTATGTTATGTTTATGTTTATTAAAATTTGATATACCGCTCATTCAGGAAGATCAGAGCGGTTTACAATATAAAAACAAATAAAACTTTAAAAAACAGTCAAAACAATAGCCAGAAGAGAGGAAAAGAAGTTACAATATCAAAGTATAAAGCGGGGGAATTAAAGAACACAACACAACAACTAAGAGGACGAAGAAGACACAAAAGGGGAGGGAAGGTCCAAGGCAAGAGAGAAGGGTTTTTAGGTTACATTTAAAAGTAGTATGCTGAGGCTCGAGACGGAGAGCGGGAGGGAGAGAGTTCCAGAGGGCAGGGGCTATGAAAAAGAAGGCAGAAGAGCGGGTAGACTGTAGATGGGCTAGGGAAGGGGAAGGAAGCGTGAGGCGGTTGAGGTGAAATGAGCGAGGAGTGCGTCTGGGGGTGTGATAGATAAGAAGGTCAGCCAGATATTGCGGAGTGTTGGTATGATAGGCTCGATGGACCAGTGTGAGCAGTTTGTAGTGGAAGCGGAAGGGTAGGGGCAGCCCACTGCCCACTTAAGTGTCGAAACATGCTCCCAGGAATTCCAGGAACTGAGAAGGCAACAGCTAGCTCTTTCCCTGATTGATCACTCAGCCAAGGCTTTCCAAAAAGAACACCACTCAGGATGCCAACTGAGATGCCTCTGAAAGGGAACAGGCCCAGATGAGCCAGTTGTCCAGATATGGATGGACACAGATTCCTCAGCGCCACAGCATCACAGCTTGGAGAACATCCTAGGGGCAGTGGATAGCCTGAAAGGGAGGGTGGCAAACTGATAGTGAGAGCCAAGCATGGCACAACACAGTTCTGCTGATCCACCCGGATCAGGATATGAAAATACACCTTGGTCAGATCCAGAGAAGCCAAGAACGTCCCTCAGCACACTGCTTGAATCACGGAGGGCAAGGTTTCCATCCAGAAGCGCAAGTGCTTGTAGAGCCCTTGAGGTCCAGAATGAACTGGAAGGAACCATCCTTTTTGGGCACCATGAAAAAGATGGAGTATTTGCCCTTGCCCCACTCATCTGGGGGAATGGGCACCACTGCCTTTAGGCACAGCAACCCATCCAAGGTGGTCCGCACAGTGGCACTTTTGATTGTAGATCCACAAAGGGAGATGACGAAGGTATCCAGAATCGGCTCTTTGCATTCCAGGATATAGCTGAACTGAATGATGTCTAGCATCCAACGATCCTTGGTAACTCGGGCCTATTCCTTAAAGAAAAGATGAAGCCTGCCTCCAACCAGAGGAACCAGGGAATGGGCACACAAACCTTCATTGCGTAGCCCAGGAGGGTCCTCCTCTGGCTCACATGCTCCATGAAGAGACTGAGAACATGCCAAAGCCTGGAAGTAGAGGGGAAGAAATGTTTCTTAGGTCAGTAATGATGAGAGTCCCAAGATCCCCAGGGATCCGGCCAGCCCTCAATGGATGGTTGGAAGCTGACAAGAAAGAGGCACCAGCCCGCTTCACAGACTGCTTGGTGGTAAGATTTTGTCTCACCCAGGTCCTTCACCAACTTCCAAATCGGCTGCAAAGAGAAGTTTCTCCTTAAAAGCCAGTTGGGCCAGTCAAGATTTGGAGGATGTATCCGCTTCCCAGTGCCAGAGCTAAATCCAACACCATGACACTGTCATCAGGGCACCATTCCTGGCAGCCAAACGAACCAAGACATAATGGCATCAGAAAGGAAGGCTGTAGCCATCTCCAAAAGAGGGGTAGTATCATCTGGCAGAAGAGACTGACTCTATTAGAGCAGGGTTCAAGACATCAGGCTGATACATATCACCAGTTGCAGAAAAGCAGTTGCTACGGCGAACTGGTTTCTCAACAACAAATCTACTTTACAGTCCAGAAAATCCTTTACGGTCAATCCGTCTTCCACAGGAATGGTGGTCCGTCTGGTAATTGCTGTGACCTGCGCATCCACCTTGGGAATGCCAAACCACTTAATGCACTCCTTCTCTGGGACAGCGTAGATCTTCTAACATACCTTTAAGCCTTTAGGCAGGGAGTCGAGAGAGTCCCACTTTAACCGGATCATATCCTTGATCACATCCGGGAATGGGAAGACAGTAGTGGATTTCCACACCCCTTGAGGAGCAGTGAACCTTGGGCTCCTGCTCCGTGCCAGAATTATCCGTCAAGTTCAAGGCGGATGAAACCCTGGCAATCAACACCGCCAACTCCTCCTTCCAGAACAGGCAGATCATACTGGCCTCTTCACAATCTTCTGAAGGTGAGAGTACTTCTTCATATACATCAGAGCCCAGTACCGAGTCATATGAATCCAAAAAGTCCAAATCTCGGACAGCTCCTAGCTGTTCCCCATCTCCAGGGAGCACCCTTCACCAGGGGCGCTTAGTCAAAGACAATCAAAGAGGGCTTCCACTCTCAGCCTGCCCCACATGAGACTGAACCCATTGGCACCCAGAGGCCGCAGGGTCCGAATTTCCACGCCAGGACCAGGCCTGCTACAGAAAAGAATTCCAGGAAGAAAGCCTCAAGTCTGGAAGTTCTCCTAACAGAAATGACACCCCAATACCAGGAGGCACAGTTGGCGCAGCCCCTAGAGGATGAGGAGCGGCTCACAGCATGGTCGCTGGAGCATCTGGCTGACTAATATCCTTACCCATAGCTCCATCCTTCATCTCCTGCCCTGAGGCAGGCAAGGCTGGAATAACTGCATCCCCTGGCTGAGAGAGGGGGAGCAGGCCTTCAGGGAAGACTCAGAAGCTGCCATGCAAGAAGAGCATAATCTAGAACCTGGAGATGAGGCACCTCACTTGCCACAGGTTAAACAACATTTCCTGAAAGAAGACAGAATTAAGGCAAGTATCACAACAGCGCACACTAAGGTCATGGCAGCCCAAAAGGTGTGCGTTAACTGCATTTTTATTGCAACATGTGTTACAGGTGCTAGGGATGGAATATGCATTGGAGCCGCTTGGGTGGAACACGTGCTAAGACCATGTGACTGCCAGGCGCACAATAGGTAAAAACGCTACTAACCTGTGCAGAAAACAGCAGGAAACCCCCACACTGCACCATCACCAGCGGTCCACCCTGTACTGCGTCCCAGGAAGACAAAATTGGGAGCTCCCCCCACAAGGCCAATGACAAGGTCAAGCCTTGGTACTCACCTCCTGAGAGCCCCAAGCAGAAAATCCGTGTTAAACATAAGAAATGCCATACTGGGTTAGACCAAGGTTCATCAAGCCCAGTATCCTGTTTCCAACAGTGGAAAAATCTAGATCATAAGTACCTAGCAGTTTCCCCAAAAGACACAGGTTCCATAATGCTTGTACTGGGTCAAGCAGTGATATCCCGGGTCCCTTTTAATAATGGTTTATGGACCTTTCCTCCAGGAACCTGTCCAAACATTTTTTAAACGCAGCTACATTAACAGCTTTTACTACATCCTCTGGTAACAAATTCCAGAGTTTGATTACACGTTGAGTGGAAAATATTTTTTCTTATTAGTCTTAAATAGGTTACCCTGTAGCTTCATTGCATGTCTCCTAGTCTTTCTATATTCTGATGACGTAAACAATCTACATTTACCCGTTCCACTCCATTCATTAATTTATAGACCTCTATTATATCTCCCATCAGCCGTCTCTTTTCCAGGTTGAAGAGCCCTAAACGTTTTAGCCTCTCTTCATAGGGGTATCCTTCCATCTCTTCTCTGTACCTTTTCTAATAACACTATATCCTTTTTAAGATATGGCGACCAGAATTGCACACAATATTCAAGGTGCGATAGCACCATGGAATGATACAGAGGCATTATAATATCCTTTGTTTTATTTTCCATTCCTTTCCTTATGATACCTAGCATTCTATTTGCTCTCTTGGTCGCCGCTGCACATTGGGCGGAGGGTTTTAACATGTTATCCATGATGATGCCTAAATCTTTTTCCTGGGTGGTGGTGGTTCCTAATGTGGAACCTTGCATTGTGTAACCATAGTTTGGGTACTTCTTTCCTAGGTGCATAACTTTGCACTTATCCACATTAAATTTCATCTGCCATTTGGATGCGCCGTCTTCCAATTTATCAAGACCCTCTTACAATTTTCCACAATCCTCATGAGTTTAAACAACATTAAATAGTTTTGTGTCATCTGCAAATTTGATAACCTCACTCGTTATTCCCATTTCCAGGTCATTTATGAATATGTTAAAAAGCAGCGGACCCAGCACAGATCCTTGGGGTACTCCACTATTCACCTTTCTCCAATGAGAAAATTGGCCATTTAGCCCTACCCTCTGCTTTCTATCTTTTAACCAGTTCCTGATCCACAATAGTACACTGCTTCCTATCCCATGACTTTTTAGTTTTGCCAAAAGTCTCTGATGAGGGACCTTGTCAAAGGCTTTCTGAAAGTCCAGATACACTATATCAATCGACTCACCTTTGTCTACCTGTTTATTCACACCTTCAAAAAAACATAAGACAAGATCTTCCTTGTCTAAATCCATGTTGGCTGCCTCCCATTAAGCCATGACTATCTACATGTTCAGTAATTTTGTTCTTTATTATAGTTTCTACCATTTTTCCTGGTACTGATGTCAGGCTCACCGGTCTTTAGTTTCCCGGATCACCCCTGGAACGCTTTTTAAAAATTAGCGTTATATTGGCCATCCTCCAATCTTCAGGTATTACAGAAGATTTTAATGATAGGTAACAGATTAGTAATAGCAGGTCTGCAATCTCATATTTCAGTTCTTTCAACACCCTTGGATGAATACCATCTGGTCCAGGTGATTTGCTATGCCACTGAAACTGTTTTACTGGCTTTGCAGCACTACGTTTAAGGTGGCTGGCAGGTAGATCTCTCTGAGAGCCTTCTGCGATCTTCAGGAGAGAGCAGGGCGGGATAGAGGAGGGAGGGGGCTCTGAGGTTGTGTGAGGCTACTGCACTCGTCTAGATCCTTCCAAATCTTTCCAATTTCTGGCTGCTCAACAGGCTCTTATCATGATAAAAGCATGGAGCTGAACCAATTTTCCCTGCTCCTATGGCTATCGAAAAGACCACAGTCTAGTGGAGCCTCCCACGATGCGCTTAAGTGAGAGAGTGACCCTCAAGTTGGTCATTCATGAATTGTCTGAAGCAATTTCAGGGGCCTCGAGGCCATGAGAAGAGCCGCCAGACTGCGTTCAACAGCCAAGAATCTCTGGTCTATCGACGCTGCCGATGCTTGGGTATCGGTGCTGGATAAAGCGGCCGGAACCCCAGAGCATGGCATCAGTAGTTCTGCCAAGGTTGAAGCCTCAAGAACATCCTGGACCCCGTTAGTGCTTTGGAAGCCGAAGCCTCCCGCCGGGGCAATTTTGCCGGTGAAAGTCCCTCAAGGGCAACGCCAGAGGCATCTTGATGTTTAGAAGGAGATCTACCCTTTGAGGACCGGCTAGATTTATGTTTAGTTACCTGAGATCCATGGGAGGAAGACGAAGCCCTAGAAGACGTTGATGCCACGGAGGCTGCATCGGAGGGAAAAAAGGTGCTAAGTTTAGCAGCTCATTTTTGCCGGCCCCTTTTCGACATCATCCCACAGGCAACACACTCTGAAATAGAGTGGTCAGGACCTAAACATTTGAGGCACCACTCATGGGTGTCAGTGACGAAGATGGTACTGCCACACTTAGAACACATTTTGAAACCCGAAGTGGGTTTTTCCATTCTGAAGGAAAAGGTTGGGCCTGGTGCCCAAAATGGCGCATGGCACCTGAGGAGAGAATTACTGGAAAAGACTCCAGAAAGAAAGGTTTTTAAAAAAAAAAAAAAAAAAAAAAAGAAAAGAACCGGCGGTACCGGTGTAGCACCGAGGGAAGGCAGACGCGACCACAAAAAAGAAGAATAAGAAGGGAATTTTTTCTGCGGTGACAGGATGTGCGACCTGTCGGCTCCGTGGAAAACAAAGAACTGGAGAGGGACAGTTGGGAAAGGCAGGAAGGCAGCACGCAGGCGCTGTGGGATGCTCCCAAAAGCTTTCCTATTGGACGCTGGGGAACGTTCCCGCGCAAGCTCCGTCGGTACCGACGATGCCCATATGTGAAGACTACATTCCTGCTTGTTCCTGGAGATAGGTCTTTCTTGAAGCAGGTGAAAGAGGATAGAAATGGGGGAAGTGAAAGGGGACATGGAAGGGCCTGGAGGTGAGGAGAGGATGAATGCTAGAGAATGAGATGGAGCTTATGAAAGGATGAGAAGTAGGTGGTGGTAAATGAGATTGGGGAGGAGATGAAGAAAGGCTAAAAAGGTTAGGACTCTTTAACCTGGAAAAGAGACGGCTGTGGGGAGATATGATAGAAGTCTATAAATTAATGAATGGAGTGGAATGGGTAAACGTAGATCGATTGTTTACGTTATCAGACTATAGAAAGACTAGGGGACATGCAATGAAGCTACAGGGTAAACAATTTAAGACTAATAAAATATTTTTTCACTCAACGTGTAATCAAACTCTCGAATTTGTTACCTGAGGATGTAGTAAAGGCTGTTAGTGTAGCTGGGTTTAAAAAAAGGTTTGGACAAGTTCCTGGAGGAAAGGTCCATAAACCATTATTAAGAAGGGACACAGGATATCAATGCTTGACCCAGTACAAGCATTGTGGAGCCCGTCTTTTGGGGAAACTGCTAGGTACGTATGACCTAGATTGGCCACTGTTGGAAACAGGATACAGGGCTTGATGGACCTTGGTCTGACCCAGTATGGCATATCTTATGTTCTTATGAGTACAATGGGAGGAAACGGGGAACTAGAAAGTGGGTGAAAGATGGGGGTGAGAATAGGATGCTGGCAAAGGAATGAGACAGATGTGGAATGGAAGGACTAGGGAAGTAATATTAGGAA
This sequence comes from Ichthyophis bannanicus, assembly GCA_033557465.1. Lineage (NCBI taxonomy): Eukaryota > Metazoa > Chordata > Amphibia > Gymnophiona > Ichthyophiidae > Ichthyophis > Ichthyophis bannanicus. Next base: position 351,865,131 of record CM066036.1, on the reverse strand, counting down.
ATGGAAACCTGGTAAGTAGTTGCATGGTAAAAAGAGTAAGACTGAAGATTGTAGGAAGGAGAAAGAGGAATGGAATGAAGCTATAATTAGGTAAAAGGTGGTGGAGAATTGGTGAAAAGCTTTTTGCAAAAATCCAGAAAAGTCATTGATGCTAATAAGCGCATGACAAAGAAGCAGGCATAGATCCAGTTTGCCTATAGCGCTATGAAGTCTGAGACTTTCTGGACACTTTAATGCTTATGGTTTAAAATAATTGACTTTTCTCTGTTTCCCTTCATATGAGAGATTATATGAAAAATTATGTCCATTTGAATACTGTTTGTTTGGAGCTATTTCCTGATAAATGCATTTTAAATCGGCTCCATGAAGATCCATCATAGTTTTGTATAATTAGGTAAAAGGCAAATGAGAGAAACAGAAGGATCAATGTCAGAGAGAGATGTAGCGAAGGAAAGGACGAAGAAAACAGAGTGTATGATGTAACAGAAAATGGAAATGGGATCTTGGAAAAGGATTTAGAAGAAAACCAACAGGAGGAAGTAGGAGAGAGAGACTGTGACCAACCCAACCAGAAAATAAGACAATCAGAAAAGAAAGGTACAAAAGTATCTGTTTTTACATAAGAAATGCCATACTGGGTCAGACCAAGGTCCATCAAGCCCAGTATCCTGTTTCCAACAGTGGCCAATCTAGGTCATACGTACCTAGCAGTTTCCCCAAAAGACACAGGTTCCACAATGCTTGTACTGGGTCAAGCATTGATATCCTGGGTCCCTTCTTAATAATGGTTTATGGACCTTTCCTCCAGGAACTTGTCCAAACCTTTTTTAAACCCAGCTACACTAACAGCCTTTACTACATCCTCCGGTAACAAATTCCAGAGTTTGATTACACGTCGAGTGAAAAAATATTTTCTTTTATTAGTCTTAAATAGTTTACCCTGTAGCTTCATTGCATGTCCCCTAGTCTTTCTATATTCTGATAATGTAAACAATCGATCTACGTTTACCTGTTCCACTCCGTTCATTAATTTATAGACTTCTATCATATCTCCCCTCAGCCGTCTCTTTTCCAGGTTAAAGAGCCCTAACCTTTTTAGCCTTTGTTCATAGGAGAATCCTTCCATCCCCTTTACCATTTTGGTGGCTCTTCTCTGAACCTTTTCTAATAACGCTATATCCTTTTTAAGATACGGCGACCAGAATTGCACACAATATTCAAGGTGCGGTCTCACCATCTAACGATATAGAGGCATTATAATATCTTTTGGTTTTTTTCCATTCCTTTCCTTATGATACCTAGCATTCTATTTGCTCTCTTGGCCGCCGCTGCACACTGGACCGATGGTTTTAACACGTTATCCACAATGACACTTAAATCATTTTCCTGGGTGGGGTTCCTAGTTTGGGTTGTTCTTCCCTAGGTGCATAACTTTGCACTTGTCCACATTAAATTTCATCTGCCATTTTGATGCCCAGTCTTCTAATTTATCAAGATCCTCTTGCAATTTTCCACAATCCTCTTGGGTTTTAACAACTTTAAATAGTTTTGTGTCATCTGCAAATTTGATAACCTCACTCGTTATTCCCATTTCCAGGTCTTTTATGAATATGTCAAAAAGCAGCGGACCCAGCACAGATCCCTGGGGTACACCACTATTCACCTTTCTCCATTGGGAAAATTGGCCATTTAGCCCTACCCTTTGCTTTCTGTCTTTTAACCAGTTCCTGATCCACAATAGTACACTGCCTCCTATCCCATGACTCTTTAGTTTTGCCAAACGTCTCTGATGAGGGATCTTGTCAAAGGCTTTCTGAAAGTCCAGATACACTATATCAACCGACTCCTTTGTCCACCTATTTATTCACACCTTGAAAAAAACATAACAGATTAGTAAGACAAGATCTTCCTTGTCTAAAGCCATGTTGACTGTCTCTCATTAGGCCATGACTACCTACATGCTGAGTAATTTTGTTCTTTATGATGGTTTCTACCATTTTTCCCAGTACTGACGTCAGGCTCACCGGTCTGTAGTTTCCCAGATCACCCCTGGAACCCTTTTTAAAAATTGGCGTTACATTGGCAATCCTCCAATCTTCAGGTATTACAGATTACTAATAGCAGGTCTGCAATCTCATATTTCATTTCTTTTAACACCCTTGGATTTATACCATCCAGCCCAGGTGATTTGCTACTCTTCAGTTTATCTAATAGTTGTAATACATCTTCCCGATGTATTGATATTTCCTTCAATTCTTCCGCACCTTTAAATCCCATTTCAGTCACTGGTAACATCCCTACATCTTCCTCAGTAAATACTTAAGCAAAGAATTCATTCAGTCTCTCCGCTTTCGCCTTAGAGAATGGAAAGAGTAGTTACTCACCTGTAACAGGTGTTCTCCAGGAGCAGCAGGAATCAGTCCTCACATATGGGTGTCATCGGCGCCGATGAAGCCCCAGCGGAGCATTTCCCCAGCTTTCTATGAAAGCCTTTGGGAATGCAGGCATGCATGCGCGGTTCCCTTCCCGCCTAAAGGTGCCATCTTACCTCAGTCAAATGACATAGCTAAGAACAGCACACAAAAATGAAAAAATAAACTATGTACAACTGCAACTCCACGGGGAGGAGGGAGGGTTGTGAGGACTGATTCCTGCTGCTCCTGGAGAACACCTGTTACAGGTGAGTAACTATTCTTTCTCCAGGACCAAGCAGGAAGTCAGTCCTCACATATGGGCGACTCCCTAGCTCTGGACTACTGAGGAACCCAGGCTGAACAAGAGTACTCCCTCTAGTCTCAGCAGCAAAGAAAGGCTTTTCAAGGACACAACCTCCACCGGTAGCCCAACAGAGGGCAGGAGTTGCCTAAACCTCAAAGAGATTCCGGAGTACTGCCTGACCAAAACCACTGTCCCTATGGGACTCCCTCTCCAGACAGTAATGGGCCGCAAAAGTCTGGCTTGAAGACCAAGTTGCAGCCCTGCAGATGTCTACCAACGGTACAGAGCGGAGATGAGCCACTGAGGCAGCCATTGCCCTGACACGATGGGCCATGACTCGACCCTGCAAAGGAAGGTCAGCCGCCTTGTAAGCCCAGGTGATACAGTCAGCCACCCAGATGGACAAGGTACGCTTGGACACAGCCAACCCCAACTTATTGGGTTCAAAGGATACGAAGAGCTGAGTAGCCCTCCTATGCCCCTGGTTACGGTCAAGGTAGAAGGATAAGGCCCTCCTACAGTCCAGGGTATGCAGGACTGCTTCAGCCTGGCTTGCATGAGGCCTAGGGAAGAATGTTGGAAGAACCACCTCCTGATTGAGGTGGAAAGAGGAGACAACCTTTGGGAGGAACTTGGGATGAGTCCTGAGGACTACCCTGTTCCTATAAATCCTGGTGTAAGGCCTAGCACAGACCAGGGCCTGAAGCTCTCACTCACTCACCTAGCCGAGGTAAGGGCTATCAGGAAGAGTGTCTTCCAGGATAGGAAGCGTAGTGGACAAGTAGCCATCAGCTCAAAAGGTGGGCGAGTCAGTTGCTGCAAGACCACATTCAACTCCCACTCAGGCAGGAGGATGGATTGGAGGCTTGAGCAAAAGCAAGCCCCTGAGAAAGCGGGACACCAAGGGGTGACCTGACAGAGAATGTCCCTCCACCAGTGAGTGGTGAGCTGCGAGAGCTGAGAGGTGGACCCGAACAGAATTGGGCTTAAGTCCCTGATTAGATAAGTGCAGTAAGTACTGAAGCACTACTGGCACAGTACAGGAGAAAGGATCCTCTGTACGTAGCTGACACCACACAGAAAACCTTTTCCATTTGAGAGCATAGGTTTTCCTAGTGGACTGTTTTCTAGAGGCTAGGACAACCTCCTCAATTTCCTGAGGTAGGCCCCAGGGAGCCAAAACTATCCTTGCAGCCTCCAGGCCATAAAATTGAGAGCTTTGAGATTGGGGTGCAGAAGGGAACCCTGCTCCTGTGAGAGAAGGTCAGGTTGCAACCCCAGAGGCAGTGGGGGATCCACCGCCAGTTGAAGCAGAAGAGGAAACCAAGGCTGGCTCGGCCACCTGGGAGCCACCAGCAGGACCGAGGCCTTGTCCTGAAGAATTTTAAGAGAGTTCGGGCCACCAAGGGCGTGGGAGGAAACGCATACAGGAGGCCCTGAGACCATGGAATCAGAAAAGCATCTGCTGCTATTCTCAGAGGATGCGGTTGCCTGGAGCAGAATTTGGCAGCTGATTGTTCATTGGGCTGGCAAAGAGATCTACCAAAGGGAGACTCCATTTTAGGAAGATCCTCTGAACTATTGAAGGATGCAGCTGCCACTCGTGGGGCTGCAGAATTCTGCTCAACCTGTCGGCCAGGTAGTTGTCCTGGCCTGGAAGGTACACAGCCTTGAGGAGCATGTTGTGCTTGAGGGCAAATGAACAAAGGTCCTGAGCCTCCCGACAAAGGATTCTGGACCCAGTCCCGCCCTGTTTGTTCACATAAAACATGGCTACTTGGTTGTCTGTCTGAACCAGGACAGATTGATGAGCAAGGGCAGGAGAGAAAGCTTTGAGTGCTAATCGAATAGCTCTGAGTTCGAGGAGATTGATCTGCTGTGCAGCTTCCCAAGGAGACCACAGGCCTTGGGTGCACTTGCCTAGACAATGAGCTCCCCAGCCCTGCAGGGAGGCGTCTGTGGTCAGTACCACCGTGTACCCAGGAATCTGAAAAGGCACCCCCTTTAGTAGATTGGGTGGGTGCAGCCACCAGTTGAGGGAGTTCAGAAATTGTCTGGACACCCTTATCCTGTCTCTGAGGCTGCCTGTGGCCTGTGACCACTGAGTCCGAAGGCACCACTGTGCAGGCCTCATATGGAGCCGGGCATTGGCGGTCACATGAACTGTCAAAGCCATGTGGCCAAGCAGCCTTAGGCAGAGTCTGGCGGAGACCAGAGACTTGCTGAGAAACTGGTTTGCTAAGTTTATCAGTCGTTGGGCTCTGTCTGCTGGCAAGAAAGCCTTTGCTAGCAGGGAGTCCAGCCTTGCTCCTATGAACTCCAAGTTCTGGGAGGGGAGCAAAGTGGACTTTGCGAAGTTTATGACAAACCCCAGGCTTTGAAGAAGAGCAATAGTTCTGAGGGTGGCCTGTCTTGCCTCCTGGCATGTCTGACCCCTGATGAGCCAGTTGTCCGGATAGGGGAAGACAAAAATTCCCTGATTTCTCAGGTAGGCCGCCACCACTGCTAGGCACTTTGTGAAGACTCTGGGGGCGGAGGTGAGGCCGAAAGGCAGCACTCTGTATTGATAATGGTTCCCTCCCACAATGAACCTGAGGTACTTTCTGTGGTCTGGATGAATGAGGATGTGAGTGTACGCATCCTTTAGATCTAAGGAGCATAGCCAATCTCCCTGCTGGAGGTAGGGCAGAAGTGTTCCAAGAGTAAGCATCTTGAACTTTTCTTTCTCTAGGAACTTGTTGAGATTCCTGAGGTCCAGAATGGGTCGAAGGCCACCGGTTCTTTTGGGCACCAGGAAATACCTGGAGTAGAATCCGTGACCTTGCAAGTGGGGAGGCACAGGCTCCACCGCCCTGTCCACCAACAGACCTTGAAGCTCTTGAAGGAGAAGGTCTCTGTGCAGGGGAGGCCTTGGAGGCTCCCCTGGAAAGTATGGAGGAGGCAGTTGGTGAAAATGCAGTGCATAGCCCCTGTGGACTATGTCCAACACCCAACTGTCCCCGGTGATGAGGGGCCACTGGTGGGCAAAGAGGGCGAGGCAACCTCCTGTGCAGGGTTGGGATAGCAGGGATGGAGAGGCTACACTCAAGGAGTCAAAAACCCCCACCCTGCGGAGTGGTAGCAGGGGCCGGAGGCTTGGGGGTCCTCTGCCTACGGGGCCCATTACCCTGCCCCTTGGCTTGCTGACCCTGGGGTGCAGCTTGGGTAGCCTGATATTGAGGGTACTGTTTGTAGGCAGTGCCCTTCCTTGGGTAAAAGGTCTTTTTTACCCGGGCCCTTCTTTTTATGAGAAGGGGCAGAGGTCTTCCTAGACAGCCTTGTCCATGTAAGGTGCTCTGTCTCGAGCTGAGTGGCCTTCTCGGTCATGGGCTTGCCAAAAAGGTTCTCACCTCGGCAAGGGACATCGACCAACTTGTCCTGAACCCATGGCTTGTCCGATGACGGCAGCCATGCCTGGCGTCGAGCCACGATGCCGGCTGCCGCAACTCGGGCCGAAGCCTCGAAGCCATCGTAGGCGGCGCGGGACATGAACTTCGAGCAGTCCCGAATCCCCGAGGACAAGGACTTAAATCTCTGTCCCGCAAGTACATGCCCATGTACAGCTGGTACGACTGGACACGGCAAGCAAGCATCGAGCCCTGGAAGCACTTTCTACCAACGCCATCGAGGTTTCGGGCCTCCCTGCCAGGGGGCACCGCGGAGTGCATCTTCTGGCTCTTCAGACGATGCATGGCCGATTCCACAACCATAGAATGGTGTGGTAGCTGTGCCTTCTGAAAACCAGGGCTCTTTCTGAGTCGATAGATCGAGTCGACTCGCTTGCTTAGAACCAGCGCCGAGGCCGGTGCCTCCCACATACGGAAGAGGAGCCGTTCCAACATCGGAGGAACCGGGACAGTAAAGGCCTCCTTCGGAGGAGAGTCATATTGCAGCGCCTCGAGCTCCTCAGCTTGAGGCTCTTCCTCGGGGTCCGCCGGAATAGCCAAGGCAGTGGCCATATCTCGGACGAACTCCGAGAACCGAGTATCCTCCGGAGGGGATCTACTCTGGGGCTCAGACTGCGGTGAGTCCGACGGGACGCACCGAGTCTTGAAGGTATCGGGAGACTCCTCGTCCTCCATCTCCCAGGCGGACTCGTCCGAGGAGGAGTCAGGGTCCGACCCCGCGGGGCCCTGGAGCACTTGCCCCGACGCCGGCACTGGCGTCGACGCCCTCGGTCCTGAACGGGAGGTCAAGGGAGACCGCGACCGAGGTCGACTTCGAGCCATGATGGACTCGAGTATCGGCTCGGTCTCCGGGGTCGACTTCGAAGTCGATGTCCCGGTGGTCGGGGCAGATGCGCCAGACAGGCTGGCCATCAATGCTCGCTGCTGCTCCATGAAGGCAGACAGTCTGCTCTCCAAGGCTGTCATCCTTGGGAGACGCAGCAGCCACCGACTCGGGCCCTGGTGGTGCCGGGCCCGACGTCGGCTCTCTGGGAGGAGAGTCCTCGAGGACTACAGGGCTTACGTGTCCAGCAGACTCCGGCTCCACGCAAGGAACTTTGGCAGGCTTCTCTTGTTCCACGGGCCCGGGGCGACGGTCGGGGGTCTTAGACCTGGCCCTCGAGGAGCCAGGGACCTCCTCCGACGACGCCCTCTCGAGCTGCTTCTTCCTCTTCCGTTCCCGGTCGGGGGACCCCCTGTCCGAGGAGCTTCGACGGCGCTCTGGATCGGAATCCCGAGATGTCGAGGCCTCAGACGAGGTCCGGGCCCGGCCGGAGGCTGAGTCCGAGAAAAGCCTTTCTTTTTGCTGCTGTCGACTTCGGAGTGCCTTGGAAGACATCTTCCCACATGGCCCGCACGACTTAGGGTTGTGATCGGGGCTGAGGCACCGAAGGCAGCAGTCGTGTGTGTCGGTGAGAGACATTAATTTCTTACACCGATCACACTTTTTAAAACCACTGGAAGCCATCGGGGAAAAAAGAGTCCCCGCGAGGTCAAAAGACCGGCCTTCCAGGGAAAAATGGAAAAAAGGGCGCGATCGCCAGCCACGAAGGGCAACAACCGAAAAAGAAGAATCGGGCTCGATACTGGTGTACCGAACCCAGCAGGAGGGTAACTGGCGTCAAACCGGGAGAAAAAATAGCGATAATCGCCAAAAAAAATCTACTTTTAACCGGGAGAACAGGACACACGTCCGGTGGGCTTCTCGGAAAAAAAGAGACTGAGGTAAGATGGCACCTTTAGGCGGGAAGGGAACCGTGCATGCGTGCCTGCATTCCCAAAGGCTTTCATAGAAAGCTGGGGAAATGCTCCGCTGGGGCTTCATCGGTGCCGATGACACCCATATGTGAGGACTGACTTCTTGCTTGGTCCTGGAGAATATGTTAGCTTTGAAAATATGCATATCTTATAGTTCATTACAGAAGGAAATGCATTTCTATTTCCCTTTCTTCCATGTTTCACAGATTGGTGTCTGATTTTGGAGTTTTCCCATTTTCAATTTTGTCTTTTGTAATTTCTTAGGGTCCGATAGTCATTTGCGACGGCTATGTGCCTCTAACCTTAGCCATCGCTGCCAAACTTTAACCCTGGATATTCAATTCATATTCATATGAAGTCCTGGCATTGAATATCTGGAGTTATTGCACAGCCAAAGATGCCACAGAAACGAACTGGGCAGCAGCGATATCGAACTGCTGCCCAGTTAGCTCTCACGGGTAAAGATAGGCTAGCTTTTTCTGCGTCTGTCTTTACCCACAGGTCACTAACTGGGTAGCGATTGGTGCCGCCACCGGAATATACCACAACACGCCCCGATGCTAAGCTGCTGGAAGAGGTTCATTACCCTGAGGTGCGGGACTGGACTGGAGGGACGATAAGGAAGCGGCATTTACACGGTTTGCAGATCTGTAAACTGTGTAAATACCTTTAAATATCGGGCCCTTAATCTTTAATTAGTGATGGTCTGTGTTTTTTTATGTGCAGCCGCGATAAGGGAGTCTATTAATATGTAGGTTCTCTCTAGGAATCTGTAGTAGTTCAGCTTGTTCTCATTTCCAACTGGGGGTTTCTGGTATTCTAGAATATTTACAGTGCTGATTTTCCATAGGTAGGGTTGGTACAATTTGAGTTCTTGATGCTGGTGTACAGTGTCCATTTGCAGGATTTCGTGTGATGCACAGTCTAGCTGTGGGGGGAGGGGTTATTGGTGTTGTCATCGATTTGAGATTAGAATTTGAATAGAATTTTTTGAGATATAAAGTGAAACATTCTACTTCTGATCTGCATCTGTTGTTGGGAGAGTTTTATTGGTGAGTTTGGGAGTGTTCCATAGGATTGAATAATTATGCCCTATCAGACTGATATTCAAAGGCAATTAGATGTTCGCTGGCAAATGCATAATTAGCCTAACCGTGTATTTTCAAAAAATATACAGATAGTATCAGGCTTTTAAATTGCAGACTTGCCAGATGATATCTCTATACTTGTGGGGCATGTTAGGAGAAGAGCAAGGGTAGGCCAGAAAATAATCCAGATAGTGGCAATTTTCAGCCATTATTTAGATAAATTACACACTATCACTCTCTGTATATTCAGAGTGCTGTCTATATGGATAGTGACACAGAATACACAGATTAAGTAAAATGGGAGATTGGCATTTAACAAGCCAGTGGGCTGAAAATTTACCCTTGTTTGCATAGCTTGCACTGCAAGATCAGACCCAAGAGAAGGCGCAAAAGCAAAAGTTGGCTTAGGGTGCTACAATTCCTTGAGCCGGCCTTGCTCCCTAGTGGGGCCATAAAGATTACACAAAACAACCAGTACCATCATACACAGTCACTTGGGATTCCTTAAACACTCTTTCGATGTTGATCAGGGGCTGTTTGTGTATGAGAATGGCCACCCCACATTTCCTATTTGTGTAGGAGGAAAAGCTACATAGCCCCACCTATTCCCTTTGCAACTCTGCATGTTCTAAAGTTTTTAAGTGCATCTCCTTGAGTCGCTTCAACTCTGCCAAAATTTTCATCTGCTTTATTGGTGAGTGAATATCTTCCACATTCCCCATAATATTCACCTTAGCCATTTCCTTTGCTCATAGCTTCAAATTTTCCATAGTTCACCAGCTAATGGCTGATGTGTGTCTTGTACTACTGGCTATGCTACCTCCCAGTCAAGGCATGACTACCCACTCCCCTTTTGTTTCATCAGTCCAAAGCATTTTGTTCCAAAAAATTTCAGGCTTATCCAGATTTTCTTTTTGCATACTTTAGACAATGACTTTTATGAAGAGGTCATAGAGAAGGTTTCCTTCTCACAGCTCTTCCCATGCAGATCATTGTGTAAGCAATACTGTATTTTTACCACCATTCCAGTGTCAGCTAAGCTTTTCAGCAGTGATCTGTGGGTTCTGTTCTCTTTGGCTTCTGCAGCTAGTATGCTAAACTTTGTAGTTTTCCAGGTCATGCTGCATCTTTTTAATTGGAACTGATGTTTCAGCCACCATACTGTAGCTTTCTTCAGGGTGAGGTGGTTAAGCACTAGATGTGTGTTCTTTTATATAGTAGTCCTCAAACCGGATTGGTAGGACTGAGGTGGGAAATGTTAATTTTGGATGGAAAGTCCATTGGAGAAAGGCTGGAGACCTCTCTTTTCCCACAGATTGGAAGGTCCTCTGGTGAATAGCCCTAGAGAACATTTTAAGAAACTCTATGGGGAGAGCTTATTACAGCGCTGCGTGCGCCTGGTAGTGCTTTATAAATGCTTAGTAGTAGTAGTAGTAGTAAATTAACCAGAGAACCTTCCAATCTATGGGAAAAGAGAGGTCTCCAGCCTTTCTCCAATAGACTTTCCCTCCAAAATTCCAATTTTCCGCCTCAATCCCATCAATCCGGTTTGAGTAGTACTATATAAAAGAACAGACATCCACTGCTTAACCACTTTGCCCTGACGAAAGCCACAGTTTTGTGGCTGAAACTTCAGTTCCAGTTACAAAGATGCAGCATGACCCAGAAAACTGCAGCTTATCTGTGGGTTCTGTTCTGCCGATAAGACCAGTTTTAGGGCAGTTCTATCAGAGGTTTTTCTTGGTCTTCCAGATCTTGCTTTGAATTCAACAGTCCAGGTAACTTCCATTTCTTAACAATATTTTGGACAGTTGAAATTGCTAGCTGGAAGAATTCAGAGATTTTTTTGTATTGCCTTCTCTGCCTTGTAAGAGTGCATTATCTTCATTTTCAAATACTCCAACAGCTTTTTTGAGAAGCCTGTGGTGGTTTTGCCTTTCAACAATCAAAAGCTGAGAAGTTAGAAGAGTCAACAGTATTTGTTCAACCAAGGAACTGTCTTTACCTGGCCAGTTAAAAACCTAACAAGCCATATTGGGCCCTAACAACATTTTTAAAAAAGTAGAAAAAAATCAGTCAACTGGAAGGGTGCCTACATTTTTCTACATTCTATATTATGTTTTTTATTTTGAATCTGTAAAACTCATATTGTGTTCATATTCAATCATGGTGGTCAAGGTATTTTAAAATGCTGGCCCTGGCATTTAAAACACACACATATATATTTAGTGCCTCTATCTGGAAAGTCAGCGGCACTGAATATACATCAAGACTGCTGATTGCTAGACATATAGGGGCTGATTTTATAAGGGATGTGCTTAAGTCTCTGTTTTAAAGGACTTACATGTGCGAATGGGCACTTATGTGCATACCTTAGGCCATCGCTATTCTGCAAGTGTGTGTGTAAGTCCCATCGCATGGGCTTTCATTTTAAGTGTGCACAAGGTGGAGTATAGGTGGGGCTTAAATCTACATATAAGTTATAAAATATTATAACTTGTGCATGTTTCTGATTAATCTATGTACGGGCTTTTATGCCTGCTCTAGAGCAGGCTCAACTGCCTCAACTAGACTGAGGTGTGTCTTTATTCCCTATTTTATAAAGTATACACATACTTCTCTTCATAAAATAGGTCCCAAATACGCATGCAGTGATGGACGTTAACTGCGCAGATTATAAAATTACCCTCATAGTAGTGATATCTAGCAATTACCCATATAGCTGACGGTTTTAATTTAGGACAGTTTTTTTTTGCTTCCTAAATTAAAGAGCTTAGTTATATGGCTTGCGCTTTGAAGTACAGCTAGGTGAAATGCCCTCATGCTACCCCTGCACTAACAGGGGAGTAGTGGGAATTTGCAGCTAACACTATATGGACCAGAGGACTTATATGTTTAGTGGCTATCGCTAAATGTATAAGTCACTTTGAATACTGGCCCATATATTAATTATACATTAAGAGGATAATTTTATAATGGATCACTTAGGTTGGAAGTCCAAGTAGGTTCCTATTTTGAGACTATTTTGTAAAGACGCATGGGTGCATATGGGCCCGATTCTGTGCCATGAATAGCAGGGATGGATGTCCCAACGTCCATCCCTACTATTCGTGCCTTCCCCCGCTGCGTCTAACCTCCCCGCCGGTTGTGTGGGGAAGTTAGATGGGGGCAGGGAAGGGGCAGGCGGTTGCCGGCCTGAACGTACAGGGTCGATTCTAATGTTGGCCCTGTATGTCCAGGAACGGCGACCTGTGCGGGGAAGTTATTTCACTTCCCTGGACACGTTTTTCTTGTGTCCAGGGCGCGGATGGGGCAAGGGGGGCCAGAGGACATTCCCCGCAGCCTGACTCTGGCCTTAGGAGGCTAGATCGGGGGTTGGGCTGTGGAGAATAAGCTCTTTTTTCTGGCAGCCGGCATCGCGGCTCTTCAATGGAGCCATGGTGCCATGGCAACATGATGCCATGGTGCCACGGCTCCACTGAAGAGCCTTGACTGAGTTAGCCGGGAAGGTTCTGTACGTGCAGGCCGGGATGAATCACAGTCCTGGCCTGCACATACAGGACTGATTGCGATTCTGATCCCGCGGGGCTAGATGTGCTCCGCAGGATCAGAATCGTGATCCCCTCTGTATGCCCAGTTCAGACCGGGCGTACAGAGGGGATCTACGTCCAGGACAGAATGAGCCTGTATGTATCTTTATAAAACAGCCTCATGAAACCTGCATAATCGTGGTTAAAATGCACCCAGGCACATTTATATCTCTTCAGGAGCAGGTTAAAATCTACATGGATTAAGTACATGCATAGGTGCATATTTTATAAACCATGCACATACTTTGTGGCTCCACCCAAATTATTCCTCCAAAATGCCTTACAACTGGATCACATTAAAGTACACACTTCGTTACCATGCATACTTTTATGTAAAAGTCAAAATGACACTTGTATCTTGTTAATATGACCATGGTTGCTTTCTCAACTCCACTAATATCTATGCTAAGCCTGCCCAAGACAGTTTCAGAGAATAGTCTGTTCTACAGAAGAAACTTTTAGCTCTTGAATCCTTTTGCTATTTTTCTTTTTTGCTTTAGCTCTTCTGAAGAATATATAAAAGACAAATAATAAGAGTGGTATCACAAGAGAAAAGCAAATTCATCAACTACAAGCATAGGTAGAAATGAGCAGCATGTTCTAACACCATGAAAACATATTTGCTTTGTATGGATACCCACTTTTCTCTGCCAGTGAAAAGACCTGGTGTACATTCAGTTCCATGCTCTAAACAGCAGAAGTGGCTGAAATCTCACTCAAGGTATCCAGGCAGGGAGGTAACTTCCACTCAGTAAAAGAGAAAGCACCAGAACCTAAACAGTTTCAAGATTTAATGAAGTAATAACTGGGGAGAGTGGGAGAATTCATATCTTCATCCCACTGCCATACCACACACTTGGTTATCCTTTTCAATGACATCAGCATATTTTCATCTGCACACACATATGATGAAAGGGAGGAGGGCACCTTTGCACCAGTACATACAGAAATAAAAAAAACAGATCTGCTAAAACCAGAAAGAGGAAAGGGATGTACCTGAAAAAAAATCACATCCCAAATCCTTAAAAATGTACAAAATATTCTCTCAAAAGTCATTGTTTGCACTGGTTAGAATATATAAATATGTACAAGCTAACTCAGAATGCCTTTTCTTTCTTCACTTCATTCTGTGGAAGAAAAAAAGGCTCAGAGTCTAGATCCTTTCAATAATAATAATATTAATTATAACACCAAGAACACAATAAACAGGAAAGCAGGTGTGGATTATCTGGAGTCCCTGTCCTTATAGGCAGAAGAAAGGTCCCGCATGTCAGAAGCAGTCAGAGGGGTGGTCCTACGAGGAGAGCCAGGTCGTGTGCTTGCAGAAGGTATGAGGGGAGGTGGGGCACTCAGCATGTTCACTGGTGGTGTTTTACCCAAGATACTATTCTGATGTATCATGGAAGGACTGATGCGAGAGTACAGTGGTCCATTAAGCCCTGGTGTTAGTAGGCTGTGATGAGGGGTGAGGTGGGCTTCTAAGCCAGTGGGGTGAACCGAGTAGAGACGAGCCCTTTCATAATCCTCCCGCAGAATGTGGGTACGTTCCTCAATGCTGCCTGCCCTCTCAGGCTCCCGTTCATAGTAACGAGGGCCTGTCAAACGATGCAGAGGGTCTGCACGAAAGGCCAGCTCCCGGCTCAGAAGCTCTCTACGTTCTAGTTCCACACTGCGATAAGGCTCCCGCCAGGTTTCCAGAGCATAAGAGGCATGTGGGAAGCGGTCTGCCACCCCCACAGAATGGCCCACAAATGGTGTCATGCCCCGGGGGCGCTCAAAGACACTCAAGGAATGAACTCCTGATGGTGGCATATGCAGTGGCAGGTGCATGGCAGCCTGACTATGTCCAACACTTGCATGCAGGGCACCATTGGTTTGTGGTGGCTGGGCCATTTCAAAGCCAGTGAGCATCACATCATGATCATCCTTCCTTTCCTCCTTCACCTTTACCTCCTGTTTCTTTCCAGCTAGCTCTGGTGTCAGTTGTGGCTTGCAGTCTCCACCACTCCTACTGCTGGGCCGGCCACCCTCCCCAATGGGTGCACGAATATAGGGTGAAAGTTCTCTGGTGGAAGCTTTGCTGGTATCCCTGGCAAGCACCAAGTTTTCCTCAGTTATGCAGTGCACAGCTGCTGAGGATATTTCCCGTAGCTTCTGATCCTTTAGAACCTCAGGATGCTCCCGGCTGTGACTACGGCTGCGTGCCTTCTCCCGCAGATCACTGTTTCCACTCCCGCAGGCCCACTGTTGCTCCTCTTCCACTGAGGCCCGGCCATTGCTGTGTCCCATAGGAAGCTTCTGGTTCGGTGTGGCAGGAGAACTACGGACTGTATGTCTGGCAAACAGAATGTCCCTGTAAAGAAGAGAGGGGGATACAGTGTCAAACATAAATCTCATCTTTGATTCATTTTCTCCAGCAAGGAAACAAACAACACAATGAGTAGAAGAAGAATGTCACCTGTCCTTCTCATCTTTAACAACCAAGGTCTCTTGTTGTTTCTCAATTTCCTGTTGGCCACGTTCTGCCTCTCCAACAGTTTTGGACCAGACCTGCGTTGGAGCAGTAGGGAAGGATGGTGGAGTACGATGCAGGCGATTCCAAGGGTCATGGGAATTAGGAAGGCCCTGTGCACCAGGGCTGTCCTTCTGGCTAAACATGGTGTTTGCATCTGAGGGACATTCAAAGAAAAGAAATTAAATTGGCAGTTCTGTCAGAAAATCAATCTCACTACAATGACATGAAATTCCCAGTCGTTCTCTGCCTCTGTCCCTTACTTCAATAGTACAAGATAAAGAACTAGCTTTCCCTCCCACATATTGGAGATGCTTAGTATCCCCACTGTTTATTCCTATCCATGGGGAAAGTGGTACACATAAGACGTTTACAGGTACTCACTGAAAGCGGGGTTTCCCAGTCCTCCAAATGCCCCATTCGTAAGAGCACCTAAAGGTGTAAACCCAGCTGTCCTTCCAAATGGATCTGATAGATAAAACACAAACAAAACCATACATCAGAAGGGCTTATACTGTTATCTCCCTGTGCTTAAAGCTCTCACTCCTACTAGATTTTAATGCTCTAAAAGGGTGACCACAGCAGATGCAATAAGCCATACTGAATCCTATCAATATAATGCCAGCTTCAACTCTCCCCTCTTTCCTGTCCCCTTCAGCACAAAAATCTCCAGCAGTAAACTAAATATTTATAAGAACACCATAAAGAGTACTTATTCATACCATCCTACTGCAGTGCCCCAAAACTTTGTTAGCACTTACCCATGTGTGCAGCTGGACTCAAGAAGGAGCTGTGAGAAGCTGAGGGAGGCCCATAATGAGGTCCACTAGGATGAATAGCACCTGCCAGAGGAAGGCATGCAGAGTTACATAAGACGACAGGAAAATTATGCTATGGGATACATAAGAAGAGTGCTAAGAAAAACAGCTGAACATAGTAATAACATCAAACTGAATGTTCAGTGTTGTTATCAACTGTACACAGCCAAAACATCTAACTGCACAATGGTCGACTTTACAAAGTCAGTGTTCCTGGATCACCAAACCATTTTTTATTTTTTTAAATGTCTGATACAGTTCTGTTCAAAATTAAAGGCACACTTGCATTTTAGGTATGTTGTGTATAGTATCTTGAGAAATAAAGCACAGTTACTTACCTGTAACAGGTGATCTCCGGAACAGCAGGAATTAGTCTTCACATATGGCAGACGTCGCCGACGGAGCCCGCACGGGAATGCTCCCCAGCATCCAATCAGAAAGCCTTTGGGAGCATCCCCCGCGCCTGCGCGGTGGCTTCCCGCCCTTCCTACTGCCTCTCCCCAGTTGAGTTTTATAGCTGAGCCGGAAGGAGAGGAGAGGAAGGAATAGAGAGATAGAGACACAACTCCTAGGGGAGGCGGGCGGGTTGTGAAGACTAATTCCTGCTGTTCCGGAGATCACCTGTTACAGGTAAGTAACTGTGCTATCTCCAGGAACAAGCAGGAATGAGTCTTCACATATGGGGACTCCCTAGCTGAGGATGCCCGGGGAGATCCTATCAGCGCAGCCCCGGCCAGGATGGCACTTCCCCACCTGGATCCCCGGCATCCCCCGAGGGATGGAGGGTAGGAGTTGAGAGAGAGGAACAGCAAAACCCCAAAGGCTACAGGGAGAGTAGTCTTTAGAATGCACGAGAAGTATCATTAAGCATTTAATGAATTAAGGACCAAGCACCATGTAGAGCTTACCTACTGGGTTGTAGGAAGTGTGGCTGTGATGCAGGTACTGTAGACGCAGTAGCGAGGTCTTCAAGGGAACTCCACAGCAGCGAGGAGGGAGTTCCAAATCCGGAAGGACTGGAGATCCAGTTGTCAACTGGGTCAGGAGAAGGACGGCAGGTCTTCAAGGAAGCTTTATGCAAAAGCTGAGCACTCCCTTAGGAGCAGAGTCCATAACTCAGAGGACTAACAGTAGAAGACTGGCCGATCCGGATAGCCTAGTCCGGAGAAGGGTAGGGGTGCACCCCGGAGCAGAAGGAGTACACAGTCTTCCCTAGCTAAGGGATAGGGAGACAGGGGTCTGAACCTCCAGGAGGAGGGCATAACTAAAAGTAGAAGCTGTGGACCTCACAGCAGTACGCAGAGTACAACCAGTCCGAGGGCCGATCCAAGGAAAATAGGCAGGCGGACTGGCCGGATCTCGGAGTGGGGGGGGGGGGGGGGTGAGTACCGGCCATAGGGGAAAAGGCGGTAGAGCACAGGCACTGTGGACACCTCCCAGTATGCGCCTACTGAACAGGTAATATCTGATATATCTAGGTAGTTGGGCATGGAGAACGCCCACCCAGGCACTGACGTAGGTATGCCGAGGAACCTACCACCCTGAGCATAACACTGATAAGGCGGACCTGCCATTGATCCACAGAAACGTCCCCCTGGGGGGAGGCGTCAAGATCCGTCCGGGGGGAGGGATCTATTCCAGTGGAGCAGGGGCAGATCGGCGAACTAACAGCACGGTAGCATGAAGGACAGAGGGTATAGTCCTTGGTAAGCATTGGGGGACTATAGCCGGGTGGGTTCTCCTGCCTGAACAGAGAAAACCAGACAAGGTGAACAGGGCTGATCCGGTCTTGTCGAGGAATTGTTCCGAACATGCTGCGAGGGACAGCAGACAAACCGGTACGGTATCAATCAGCAGGGGAACCCTGGCAGAGAAGGGTTCGGGGAACGTACCTAAGGGTAAGTAAGTTGAGGGGTAGGAAGTCCATGGGCCAGAGCTAACATGGAATAGAGGTGATCTCCCTCTTCCAACGGAAGGAGAATACCTGAACCCCTGGATAAACATTCGAACCATTTGCCCCAGAGTAGAGCTCAATTTTTAGCTTCTGGTGAGAGAAGGTTAATTGCAGGCAGCCGCCTACAGGAGCCTAAAACGGCTTGGTATGAGTATCCTGGTGCGGGCCCGGGAACTTCAAACCAGAGTGAGAGGTCCCTTGCTTGGGCACCCCTGGCGGGTGGGCAGAGGGATGACCTTTCCTCTTCCTAGGGAAGGAAGGTGTAGAGAGGCATTTCCCACCCCCGGGGGGAGGACGGGACCTAGGACGGCTTCTAACGCTGGGAGGGTTAGCGAAGCACTGAGCAACCTGACGTAAGGCTTCACTATTGAAGAGGTGGTCTCCAGCACAAGGAGAATTACCCAAGTTATGTTGTGCCCGTCTGCACAAATCTGACGCCTGTAACCGTGCTGTATGACGTGCTCTGATGGCAGTAGCAGAGGATCTGCTGACCGCCAGGAAGGAGTCTAGAGAAGCACGAGAAAGGAACCCCGAGATATTCCTGCAGTGATAAAGAAGCAAGGAATATTCAGAGGCCTTGGTTGCAGACAAAAAGGGAGACAACCGAGATAATCTCTCGGTGATCTCCTGGAGTGTCAGGCTCATATAAAAAATATATGAAAGAATTCTGGAAGCCAACATGGACGTTTGGAAGGTTTGACGCCCCAGGGTATCCAGCGTTTTCGAGGTGCGACCTGGAGGGCGAGAAGAATGCTTTTTTCTTGCTTCCCACCTTCCTCAGCGCCAATTCCACCACGATGGAATGATGTGGAAGCTGGTGCTGCTGAAACCCCGGGGAGGGGGGCACCCGATACAGAGCATGCATCGCTGTCGACGGTGCAGGAACCCTCAAAGGCGACCGCCATGCCTCCAGGAGAAGACCCTGCAGGGAAGGATGTAGAGGAAGCATTACAGACTCCTGTTCCGCAGGACCTGGACTTAGGGAAGGACCCTGGATGGGAATAGCAAGCAGGTCCGCCATGTCAAGAAGAAAATCCTGAAAAGATGGCTCTCCCAGAGGGGCTATGCCGTGAGAGGCGATGGCGGGAGGGGCCGCCAGGGCACCAAAAGGCCTATCGGACTGATGTCCGCTGGGCCGAGGAGGGTACCAACAGTTCCGGATCGGGGCAGTCAGCATGGTGTCGTCGATACCCGGAATTGATTCCAAGCTAGGCATTGAAGGGGTCGATGGCACCGATGGGACCGCAGGAATCGGCCTCGGCCCCGACCCCGGGTGCAGCACTGCCCCCGGCGACTGAAGCGGTTCCACGGCATCCGGAGGGCAGTGGTTAGTAATCTCTGCTCTGCGTTGTGGGAAGGGACAGGGCCCGGTCCCGAAGCGTGTCGTAGCCAAGCCTTCGAGGCTGGATACTGATTCTAGGCTGGGCATCGAACCGAGCGAGGAGATCGACTCCCTCCTAGGGGGCTCTGGCGGAGGCGGCCGTGCCGGCGATGCTGACCCCGGGGAGCGAATCGGAACCGCGTCGATCGGCGTCGTGGGCATAGAGGGCCCCCGAGAACGACACTCGGTGAAGAGGGGGTCATCCGACACCGGTGCCGATGTCGGGCGGCAGGCACTGCCAGACGCCGGGCCCCCTCCCGAACCCGTCTTGCCCGGAGGGAAATCCCTCCAGGGCAGACGACCCGTCCCCGAGAGTACCCAGGCAATCCGGCGACGAGCTCCCACGGGGAGGGGAGCGCCAAACTCCGGCGCCGATGCCGGGGCACCGGCGCCTCTTGGTGCTGGAACTACCCCCCTGGTAGGCCGGGACGACGGGAACCCAGGCTGGATCGAAGCGATCGAAGACACCGGGGTCCCCCTTCGAGCAATGGGCGGGGCCCTCGCCGTCCGCGTCGATGCCGGGGGATCGCCCGTCTGGGATTGATCGACATACCCCGAGGACACCGGGGAAGGCCGACGGCGGTCCCTGGAGATGAGTGGGGCACTCGACGCCCCTGCCGGTTCCGGGGTAGCGGCGCCACCCAAATTCGGCACCACCCCCGCGCAGGGCGAGGATACCAGCAAACCAGGGCGGGTCGAAGCGATCGGCCCCGAAGGAAGCGAGGGCACCAGATGCCAATCCCCGGCGAAGAGTGGAATCCTCGACGCCGACGCTGATGTGCCGCCCGAAGCGGGTACCACCTCCGCGCATGGCATGAATGTGGGACCACCAGACTGGGTCGAGTCGATCGGCCCCGGAGGTGCCGAGGACAGCCGCTGATGATCCCCGGTGAGGAGCGGAACGCTCGACCCCGACCCCTGAACGCTAACAGAACGTGCTTCCTGTTCATTGACAACCCTTTTGCTTTTGCTTGGGATTGAATTGCTCATTTCATTTAATTTTTAACACAAGGTATCTCTTTACCATTCTGCCTATTGGCCATTAACCAATTGTGCCTTTTAATTTTTAACACAAGGAATCTCTTTACCATTCTGCCTATTGGCCATTAACCAATTGTGCCTTTATATCCCCCCGAGGAAGGCATACGCCGAAACGCGTAGGGGACACAATAAAGGCACATGTGATCATCCATCTCTCTTGCCTCTTTTGTACACCTACTTTATCAGCAAGAGCGTTTGCTCTTCTTGTGCCCGAGGGACGGAGGAACGCCAGACTGGGTTTAGGCGATCGGCCCCGGAGGTGCCGAGGACACCAGATGACGATCCCCGGCGGGGAGTGGGACACTTGACGCTGACGCTGACGCCGATGCCGAGGAATCGGTACCGCCCGAAGCGGGTACCACCTCCGCGCATGGCAGGGAGGACGGAACGCCAGACTGGGTCGAGTCGATCGGCCCCGGAGGTGCCGAGGACAGCAGCTGACGATCCCCGGTGAGGAGCGGGACGCTCGACACCGATGCCAATGCCGGGGGGTCGGTACCGCCCGAAGCGGATACCAACTCCGTGCATGACTGGGATGTAGGGAAGCCAGACTGGGTGGAGTCGATCGGCCCCGGAGGTGCCAAAGACACCAGCTGACGATCCCTGGCGAAGAGTGGGACACTTGACGCCGGTGCCGATGCCGGGGAATCGGCACCGCTCAAAGCGGATACCGCCCTCGAGCATGGCTCGGGAATGTTCTGTGAGGAGCGAATCCCAGGAACAACCCGAAACCCCGTGGATGCTTTGGAGTCCGAAGACTCCCGCCGGGGTATATTGGCCAAGGGGGGCTTGAGGGGTTGGCCGTCGCCGTCGCCATGCTGCGCATGAGACTTGCCCCTCAAGACTTGGCTAGTCTTAACAGACTGTTGTGTGGTTACCTGATCCTGTAGAGAAGAAAAACCCGATGACCGCGCCTTGGGCGGGAAGACGTCATCGAGGGATACCTGGAAAAGGGAAGGTCTTCTCCCTATACTGTAGCCCAGAAGACCCGGGAGGAAAGGGTCAGGACCCAAACAGGAGAGGCACCAGGCGTTGGAGTCTAAGTGAAAAACTAAGTCTCCGCAGTGAGGGCACTTCTGGGGAGAAGAAGGCTCCATGCTGTAAGCCCGGTAGGCCTCAACGATCCGAGGGAAGAAAGGGTTCCCTCTAAGTGACGAAAATTAAGAAAGGAAAAAAAGAAAGGGGCACGGAAGGTGCCGTTGTCGGCGGGAAGAAAGGCCGCGACCACAGGAAACAAAAAAGAAAAAGAAATTTCTGCGGTGGCAGGAGGGACGTCCTGCCTGCTCCGCGGAAAACGAAAAACTGGGGAGAGGCAGTAGGAAGGGCGGGAAGCCACCGCGCAGGCGCGGGGGATGCTCCCAAAGGCTTTCTGATTGGATGCTGGGGAGCATTCCCGTGCGGGCTCCGTCGGCGACGTCTCCCATATGTGAAGACTCATTCCTGCTTGTTCCTGGAGATTTGTAAATATTCCAACTGTATGCCATCATAATATTTTAATAGTATGTTCAAAGGTATACAACAAAAAAAGATGTCTGAGCAACTTAGACGTAGTAATCTCTGAGAAAAAAACTAAATATGAACTGGACAAGATCAATGGCATCATTCATTAATATTTGGTTGCACAAACCTTGGCAGTGATGACAGCCTCCAAAGGTTTCTTGTAGCCATCTATAAGTTTTGTATATCTGTCTGCTGGTAGTTTCTCCCACTCTTCAACTGCGATTTGTTCCAGCTCATGAATGTTTCCAGGATTCCTTTTACCAATGGCAGATTTCAGCTCTTTCCAAAGGTTCTCAATTGGATTGAGAACAGGACTTATTGCTGGCCAGTTTAAAACAGTTCAATTGTTCTTTTTTAACCATTCTTCTGTACTTTTGGAGGTATGTTTTGGGTCATTGTCCTGCTGGAGGACCCATGACCTTCGAACCAGACCTAGCTTTCTGACACAAAGTAGCACATTTCACGCCAAAATACCTTGGTAGTCCTCTGATTTCAAGATGCCTTTAATGTTCCACGCCTCCAGTTCCCGAGGCATCAAAACAGCCCCACAACATTATGGAACGTCCACCATATTTAACTGTAGGAAGTGTGTTTTTTTTCCTTATAAGCTTTATTTCTTCATCTGTAAATGATGGTCTGCATTGGCAGAGTTCAAGTTTGGTTTCATCTGTCCACAGAACATTTTCCAAGAAGGATTGTGGTTTCTCAAGGTGGGTTTGGGCAAAGATCAGGTGTGTCTTTTTATGTCTGTCTTTGAGCAGTGGGATTCTCCTTGGTCTTCACCCATGAAGTCCTTCTTTGTTTAGCATGCGGACTATGGTGAGGGTTGAAACCACCACGCCAGATTGCTACAGGTCAGCCTTAAGCTCTTTAGATATTATATGTAGTGTTTTTCCAACAATTCGCACTAATCTTTGAAGACTTCTTGGATTCATTTTCCTCTTCCCATCACACCCTGGGAGGTTCTTAACAGTTCCATAAGCAGAAAACATCTCAATGACATTGTAAACTGTAGACACAGGAATCCCACGGTCTTTGGAGATGACCTTGTACACTTTTGAAGTTTGATGTTTGGTGATAATGGCTTTTCTGATGGTCTCAGGCAGCTCTCTTGTCTTCACCATTGTGAAAATGAAACAGGTAGTGAATGTGGGCATTTTAAACATTAGAGCCATCATTCATTGGTGCCAATAATGTTGACCAAAAATGTAGCTCTGCTTGAGTGATAGTTATTTATTTATTTATTTACATTCTCTTATATACCGCGCTATTCTGCATCAGTGCGGTTTACACTGAACAAACTGAAATTACACTGAACAGGGCATTATAACTTGGAGATAACTATTTCACAGGGAACATGGGCTGTGGAGGGTTAAGTGGCTTGCCCAAGACCACAAGGAGCACCTGTGGGACTAGAAACCCCAGTCCTTCCGGCCCAAGGTTGCTGTCCTCTAGTGGGATTTGAAACCCGACCTTCCGGCCTGAAGTACCTTGCCCCAACCACTAGGCCACTCCTCCACTCCACTCCTTCACTCACACTGAAAAGCGTGAGGCATAGATCAGCTCTTGTATTTTGACCCAGTTTACTGGGCCTGGATCCAGAGATGTTGCTGTGTTCAGGTTGATAATTATGTTTAGATATTTTCTATTGTGAATTCTTTGAAAGACTGCCAAGTTGTGTTGGTGGAGTTGGTGATGTGAGTACTGACAACTGATCACAGGTGTGTCTAATTTTACTGCAATGATGGTGGTTCTGTCCAAACTGATTTAAATTGTTTATAAGAGTGCCAATAATAACTGGCTCACCTGGGTCTACTTGTTTATTCACATCTTCAAAAAAATGTAATAGATTAGTAAGACAAGACTTTCCTTGGCTAAATCCATGTTGGCTTTCTCTCATTAAACATGACTATCTACATGTTCAGCAATTTTATTCTTTATAATAGTTTCTACTACTTTGTCCGGTACCGATATCAGGCTCACCGGTTTGCAGTTTCCCAGATCACCCCGGCACCCTTTTTAAAAACTGCCGTCACATTGGTCATTCTCCAATCTTCATGTACTACAGATAATTTTAATGATAGTTCACATATTAGTAATAGAAGGTCTGCAATCTCATATTTCAGTTCTTTCAACACCCTTGGATGTATACCATCCGGTCCAGGTGATTTGCTACTCTTCAGTTATCAAATAGTTGTAATACATCTTCCTGGTTTATCGATATTTCTTTCAATTCTTCCAATACATCACCTTTAAATATCATTTCAGGCATAGGTAACCTCCCTATATCATCTTTAGTATATAACAAAGCAAAGAACTGTTTTAGTCTCTCTGCTATGGCCTTGTCATCACTCAGCACCCCTTTTTATCCCCACTATCATTCAATGGTCCAATTGACTCTCTCATAGGTTTTTTTGCTACGAATGTACTTGAAAAAGTTTTATTATGCGTTTTTCCTTCCATGGCAAGCTTTTTCTCAAATTCTCTCTTTGCCTGACTTATCAATGCCTTGCATTTAATTTGCCAGTGCTTATGTTGTTTCCTATTTTCATCATTGGGCTCCTTTTCCATTTTCAGAAAGATGCTTTTTGGCTCTAACAGCCTCTCAGACCTTGCCTTTAAATCATGCTGGCTGTTTTTTGGCCTTTCTTCCACTTTTCTTAAAGTGTGAAGTACATCTGGTCTGGGCTTCCAAGATAATATTTTTAAACAATGTCCATGCTTGATGCAAATCTTTAACCTTTGCAGCAGCTCCTTTTCATTTTTTCTTAACTATTTTCCTTATTTTATCATGTCTCCCTTTTGAAAGTTCAAAGGTAGTACTGTCGATTTCCTTGCCGCCTTTCCTCCATTTACTAAATCATATGCGATCCTGCTATGATCACTACTTCCAAGTGGTCCAAACACCTTGATCTCTTGCACCAGATCCTGTGTTCCACTAAGGACAAGGTCCAAAACAGCTTCCCTTCTTGTTGGTTCATGCTCCAAGAAGCAGTCATTTATTTCATTTAGAAACTTTATCTCCCTAGCATGTCCTGCTGTGACACTGACCCAGTCGATACAAAGGTAATTGAAATCACACATTATTACTATGTTGTAACTTTTTCTAGCTTCCTTAATTTCTTTCAGCATTTTATTATCCATCAGTTCATTCTGACCAGGCGGTCAGTAGTACATCCCCATTGCTATCGCCTTCCCCTCTTTACATGGGATTTCTATCCATAGAGATTCTACAGTGTATTTTATTTCCTGCAAAACCTTAATCTTATGTGTCCGATATGTGTGCATATATAGTCCAAAGCCATTTCACTGGTCACTTTTTTAGGAGATATTGTACATTGAGGTGTTGAACTGCAGGGGTGCAAATAATGTTGACCACAACTGTATGAATGCACTATCAGGCATTATCGAAAAAGAGAGGGTCTCTCCCCCCCTCCACACCATCTGAGCCACATCCTTGGACCTATTTGGTGTACTATGATTTTACTGTGAGAACACTAATGTACATAACAAAGCAGACAGAGGGCTGCAATAATAATGTTCTTTATAGTCAAAAATGAAGTCCTGTTCAATCACTGAAAACCTCAAAGCTGTCTGATGAACCACTCCTGATGCAGGCCATGCTTTGGGTGAATAATGCTGTTTTCAAGGGACCATAAGGTGACATTTTACTTACCAGATAATGTCCTTTCCTTGAGTCCTGCTAGACAAGTCCAGACAATGTTATGTTACCCTACCAGCAGTTTGGTGGAGACAGTCAATGAAATGTTCAGGTTTGAATGACATCACGTCAATGCCTCTATTCGCCTCAGCCACCAGAGGACCCTTCAGTATTTGTCCCAAAGCATATGCGAGAACATGGCAAACCTCACAAAATCTCAACATGGGCAAAAATGAGTGATCGAACAGTAAAGAACTATACACAGGAAAGAATAAATAGAAAGCTGTCAGTAGAATATGGACCTGCAGAGTCAAGCATAGAAATCATAGTGGAACAGAAAGTATTACTGCAGAATAACGAAGCCAATACAGTTCCAGGGGCGGGTTCTGGACTAGTTTAGCAGGACTCAATGAAAGGACATTATCTGGTAAGTAAAATGTCACCTTCCATATTGTCCTGTTAGACCAGTACAGACAACTGAGACACAAAAAAGCTATCCCTCCACTAGGCAGGTATAAGACACAGCATCTCGTAAAACCTTGAGCCAAAGGCCATGATCATCCAAACATGGACAACCAAGTGGTAATGCTTGACAACAGTGGAAAGAGATGCCCACATTGCTGCCCGACATATGTCTGCAGGGGCTACCGAGCTCTGCTCCATTCACTAGGGCACTTGCGCTCAGGTACAAAGGGCACACAAATCCTCCGGAACCAGCAGGTTTGGCAACAGCCATGCTGAGGCAATGGCCTCCTTAATCTAATCGTCAATGCAGACTAGCCGCTGCATCACCCTTGTGCGGCCCAGCAAAAGCACAAACAGATGATCGGACTTATGAAAGGAATTCGTAACATCCTAGTACGGGAGAAACACACTCTGGACATCCACAAGGTGAAGAACCGTTTCCTTCCCCTGACACTACTCCTCAGAGAAAGAGGTCATGCAAGGGAGAAATCAATTTAGGTAAAGGAAAGGCACAGGCCAAATGGAAATGGCCTCCTCTGTAAAGACAGATAAGGATCCTGGCAAGACAAGGCCTACAGCTCGGAATTTCACCTTGCTGAACAAATGGCGACCAAGAAAACAGTCTTGAACACCAAATCCTTCAGAGTAGCATGCTTCAATGGCTCAAAGGGCTCTGACATCAGGGCCCTGAGCACCAGATATAGATCTCAGGAAGGGACCACTGACCGGAGGAGAGGATGCAGGCGCTGAACACCACTGAATAAAGTGCATAACATCTGGATGCAAAGCTAGAGACTTACCAGCTATCGCACCTCTGAAACAGGCCAGAGCTGCCACCTGAACTTTCAGGGAGCTCAGAGAAAAGATATTTTTTTTCAGCTTCCGAGCACCAAACCATTCAAAGAAGCACCAGAAATGCATATATGCCAGGTTGGAAGACCTTCTCCGGGCTCTGAGCAGAGTGGAGATCTCCGCAAAAGAGTAGCCCTTATGCGCTAGCTGTCTCCTTCAAAGAGCCAAGCCATAAGCAAGAAGGGAACTGGGTTTTCCAGGACGATCAGCCACTAATGCAATAGTCCCCGATATGGAGGCAAATGAAGAGCTTGCACTTGTAGGAGCTGCATCAGATCTTCAAACCACGTGCTCCTCGGCCAACAATTCACCCAGGTAGCATACTATTAATTACATGTGCCAACAGCAGCCAAGGAGGAAACAGATATAGCAGGTATTGCCTTGGCCAGGGCTGGATAAGGGAGACTACACATTTGGACCCTGCCTCCATGTGGCAACTGAAGCAGCAGCACACTTTGGCAATGGAGCAGGTTGCCATCAGATCCATCTTGGGATGACCCCAATGACTAATAATCAACTGAAACGCCTCCTGACTCAACTCCCACTCTCTGGGATCCAAAGAGTGCTGACTGAGATAGTCCGCCTTCACATTTTCCACCCTAGCAATATGCTGGGCTGACAGAGCCAGGAGGTTCTTCTTTGCCCAGGAGAACAAGAGAGCCATCTCCAGGGCCACTCCAGCACTCTTCTTGCCGCCTTGCCAACTGACATAAGCCACCCCTGTGGCGCTGTCCGAAGACACTCTAACCGCCTGGCCCTTGACTAAGGACAAGAAATGCAGAAAAGCCAACCTGAAGGCCCTCACCTCTAGGCAGTTGATGAACAGCACCGTCTCCCTTCAGTTCCAATGTCCCTGGGCTTGTCACTCTTGGCAATGGGCTCCTCAGCCCAAGAGACTAGCCTCAGAAGGATCCACAAGTAATTGCGCAGTTACACGCCCCTCTTAAAATAGTTTGGCTACTGCCACCACCACAGGCTGGTCTCTACATCAGTGGGAGTGGGAACCTGAGCTCCAATCCCTGAGACCAAAACAATGCTTAGCTTTCAATGAATTCCCCAACGCCAGACTTCCGCGCTTCTTCTGCATTTCACTGTGACTCAGTTTCATCAGGGGGTTTGATTTTGAAAGCACTTTTGTTCATCCAAGACTGACTTCAATGTTCTTGTGTTGAGCCTACCGGCTTTTTGGGTCAGTCTTGGATGAACAAAAGTGCTTTCAAAATCGAAACCCCTGATGAAACTGAGTCACAGTGAAACGCAGAAGAAGGGTGGAAGTCTGGCGTTGGGGAATTCATTGAAAGCTAAGCATTGTTTAGAATCATGTTATAAGCTAATTGTCATCAAACAACTGTAGGAAGGTCATTGATGCGAAGAGGGCGCCTATTCCGAGAATAGATTGAAGTCTGAATATTTTAACGCCCGAGGAAAGTCTGAGACCTGTTGCTTGTTTACCATATGATCTATGCTTTTTGTTTGAATTACATTTCATCTTTATGATAGTGTCAGAGTGTCACGAAATCGATTGACATGCGTAGAACTGCTGCTATTGCCTGCGTAGAACTGTTATCCATTGCCTGCTTGAGCTGCTACCCATTGTCTGCACAGAACTGTTATCCATTGCCTGCTTAGAACTGCTACCATTGCCTGCGTAGAACTGTTATCCATTGTTGCTTAGAACTGCTACCACTGCCCACATAGAACTGTTACTCATTGTTTGCTCAGACCTTGCTGCCCACTACCATGGCCCTACATCTCATTGTCATTCTCTTCCTCTTCCTCCCCAACTGCCTCCCCTCCTATCAACATCCTCCCTCCTCTTCCCCCTACCCTCCTTACTTCTCCCTCCACTCTGCCTCCTAGCCTAGCACCTGCTCTGGAGCCTCTCCACATTATTCCCTACATTCAACCTGCCCCCCTCTCCACCTTCCTCACTTCTCCCTCTGTTCTGCCCCCTAGCTTTGCACCTGCTCTTGAGCTTCTTCACACTATCCCCCACATTCAACCAACCCCCCTCTCTCTTAGGAAACCCCATCCTCGCTTCTGCCGTACTATCTCCACTTTACCTCGCTCTCTAATACTCATTCTCCTTCTCTCATCAGGTAACATCGACACCAACCCTGCCTCCCCCCCCCTGATTTCTCTCCCACACTAAAGAAAGTTCCTCACGTACCCTATCTAATCTCATCCACATCCCGCTCCTCCCTCCTTCCGCCCTCTCCCATTCATCCCACAGTCACTCAACCATTGATATCAACTCCAACCCTACCCCCAAATATAATCCCTCACATAACCTATTTGATACCATCAATTTATCCCTCACTTCCCCTCCCTCATGTCCCTCTTGGAGTGCACATACACCCAGACATACCCACCCACACCCTACTCCCTCTAAATTTCGTTACTACCCTAGAAATAGACCTCCACGCTACTCTGATAAGGAATCCACACATAACTTATCCAATCTTATCCATATCCCTCTCCTTCCCCCCTCCACTCTCCCATTTACTTGCGCCCTATGGAACGCATGCTCAGTCATTAAAAAAACTACTTTTATTCATGATCTCTTCATCTCTAATGCCCTACACCTTCTTGCCCTGACTGAGACCTGGCTCCCCCCAGATGACACCTCATCCATTGCCTCTCTCTGCTATGGGGGCTACCAATTCTCCCATACACCTCGATCTACTGGTCGCGGTAGTGGCGTTGGCCTCCTACTCTCCCCCTCCTGCCAATTCCAACCCCTCTCTTTTGAAGCCCACTCCATTCACCTCCTCACACTACTTCCCCTCTGTGTAGCTGTTATTTATCACCCACCCGACAACTCCAAATCAACCTTCCTCACCGACTTAGACTCCTGGCTTTCTGCCTTTATGGATTCCTCCTCACCCACTCTTATTCTTGGTGATTTCAACATTCACGTCGACAACCCCTCCGACCCCCATGCCTCAAAGTTCCTCGCTCTTACCTCTTCCAACTCTGCTCCACTGCCCCCACACACCTACATGGCCACTGCCTTGACCTAATACTCTTCTCCAATTCCTCTCCCTCAAACCTCTGCAAATCAATCCTTCCCTCATCTGACCATCACCTACTAACATTTACTCTTCAGCTTCCGCCATCCCAACCTCGTCCTGTCTCCTCTGACCTACTTAGAAGCCTTCATAATATTAATCCCCTGACTCTCTCCTCCACCATTTCTCCATCTCTTTCCTCCATTTTATACTCCGAGTCTGTTGACGAAGCATTATCCTCATAAAATGCTACACTATCCTCAGCCCTTGACACTCTTGCCCCTCCCACCTCAAGTCCTGTAAAATGATCTACTCCCCAACCCTAGCTTTCACCCACAATCAGTTACCTACGCATCTGTGCCCGTAATGCCGAACGAGCCTGGTCCAAATCCCACCCCCTGGAAGACCTTCTACACTTCAAATTCATGCTTGGCTCCTTCCAGTCAGCCTTAGCACTTGCCAAACAAGATTACTACATTCATCTGACTAATTCCCTTGCCTCTGACCCTCGCCGTCTCTTTAACACCCTCAATTCTCTCCTCAAGGTCCCCCCGCCCCCGATCCCACCCTCCCTCTCTGCCCAAACCCTAACCGACTACTTCCATGACACAATCCTCAAAATTACCCTCCAATTCCCTAACCCCTCATCTACCTCCCCTCCCCCCCATTTCTCCTCCCCCATCCATACTCCCCCTGCTACCCTCTCCTCCTTCCCCCCGATCTCTGAAGAGGAAACCACACTTCTTCTTTCCTCCTCCAAACCCACCACCTGTTCATCGGACCCTATCCCTACCCATCTCCCTATGCTCCATCTCCCTCACCATTGTCCCCTCCATCACTCATATCCTCAACCTTTCACTCTCCACTGCAACTGTCCCCGCTGACTTCAAACATGCTGTTGTCACACCCTTCTCCTCAAGAAACCCTCACTTGATCCCACATGCTCTTCTATCGACCCATCTCCCTCCTTCCCTTCATATCCAAACTATTAGAACGAGCAGTCCACCATCGCTGCCTCAGCTTCCTCACCTCCCAGGCCCTCCTGGACCCACTACAATCAGGCTTCCGTCCCCTACACGCCACTGAAACGGCACTCACAAAAGTCACCAATGACCTGTTCCTGGCTAAATCTAAGGGCCTCTATTCTATCCTCATCTTTCTTGACCTTTCTGCTACCTTTGACACCGTTGACCACGACCTTCTCCTCACCACCCTCTCCTCGCTTGGCTTCAAGGACTCTGTACTATCCTGGTTCTCCTCCTACCTCTCCCATCGCTCATTCAGTGTATGCTCTGGCGGCTTCTCCTCCTCCCCTACCCCACTCTATGTAGGTGTATCTCAGGGATCTGTCTTGGGCCCCCTCCTCTTCTCTCTCTATACCCAAGGCCTTGGCGCGCTTATCTCTTCCCATGGCTTTCAGTACCATCTCTATGCCGATGACTCCCAAATCTACCTCTCTACACCTAATATTTCTCCGGCAACCCAGTCCAAGATCTCTGCTTCTCTTTTGGACATCGCTGCCTGGATGTCTCATTGCCGAAACTGAACATGGCCAAGACTGAACTCCTTGTCTTTCCACCCAACTCCCCCCCCCCACTTTCCCCTCTCTCAGTACATGTGGATGGATCTACTATCCTTCCTGTTCCCTCAGCCCGCAATCTAGGGGTCATCTTTGACACCTCTCTCTCCTTCTCCGCTCATATCCAGCTTGTAGCTAAGACCTGTTCCTTTTTCCTCTACATCAGCAAGATCCGCCCCTTCCTCTCTGAACATACCACTAAAACACTTATCCACTCCTTAATCTCCTCTCACCTCGATTACTGCAACCTACTCCTTGCTGGTCTCCCCGTGAGCCACCTCCTTCCCCTCCAATCTATACAAAATCACGCTGCTCGACTAATCTTCTGCCAGCCTCGCCATGCCCACATTACTCCTCTCCTCAAGTCACTTCACTGACTCCCTGTCCAAATCCGCATCCAATTCAAGCTTCTCTTACTGACCTATAAATGCATTCACTCTATGGTCCCTCAATATCTCATATCTCTTGTCTCTCCCTACGTCCCCTCTCGAAACTTGCGCTCCGCTAGCAAATTGCTTCTTTCAATGCCTTTCACCTGCACCACGAACTCCCGACTGCGCTCCTTTCACCTTGCTGTGCCACACGCCTGGAACAGCCTTCCTGCGTCTGTGCACCAGGCGCCCTCCCTGGCCCTCTTCAAATCTAGGTTGAAGACCCACTTCTTCACCGTTGCATTCAGATCCTGACTTTCATCCTCATCCTACCCTAACCCCCATTAACATCTATGACCAAACTATAGACTAAGCTGTACCACACCGTACCTTCCGCAGAACTGACTAATGCTCCATACTGTTCTAACTAGATTGTAAGCTCCGATGAGCATGACTCTGATGGGCAGGGATTGTCTCTTGTATGTTAGCCACCTCTTGTAGGCTAGCTGTGCGGTGCTGCGTGCGTGGCACTTTATAAGTGCTAAATAGTAGTAGTAGTAGTAGATACCCTTGGGAGTCTGACCAGCATGTCTGTGAGGGGTGGGTGGAGGCCGATGCAAATGGGGGCTCCTGCCTGCTTCCTAGGTCCCTCAGACCAGAAGGCAGTAAGGCTTGTCTCATACAGATCCTACAGCAGCTTCTCTAAATCAGCTCCAAAAGGAAGCTTCCCTTTAAAGGCCAATTGGGTCAACTGGGCTTTGGAGGCCAGGGCCGGATTTAGCTATACGCCATGTACGCCATGGCGTAGGGCCCACAGCTGCAAAGGGCCCACAAAAATTGAACTAGTTAGGCTTTTTTTTTTAATAAAATAAAAAAAAACCTGCTGGCTGCCGCCGCGGGGCCCCCTCTGCTGCCGCGGCAGCATGGACTGACCCGCGGGGGCCCCCTCTGTAAGCTCGGTCCCTCCCTCCGTGCCTCCGTGTCTCCCTCCGTGCAGGCTGTTAGAGACGCGAAGGCAGACTGTCTCCTTCTGCCTTCCCGTCTCTGTTAAGCCCGCAGGGGCTGAGGGGGCCCTGCGGCGGCAGCCAGCAGGTTTTTTTTTAAAATTAAATTTTACTTTAGGCCGGGGGAGGGGGAGGGGGTAGGACTGGTAATTGGGGGGGCTGGGACTGGGGCTGGAAATGGGTTGGGACTGGGACTGGAAATGGGCTGGGACTGGGACTGGAAATGGGTTGGGGGGATTAAGGCTGGAGGTGGGCTGATGAGGTTAGGACTGGTAATGGGCTGTGGGCTGTTGGGGGGGGGGTTAGAACTGGTAATGGGCTTTGGGGGGGTTAAGACTGGTAATGGGCTGTGGGCTGATGGGGGCTGTCTGGTAATGGGCTATGGGGGGGGGCTAGGACTGGAAATGGGCTGGGGGGGGTTAAGACTGGAGGTGGGCTGATGGGGTTAGGACTGGTAATGGGCTGTTGGGGGGGGGTTAGAACTGGTAATGGGTTTTGGGGGTTTAGACTGGTAATGGGCTGTGGGCTGATGGGGCTGTCTGGTAATGGGCTATGGGGGGGCTAGGACTGGAAATGGGCTGGGGGGTTAACACTGGAGGTGGGCTGATGGGGTTAGGACTGATAATGGGCTGTTGGGGGGGTGTAGAACTGGTCATGGAATTTGGGGGCGTTAAGACTGGTAATGGGCTGTGGGCTGATGGGGGCTGTCTGGTAATGGGCTATGGGGGGGGGTTAGGACTGGAAATGGGCTGGGGGGGTTAAGACTGGAGGTGGGCTGATGGGGTTAGGACTGGTAATGGGCTGTGGGCTGATGGGGGGGGTTAGGACTGGCAATGGGCTATGGGGGGCTGACTGGAAATGGGTTGATGGGGTTAGGACTGGAAGTGGGCTGATGGGGGGTTAGGACTGGTAATGGGTTATAGGGGGGGCTTAAACTGAAAATGGGGTGATGGGGGGTTAGGACTGGTATTGGGTTGGGGGGTTGCTAGGACTGGAAATGGGCTGATGGGTGGCTAGGACTGGAAATGGGCTGATGCAGGGACTAGAAGGGAATGGATGCTGGGTGAGGCTGGAACTAGAAGGGAGCTGATGTTGGGGGAGGATTAGAATGGGATGGGGCTGGAAGAGTAAAATGGAGAAGGGAAAAATATTTTGTGTGGGAGGGATAAAAAAATCTACAATTGGCCGGGTATTGGGAGAGTAAGTGGGGATTGAGGATGGAGGGGTAAAATTTGAGTGGATGAAATAGGAATGAGGAAAGAGCAAAAGGAGAAAGATTAGTATGTTAAAGCAGATGTAGAGAGAGAATGGAAAAAAACTAGAAGAGAGAAGAAAGGACAAATGGACAGCAGACGATGGAGAGTTAGCAGAAGACATGAAGAAACCAGAAGAAAGTGGCTGGAGCAATTGCAGCTGAAAAAAATGCACAAAAGGTAGAAAAATATCTCTTTATTTTGAATTTATTAATTGGAATATGTCAGCTCTGGTAAATGTGCATCATTAACGTCTGCGCTTTGTTTAGTACAAGAGCAAATTAATGTATAGTTTTATTTCTACAGTGTTGTACATTCCAAGTTTGGCTTTTGGGATTCCCAGTTTAATTATTGTCTTCCTGTTTCTAAAATGTGATTACTTGTTTGGTGATGGTCTATGTTCTGCATGTGTAACTGAGCTGAGGTGTTCTGTTTATATAATTCCTATTTGACATTGCCACTTGTTCTCTTTCCCCAGTAGGTCATGTATTGTTGTTCTCTGAAATGTATTGGTTTAATATTTGCAGTGTTGCCTTTTGATTGGTAGAGTATGGTGCTTTGTGAGTCCTGGTAGTGCTGTTAGGATACGGCGGGTTTGCTATGGGTTCTAAATGGGCAGTGTTTGTAGTAGTTCCTAATGTGTCTGGCAGTTGGCACTGGATTATAGTAATGTAGAAATCTTTTAGTCTTTCTTTATCCATACACTCATTAAGAGGCACGTTTACTAAAAGTTAGTATATGGTAACATTATGCAAATATTTATGCAAATGAGGCCCCTTATGCAAATGAGGCCCACACCCCCCTTGGGCCGCCCCTGCTGGGGGCCCACAATTTTTGTTGGCATAGGGCCTCACTCAAGGTAAATCCGGCCCTGTTGGAGGCTGTGTCTGCTGCCCAGTGGTGAATCCCAACCCAACGCTGTGTCACTGTTGACAAGGCTCTATCCTTGGACGCTAGGTGGATGAGCTCATATATGGCATCAGAAAGGAAGGCCGTAGCAGATTCCAAAAGAAGGGTAATATCGTTCTGCAGGAGTGACTGAATCCATTGGAGCAGGACTAGAGATGTCAGGCTACAGATATTGCCAACTGAAGAATAGCAGCTGCTGTGGTGAACTGGTTCTTCAACAACAAATCCACTTGCAGTCCAGAGTATCCTTCAAGGCAGATCTGCCTTCCACAGGAATGATGGTCTGTCTAGTAACCACCGTGACCTGTGCATCCACCTTGGGAATATCAAACCACAATATGTATTCTTTCTCCAGGAGAGTGTACATCTTCTTATGCATGCTTAGCTCCTTAGGCAGGGAGTCGAGAAAATCCCACTCTGACCAGATCATGTCCTTGAACACTTCTAGAAACGGGAAGAATGTAGTGGGTTTTCAAAACCCTTGCAGGAGTGGATGAACCATTGGCTCCTGCTCTGTGCCGGGGAGCATCCATCAAGTCCAAGGTGGATGAGACCTTGGCAATCAATGCCGTCAGTTCCTCCTTCCGGAACAGTCAAATAACATCAGCCTCTTCATAATCCTCTGAAGGTGAGAGCACTTTGACATCCAGAGTAGAGCCCAACATTGAGACATCTGAGACCTGATCTCAGACAGGTCCTACCTGCTCCACATCTCCAGGCGGAGACTTTCGCCAGGGGTGTTTAGCAATAGGCAATGAAACAGGGCTTCCGCTCTTAGCCTGCTCCTCACGAGACTGCTCTCGGTGGGGACCAGAGGCCACAGGGTCTGAATTTCCATGGCAAAATGACCAGGCCTGTTGTAGAAAGGAACAGAATTCCGGGGAGTTCAATCCTGATTCCAGAAACTCTTCTCTCGGAAATGACCCCCAAAAACAGGAGACATAGCCGCTGCCGAACCTTTAGAGGAAAGTGAGCAGCCAACAGCATGGTCACCAGAACCTCCAGCCGGCTGGCCATCCTTACCCACAGTGCCCTCCAGGGATGACTCAGAAGCTGCCATGCCAGAAGAGAAGAGGCCAGAAGCCGGAGATGAGACACCTCACTTGCCAAAGGCCAGATGACAGTTTTTGGAAGAAGACACAAAGAGTTAAGGCAATTAAAATAGCAGCATGCACTAAGACTGGAAGTGATGTAATTGAAACCTGGGCATTTCATTGGCTGTCTCCAGCAATCTGCTGGCAGGGGAACACAATCCAGTTGTCTGGACTGGTCTAGCAGGACAATATGGAAATGAAGTTATCAAAAAAGCAGCCACTACATATTACCTGAAATCTGGCAATAATTAGAATGCATTCCAGTAATAGCCTTTGAGATGGCAGTAAATAAGTATTATTGAAACATGTTCTAAGTGATCCAGCAGGGGCTGTGTTTGGGTATAACTGGGTGGGAGTCCATGTTGACTATTGCTGGTCTTCGTTTTTTGTTCATTATATTTTATTTATTTTTAAAACTAGCTTTGTATTTATAATTTTATTGCATTTTTTATATTTGCAAACTTCTTTGGGTAACTTTTAAACAGGAACGTGGCATATAACCTTTAAATAAATAAAAGAAATACAATATATTGCTGGATGCTGTAGTTGCTTTATTGATTTCATTTATGGTTACCTTGACCCAAATTTTTTTTAACATGTATACTAAAGAGATGTGAATGGAAAATCACAGAGAGACATTATTTGAGGGAATCATTTATCCACAGGGACACCTCACTACGTAAGTGAAAGGTGAAAAGCCTTAGAAAAGAAAACATAAACAAAAATGGTTTATAAGTTGTCTACATAGATATGGCAGTATATGTTGTCTTACCTGTTGGAGTAAAGAGTGTGGCAGGTCGAGCCAACTCATGGCTGTGGGAAAGGGTCCCAAAAGCTCCAGAATTAGGCAGGCAGGTGATGAGGTCATTTCGGAAATCCAGTTTGTGAGGATCTCCCTGCATCAGCTGTAGAGAGATATAAACACTTCTGTCTGCAAAGAGTTTGCCAAGAAGTGGGAGAATCTAGCTACAACAGTTGGAGATCAGGCTAGCGAGTCATTTATCATCCAAAGTCAAACAGAGGTTATGGTAATCATGTAATCCATAATAAAACACACATTTTTTCTGTTGTAAGTCTCACTTTGTAGAATGTGTCAGATCAATTAAGAAATGAAACTAGTACAGTCATTTCAGATAAAGCCTTAAAACATTATTGTTTTAACAAGTGTTTCAGTAAACATGTAGATGACATCACTTGTCAACGTTAATGCTCATTGTTTTTTCCTATTTTTCATACTTTCATCATAAGTTATACCAGTATGCAAAATGAAATGTGTGCCTTCGAGCCATTTCTCACTGCTGGCAACCCAGCAGTTCCTGGGTTTTCTTGGCAGTGTATTCTTACACAATATAATATATATATATATATAGTATTACTTAATTTTTTAAACATATCTGATTATTAAGCTTTATGATTGCATCTTGCTATATTCTCAGTGCAAACATACCACTTGGAATAGTAATTTAAAAAATATAAACATTTTTTTACTTTCTGGAGATAGTGTTGTGATATCATAGATGTTGTGAATAGGCAGACTGGATAGGCTATATAGTCTTTATCAGGCATCATTTTCTGTGTTTCTATGATGGCATTTTAGGCATGCAGCTGTTATCAACTAAGGTGATTTTAATTGACTGTCTAGGTAGAGTGCATCTAATGTCTGTATGACCTGAGGTATGTTGATTTTATTGTCTAAATTAGTTTATTTATTTATTTACATTCTCTTATATACTGTGCTATTCTGCATCAGTGTGGTTTACATTGAACAAACTGAAATTACATTGAACAGGGCATTATAATTTGGAGATAACTATTTTACAGGGAACATGGACTATGGAGGGTTAAGTGGCTTGCCCAAGACCACAAGGAGCACCTGTGGGACTAGAAACCCCAGTCCTTCCGGCCCAAGGTTGCTGTCCTCTAGTGGGATTTGAACCCCCAACCTTCCGGCCTGAAGTACCTTGCCCCAACCACTAGGCCACTCCTCCACTCCATGTTGTGTCTCGCTCAGAATTATAGATGATGTAAATTATATTTTTTAAAAATAAATTTTAAAAAATGAATGCTGAAAATGTCTTACAGAGAAATACATTTCTGACTATTCCATTCCTATCAGCATCCTTTGCAGGCGGGACACAGAATGTCTTCCATCTGCTCTGTAGTACAACTTATGAAATAAGGAACAGGAATTTTGACGTACTTGCTAATTCTCCATGGACAAGCAGAAAAACAATCCACATGTAAGGGTGACGACACCCAATGGAGCCCCATGTGGGAGTATGCTGAGCTCCTTCTGGAAGCTTTTGGAAGCTCTCCTGTGAATGGGTTTGCTTTCCCGCCTGCTACCGGGGCAACATTTTGCCTCAGTATGTTTCTTTCCGCGGAGCCCCATGGACATTTTTTTTCAGTGTTGCATGCAAGTTCATGGTTATCATGGTGTTACTTCAGGTTTTTTTATGTTGCCTGCCTGCTGTCACAGTTTCTTCTTTTCCCAGTGTTTTTTTCCCTAGTTTAACATTATTGGACAATTTAAAAATTTCCTTTATTTTCCACGGTACCGTTACACCCTTGGGCAATGGAGCTACAGCCATGTATTACTACACATTTTGCTGTATAAATAAAGCCATTTGATTTCACTGTGACTATTTTTCTGGGCAATATGTCACAGAAACTAGCCAGTGGTTTAAAAAGTATTCCAGGTGTTCAAGGACCATATCCATAACGGATACTCATAATTGGTGCCTTTGGTGCTTGGGACCCAATCATCAGCCCTCTTCTTGTAATTTGTGTTTGCAGATGACAAAAAGAGGGCTCAAAAGTCATAAAGAATAGCGTGAATCTAATTTTGGTGCTACAAAGTCCGATACATTGACATCAGTGGCACTGGTCTCTATTTATTTGCGTATTTTTCTACACTGCTTTATCTAGAAGTCAAAGCAGTTTCCAAATAACAATATACATGCTATTTTTTATTTTTCATCAAAGTTAAATCAAATTTCAGATGTGTATGTAACAAATTTGGGTACACACAATTTAACTTTGTTGAAAAAAACATATTAGCTATTATATATTACTAGCATTGCACAGGGTTAACATTGATGGGGATTAATTGAATAGTTCCTTGATGTTTTGTCTTTAAAATGTTCTATACATAGGTGAGTTTTTAGCTGTTTGCGGAATGCT
The DNA here is from genome assembly GCA_033557465.1 of Ichthyophis bannanicus. NCBI lineage: Eukaryota > Metazoa > Chordata > Amphibia > Gymnophiona > Ichthyophiidae > Ichthyophis > Ichthyophis bannanicus. The sequence goes on along the minus strand of CM066036.1, from coordinate 351,825,904 downwards.
GTGAGCTCTGATATTTTCTTATTCTGTCAGGGAAGGCATTCCAGAGCACTGGTGCATAGGATGAGAATGTTCTGTTGCTGGTAGTCTGATTATGGTTTATTAAAATTTTCTAAACCGCCCTTCAGAATGGCAGAGTGGTGTACAATAAATCAATAAAAACACATTAAAAGAAATAGAAAAGGAATGCTAATAAGTTGAAAAGAAAGGAAGAAAAATGAAAAAGTGGAGTCATAGCAGGAGGGGAAGAGGAGATGGGGGTGGGGGGCAGAACTCAAACCCAATACAGCTGTTCAAAAGCAAGCTGAAATAGATGGGTTTTAAGGAGAGATTTAAATTGGGAAGGAGATTTCTAAGCAGATATCGGGGGGAGGGAATTCCAAAGTCTAGGACCAAGAAAGTAGAAAGCTGAGTGTCTAGTGGATTCATAGAGGGCATGGGAAGGAGGTGGAAGATGAAGCCGGTTTGCATGGATAGAGCAAAGAAGACATGGCGGAGAATGAGGAATAATGTGTGAAGACAGATAAGTGAGGACACCAAGGTAATAGGAGAACCGTCAAGAGAGGGGGCCAAAGAAGGGGCAAAGGAAGAACTGGTGAGCCATATAGTAGATGTCTTAGAAGGGTTCAGCTTTAGGTGATTAGAGGGCTACCTGATCAAGGCAAGAGTTGATAGCAGTAAGAACTGGGGAGGTGGGGTGGGTGTAAAAGAGCAGCAGGATATTGTCCGCATAATAGTAAGCAGATAACTCATGCTGTTGGATAAGGGTGGCTAAAGGGACAAGGAAAATGTTAAAGAGAAAGGGGGCCAGGATAAAATCCTGAGGGACACCACAAGAAAGAGGGAGACTGGAGGAAGTAGAGGACTGGAATGAAATGAAATAAGAGTGGCTGGAAACAAAGGAGTGAAACCACTGGAGAACAGATCCATGAAGGCCAGCAGATGTGACAGAAGAAGAGGGTGACTGACAAGGTCAAAGGCTGATGAAAGATCAAGAGGGATAGCCAAAGAAATGTTATCCTTATCCAGTGATTCCCAAGTTTTGATGAGGACAGAGAGACAAATGGTTCCCATGCTGTGACTAGCACAGAAACCAGACTGCTGAAGGTGAAGGAAGTTAGTGCACTCAACATGGTCTGCAAGCTGGGCAAAGACAAGTTTCTCTAAGACTCTGGAAAGAAAAGAAAGATTAGAGATAAGGCAGTAATGTGCGGGAACAGAGGGGTCAAGGGAGGCGCTCTTCAGAAGAGGGTGTACCAAAGCAGATTTCCAGCAGTGGGGAAAAGTACAGGATGATAAGCTGTTATTGCAGAGAGTAAGGATTTGAGGGAAATAGGCCAAAGAAGCAACCGGGATCCAGGAGGATGGGATAGGGTCAGCAGCACAAGTAGTCTTAGAAGAGGCGGAAATGGACTTTGTGAGGACCGGGAAAAGACTAGGATTGAAAGAGGACCCAATAGGTAAGAGCTTGATTAATCGGAGAAGACACATTGGGTGAAGAAGCAGAGGGAGCAAAGAGAGAGAACAAGGCTGAGCACATGTCAGAAAATTCAAGCTGCAGTGACAAGACTTTATCACGAAAGGATAGAGCTAATTGTTCAGCAGTAGAGGCAGTCATAATAGTATCAGAGAGCATAGGAAGCAGAAGATGTGAGAGTACGGCATGAAGTTTTATGGAACTGTTGTCTGAATCAAAGATAAGTTTATTGAAGTAGTTTGTTTAGGCAGTCATTATGGAATTTCTGTAGAAGCTGTGAAGATCTTTGAAGGCGATGAGAGTGGCAGGGGAGCGGAACCTGCGCCATGTTCACTCGGCCTTAGGAAGCTGCCAACGGGTGAGAATGAGACCAGAGTGATACCATGGGGGACAAGGTGGCCTTCGGGGAGGATGTCTCGGAAATCAGAAGGGCAAGGGAGTCCAGAGTTGAGCAAAGAACAATGTTTCAGGTATCAGCTTGAATATTTACTGAAAGAGAGTCGAACTCAGAGGGAAAGACAGAATCAGACAGTGGGAATGCACAAAGCATGTTGTCAGAAATGAAAGCATAGTACTTACCTGGAACAGGTGTTCTCCAGAGACAGCAGGAATCAGTCCCCACATATGGGTGATGTTGGCACCGACAGAGCCCTCACGGAAGCATCCCCCCAGCTTTCAAAAAAAGCCTTTGGGAGATGCCACCACACATGCATGGCCCCCTTCCCGCCCAAGGGTGCCATCTTACTCAGTCAGATAACATAGCTAAAAGACAACAAAAATAAAAGATGGTAAAGGAGCAACTCCAAGGGGAGGAGGGAGGGTTGTGAGGACTGATTCCTGCTGTCCCCAGAGAACATCTGTTACAGGTGAGTAACTACGCTTTCTCCGGGAACAAGCAGGAAGTCAGTCCTCAGATATGGGACTTCCCCAGCTACAGGCTTCCAAAAACCTATAGCAAAAACGCGAACTCTCTCAAGGGGAGCCGCAAGCAGCAGCAATTAAATCTGTATCCACAGACCACAGTAGGACCCCTGTGTCCGATGAAAACCAGCACTCTGGTAGCCTGAACACAGAAGGGCTGGAGAGTAGGAGTTGCCTAAACCCTGAACAGATTACGGAGCACAGCCTGGCTGAAGGCACTGTCCCATCAGGACTCTCTTTCTAGGCAGTAATGGGCTGCGAAGGTACGGACTGAAGACCAAGTGGCAGCCCGGCAGATGTCCACCATCGGGACAGAGCGCAAGTTTGCCACTGAGGCCGCCATGACCCTGACACAGAGTGCTGTGACACGGCCTTCCAGCTGGAGCCCCACCTGCTCATAGGCAAGGGCGATACAGTCTGCCACCCAGGTGGACAGCATACGCTCGGTCACTGTCTTCCCCAGCCTACTGGGGTAGTAGGAGACGAAAAGCTAAGTAGCTTTGGGGTGGCACTGAGTGCGTTGGATATAGAAGGACAAAGCCCTCTTACAGTCCAAGGTGTGAAGGACTGTCTCCGCCCTACTGGAGTGAGGTCTCAGAAAGAAGGTAGGGAGTACTACTTGCTGGTTTCCTGGAGCAAACACAGCTTAAAGATCCCAAATTACCCATGTCTACCAATAGCCAGATTAATATGAATAAAATACAGTCTCTAAAATGCTTCTATGCAAATGCTAGAAGTCTAAAAATTAAGATGGGATAGTTAGAATATATAGCACTAAATGGGAGGTTAGATATGATTGGAATATCAGAGACATGGTGGAAGGAGGACAACCAGTAGGAACTGTGATACCTGGGTACAAACTATATCGTAATGACAGAGCTGATCAAATTGGTGGAGGGGTTGCGCTCTATGTTAGAGAGGGCATTGAGTCAGAAAGGATTAAAGTTTTGCAGGAAACAAAATTTGCTGTAGAATCTCTATGGATTGAAATTCCATATAAAAAGGGGAAGGCGATGGCAGTGGGGGTGTACTATCAACCACCTGGCCAGAATGAACAAATGGATGATGACATGCTCAAAGACATCAAGGAAGCTAACAAATGTTACAGCGCAGTAATATGGGTGATTTCAATTACCCCGGTATTGACTGGGTCAGTGTCACGGCAGGACATGCTAGGAAGATAAAGTTCCTAGATGAAATAATGACTACTTCTTTGAGCAGCTGGTTCATGAACCGACCAGAGGGGAAGCCATATTAGACCTAGTCCTTAGTGGAACACCAGATCTTGTGCAAGAGATAAGGGTGTTGGGGCAACTTGGCAATAGTGATCATAGCATGATCGCTTTTGATTTAATTAGTGGAGGAGGAATAGTAAGGAAATCCACAATACTACCTTTTAACTTTCGAAAGGGAGACTATGATAAAATGAGGAAAATAGTTAAGAAAAAACTAAAAGGAGCAGTTGTAAAGGTTAAATACTTACATCAAGCTTGGGTGTTGTTGAAAACTACTATCTTGGAAGCCCAGACCAGCTGTATTCCACTCTTTAAGAAAAGTGGAAGGAAGTCCAAAAAACTGCCAGCATGGTTTAAAGGTAAGATCAGAGAGGCTGTTGTTGCCAAAAAAGCATCTTTCAGGAAATGGAAAAAAGAGCCAAATGACAAAACCTGGAAACAGCACAAGCACTGGGAAGTCAAATGCAAGGCATTGATAAGGCAGGCAAAGAGAGAATTTGAGAAGAAGCTTGCTGCGGAAGCAAAAACGCGAAATAAAGACTTTTTCAAGTACATTCGTAGCAAAAAACCTGTGAGAGAGTCAGATGGTCCATTAGATGATAGAGGGGTAAAAAGGGGCACTAAGAGGCGACAAGGCAATAGCGGAGAGACTGAATGAATTCTTTGCTGCGGTCTTTACTGAGGAAGATGTAAGGATGTTACCCATGACTGAAGTGGTATTTAAAGGTGCGGAAGAATTGAAGGAAATATTGATACATCGGGAAGATGTATTACAACTATTAGATAAACTGAAGAGTAGCAAATCACCTGGGCCGGATGGTATACATCCAAGAGTGTTGAAGGAACTGAAATATGAGACTGCAGACCTGCTATTACTAATCTGTGAATTTTCATTAAAATCATCTGTAATACCTGAAGATTGGAGGATTGCCAATGTAACGCCAATTTTTAAAAAGGGTTCCAGGGGTGATCCAGGAAACTACAGACCGGTGAGCCTGACATCAGTACCGGGAAAAATGGTAGAAACCATCATAAAGAACAAAATTACACAGCATGTAGATAGTCATGGCCTAATGGGAGACAGCCAACATGGCTTTAGACAAGGAAGATCTTGTCTTACTAATCTGTTATGTTTTTTTGAAGGTGTGAATAAACAGGTGGACAAAGGTGAGTCGGTTGATATAGTGTATCTGGACTTTCAGAAAGCCTTTGACAAGGTCCCTCATGAGAGACTTTTGGCAAAACTAAAGAGTCATGGGATAGGAGGCAGTGTACTACTGTGGATCAAGAACTGGTTAAAAGATAGAAAGCAGAGGGTTGGGCTAAATGGCCAATTTTCCCAATGGAGAAAGGTGAATAGTGGAGTACACCAGGGATCTGTGCTGGGCCCGCTACTTTTTGACATATTCATAAATGACCTGGAAAAGGGAATAACGAGTGAGGTTATCAAATTTGCAGATGACACAAAACTATTAAGTTGTTAAAACCCAAGAGGATTGTGGAAAATTGCAAGAGGATCTTGATAAATTGGAAGACTGGGCATCAAAATGGCAGATGAAATTTAATGTGGACAAGTGCAAAGTTATGCACCTAGGGAAGAACAACCCAAACTATGGTTACACGATGCAAGGTTCCACATTAGGAACCACCACCCAGGAAAAAGATTTAGGCGTCATTGTGGATAACATGTTAAAACCCTCGGCCCAGTGTGCAGCGGCGGCCAAGAAAGCAAATAGAATGCTAGGTATCATAAGGAAAGGAATGGAAAATAAAACAAAAGATATTATAATGCCTCTATATTGTTCCATGGTGAGACCACACCTTGAATATTGTGTGCAATTCTGGTTGCCGTATCTTAAAAAGGATATAGCGTTATTAGAAAATGTTCAGAGAAGAGCCACCAAAATGGTAAAGGGGATGGAAGGATACTCCTATGAAGAAAGGCTAAAAAGGTTAGGGCTCTTTAACCTGGAAAAGAGACGGCTGAGGGGAGATATGATAAAAGTCTATAAATTAATGAATGGAGTGGAACGGGTAAACGTAGATCGATTGTTTATGTTATCAGAATATAGAAAGACTAGGGGACATGAAATGAAGCTACAGGGTAAACTATTTAAGACTAATGAAAAAAAATATTTTTTCACTCAGCCTGTAATCAAACTCTGGAATTTGTTACCGGAGGATGTAGTAAAAGCTGTTAGTATAGCTGGGTTTAAAAAAGGTATGGACACGTTCCTGGAGAAAAGGTCCATAAACCATTATTAAGAAGGGACCCAGGATATCAATGCTTGACCCAGTACAAGAATTGTGGAACCTGTGTCTTTTGGGGAAATTGCTAGGTACGTATGACCTAGATTGGCCACTGTTGGAAACAGGATACTGGGCTTGATGGACCTTGGTCTGACCCAGTATGGCATATCTTATGTTCTTATGGTTGAGATGGAAGGGCAAAACTACCTTTGGAAGAAATTTAGGGTGCGTGCGGAGCACCACTCTGTTCTTGTAGAACCTAGTATAAGGGGTTTCTTCACTAAGGCCTGAAGCTCACTAACTCTGCGAGTGGAGGTGAGTGCAACCAGGAAAGCCAACTTCCAAGAGAGGTAGCGTAGGTGGCAAGTAGCCAGAAGTTCAAAGGGTGGGCGAGTGAGCTGCCCCTATACAATGTTAAGGTCCTATTCGGTTGCTGGAGGGTGAACCGGGGCTTTGATAAGAGCAGACCCCTAAGAAAATGGGTCACCAGCAGCTGGACCGAGAGAGGCTTGCTATCCAACAGGTGGTGGTGCGCTGCCAGGGTACTAAGGTGCACCCGGACGGAGTTAAACTTGAGCCCGGATTGTGAGAGTTGGAGAAGGTACTGTAATACCAAACCCACCGGGCAGGAGAACGGGTCTGCCCCATGCTCGGTACACCAGGCTGAAAACCTGCGCCATTTGAGGGCATAAGCTTTTCTAGTAGAGGCCTTGCGGGAGACCAGTAGGATCTCCTCTACCTCACCCAAGAGGTTGAAAGGGGCTAGGGTCACCCTTTCAGCAGCCACGCTGTCAGCGATAGGGAACCCTGATTGGAGTGCAGAAGAGAGCCCATTTCCTGAGTCAGGAGTCCCGGAGAAGTTCCCAACGGGATGAGGGTCTCCACCATTAATCGGAGGAGCAGCGGGAACCATAGCTGCCTGGGCCACCTAGGGGCTATCAGGATGAACAAAGCCCTGTTGCAGAGGGTCCTGAACAAGGTTTTAGCAATCAGCGGCGTGGGAGGGAAGGTGTACATGAGGCCCTCCAACCATGAGATGAGGAACATGTCTGCTGCTACCTTGGAGAGGTGGGCCTGCTGGGAACAGAAGTGGGGCAACTGGAAGTTGTCCGGGCTGGCGAACAGGTCCATCACGGGTTTCCCCCAGATCTGGAAAAGCCGGTCGGCCACCCTGGGGTCCAGCTGCCACTTGTGCGGCTGGAGGACTCTGCTCAACCTGTCGACCAGGAGGTTGTTCTGACCTGGTAGGTATATTGCCCGCAGGAGAATACCCTGCTGGATTGCATACGAGCAGAGAACCGCTGCCTCCCGATAGAGGGCACAAGACCCTGTGCCCCCCTGTTTGTTCACATAGAACATCGCCACCTGGTTGTCCGGCTGGTGACGCAGGTGGTGGAAAAACGCATGTAGAGCTAAGTTTATCGCCCGCAGCTCCAGGAGGTTGATCTGCTGGGTGCTCTCGCCTAATGACCAGCTGCCCTGAGTGTGGAGCTCCCTGCAATGGGCTCCCCAGCAGGGAGATATCTATGTGAGGACCCTTAAAGGGCTCGGGGCCTGAAAAGGCATGCCTGCCTCGAGATAATGGAGAGACTGCCACCAGACCAGAGAGTCCACCAGTTGGCGGGTTACAGACCCAAGTGCTGCAGAACCTGGATGATGCGTGCGGTGGCTTGCTGCACCTCTGAGGCCATGCCTCCCTTTATGAGCCAGTTGTCCAGATAGGGGAAGACAGACCTCCAGGAAACGGAGGAAGACGGCCACGGCTGCCAGGCATTTTGCGAAGACCCTTGGGGCAGAAGCCAAGCCAAAAGGGAGCACCCTATACTGATAATGCCTGCCCCCAACTATGAACCACGGGTACTGCTTGTGGTTGGAGTGAATGAGGATGTGGGTATAGGCAGCCTTGAGGTCTAAGGAGCATAGTCAATCTCCCTGCTGGAGGTAGGGCAGCAATGTTCCAAGGGAGAGAATCTTTAACTTCTCCCTCAACAGGAATTTGTTGAGGTTGCGTCTTAGGCCCCCTGTTCTTTTTGGCACAAGGAAGTATCTGGAGTAGAACCCCTTGCCCTTGAGATGGTGGGGTACCGGTTCCACCGCTTTGTCCTTGAGAAGACCTACCAACTCCTTCAGTAGAAGATCCTGGTGAAGGGGAGACCTGAGGGGCTCTCCCAGAAAATAAGGGGGAGGTTTCTGAGTCAGGTGGAGGAGGTAACCCTCCCTGACTATCCAAAGTGCCCAGGTGATGGTCAACCACCTCTGAGTATAGTGGGCCAGACGTCCCCCTGTGGGCTGCTGATCTCCTTGGGGTAGAGAGGCTATGCTCAAGGAGTCAAAAACTCCCCCCTGACTGGGCCGGAACCGGTGCCTGGGGTTTTGGCCTTCTGCTTACAAAGGCCATGCCCATGTCACTTGGCCTGCTGACACTGTTGGGGAGCTGGGGAGGCCTGAAAAGGTGGGTAGTTTCTGTAAACAGCCCCTTTCCTTGGGTAGAAGGACTTTTTACCTGAGCCCTTCCATCTGAGAGAGGCTGCGGTCTTTTTTGAGAGCCTGTCCTCGACATGAACTTGGTCTCCAGTTTGGCAGCCTTGTTGGTCATGGGTTTGCCAAAGAGGTTCTCTCCTTGGCATGGGACACCGACCAATTTGTCCTGAACCTACTGTTCAAGGTCAGACAACTGTAGCCAAGCTTGGCATCGTGCACCGATGTCCACCGCCGCTACCCAAGCCGCTGACTCGAACCCATCATAGGCTGCCTGAAACATGAACTTGGAGCATTCACGGACTGCCTTGGCCAGGTTCTTGAACCGCTGCAGGGATTCCTCAGAGAGACCAGCTGAGAACCCAGCGAGTTCCTTTGCTTGGTCTCTCGGGTACATGCCCATATACAGCTGGTAGGCCTGGATGCAGCCGATGAGCATCGAGTCCTGGTAACACTTTCTGCTGAGGGCGTCCAAGGTGCGGGCCTCCCTGCCGGGGGGGCACTGAGGAGTGCGTCTTCTAGCTTTTCAGCTGACACATGGCCAACTCCACAAGCATGGAGTTATGCAGCAGCTGTGATTTCTGGAAGTCCTGGCTCCGGCAGACTCGATACATTGAATTGAGCTGTTTGCTCACCACTGACACTGACGCCGATGGTCACCGTGAACGATTCCTTCGGAGGAGCCTCATATTGGAGGATTTCCAACTCCTGCCCGAGGGTCCTCCTCCGATTCCGTAGTGAACGCCAGGGCCTTAGACATATCCTTGACAAAATCAAGGAAGCCCATATCCTACAGTGGGGACCGTCGTTGAGGCTCCGAGACAGGAGAGGCTGATGGAATGTTAGGATGAGGAGTCCCCTGATACCCACTGACACCCCATCCTCTCTCCCACTTGGAGTAGTCCGTCGAGAACTCGTAGGAGGGATGCTCCACGGGCCTCGGGGTGCCTGATGTTCTGCGGCTGGTGCCTGATACACTTGCCAGGGATGATCGCGGTCCCCTTGAGCAGGAATCAGATCGAGACCTCAGCCGAGGATCAGCTTGGCTCGGCCTCCGGGGACATCTTTAAAGTCAAGGGCCTGGTGGTCGGGGTGGATGAACTGGTCATACCGGACAACAGTGCTCGCTGCTGGTCCATGAAGGCAGACAAACTGTGCTCCAGGGCCGCCATTCTGGTCTCTAGGCTTAAAGGCTCTGCAACCTTCCGTGCATCCACCCCTTGGAGCGGCCGGTCCAAGGTCGAATCCTTCCAGGGGACCTTTGCAGGCTGCTCCTTCTCCGATGCCTCGGATGAGTGTCTTTGACTGCGGGATCTGGTCCAGGGGGCACCCAGCCGGTCAGATCTGTCCAAGGATGCTGCCTTCAAGGGTTTCTTCTTCCTGGGTTCCCTTGAGGGGGACCCCCTTTCTGAAGACCCACGGCGGGGCTCGGGCTCAGAAGGGTCCATCCAAGGTGTCAAGGCTTCAGACGAGGCCCTGGCCTTCGGAGGCACCGGGGAAAAACTTATCGTGCTGCTGCTGGCAGCTCTTGAGAGCCTTGCTGGACATCCTCTTGCAAAGACTGCATGCTGCCGGGTCGTGGTCTGGTCCAAGGCAGTGGAGACAGCAGTCGTGTGTGTTGGTCAAAGACATAATTTCTGAGCACTGATCACACTTCTTAAAGCCACTGGTAATTATGGGGGAAAAGAATACCCCTGTGAGGTTGAAGACTTGCCGGGGCTGCCAGTTGGGAACAAAGGCATGAAGACGCCAGAAAATTAAAGAAGCAAAAAACTACAAAAACAGACCTGAACTCGATGCCGAGGCAGCGAGGTTGGGTGATGGGAAGAGTACTGGTGCGATACCGGAGGACAGTATGAAACCCGGAGAGAAAAAAATCAGCTTTTTCCGGGGACAAGCCAGACAAACGTCTGAAGGGCTCCGTGGAAAAAAGGAAACTGAGCAAGATGGCACCCTTAGGCAGGAAGGGGACCACACATGCGTGGTGGCAACTCCCAAAGGCTTTCTTTGAAAGCTGGGGGGATGCTTCCGCGAGGGCTCCGTTGGTGCTGACATCACCATATGTGAGGACTGACTTCCTGGTTGTTCCTAGAGAAACATCAATATGAGATGGACCCTGGAGTTCGGGAGGACAATGAAAGAGTCTTACTGAGAAGACAATGGGAGACAGTAAAAAAAAAATACCAAAGTGATCAGTCCGGGGAAAGGATAGCGTAGGGGAGAGAGATAGCGGGAGTGAAGATGCTACAGGTTTGAGTACAGATCCAGCTGTGGCCAGCGGTATAAGTAGGGAAATTAAGGTGTTGGGTGAGTGATAGATCTGAAATGTGAGAAAGAAAAAGTATGCGATGGTATGTAACAGGTGAATCCACGTGAACATTAAAATCTCCCAGGAGCCATGTGAATGTTAAAATTTCTCCGTTTTTTTTTTTTTTTTGTTATCTCAGATGGTAATGTTAGTGTATTTTGTGTGCAGTGTCTTCTGGATCTGTTGTTTGGTGTCACCTGTGTGATGGACTTCAAGAAGATCAATGACATATTGTGTGTTATTTTTAATATATTCAGCAATACGAGTACTTTATACTTTATTTAGCTTGATAGCAGAAGCCAGGTTAATTGTTTCAGTATTGGGGTGATGTGTTTGGTTTTTTATGCTCCAGAGATAATACGGGTGACTGGATGTTGTGCCATTTGCCATTATATGCTGCATATTTTGGTATTCCTTGATAAATAAATATTGCAGAAGTCAAAGTGTGAAAATATTTGTGCCTGAATTACTGTGCAGAAGACATGTCTTTCTTATAGTGGCCGTAAATATCGAAGGGTTCTTATTTTGTTGTATATTACTTTGGTGGTTTTACTGATGTGTGGAGATAGATTTAGTTGATCTATGGTTATTCCTAGTTATTTTACTTCTTGTTTTACTTTCAAATCTGCATCTTTGACTTAAGAGTCTTGGGTGGGATGAATGCTTTGTCTCTGGTGATGTATAGCACCTCTGTTTTTTTTGTAATTTATTGCTAATCTGTGGTCTGTTAGCCATTGCGCCATTTCCTCGGAGCAATTTATTATTTGAGTGAGTTCTGGTTCTGAGGTGTCAAATGTTTGGTATTTCATGATATTGTCTGCACAGATGTCATAGTGTATCTTGTGTTTCTGTATGATAGTATTAGCTGTACGTAAATATTAAATAGTAAGGAGGATAATGTGGAGCTCCTTGCATTTGTATGTAAGAAGCAGATTTATCTGGTCCTATTTTAGTTGTTGTTGGCGGTCTGACAGGTGCATGAGTGGAATCAGTTCAGTATCTATTACAATTGCTTGTAGTCTTGTCAGTAGTATTTTATGGTATGCAGCTGCTATGTCTAAGAGGATTAGTGCAAAACCCTGCTTGGGTTTCTCAATACCTTTACAAGTCTGTCCATGAGTGAGATCCTAAGTATTTCTACCCCATGGTGTGATCTGAATCTGAGTTAATATGGGTCCAGTGGGGCAGTTGCATCAATGTGGTCCTGTAGTTGCTGATGACTACCTTTTCTATTATCTTTACTAAGAAGGGTAGACTGGATATAGGTCTATATGATGCTGGATTATTTTTTAAAATCAGATTTAGGCGTTTTTATTATTGGGCGTATGGGGTCCATTTTGAGTTCCACTGGCATGTACTGTGCAACTTAGACGTAATAATTTCTGAGAAAAAACCCCCCAAAATATGACCTGGACAGGATTAATGGCACCCTTCACTAATATTTGGTTGCACAACCCTTTGCAGTGATGACAGCCACCAAACATGTCTTGTAGCCATCTATAAGTTTCGTACATATTTAACCTTTGCAGCTGTTCCTCTTAGTTTTGTCTTAACTATTTTCCTCATTTTATCAAAGCACCCTTTTGAAAGTTAAAAGGTAGTACTGTGGATTTTCTTGCCATCCTTCTTCCATTTATCAAATCAAACGAGATCATACTACGATCACTATTGCCAAGTAGCCCCAACACCCTTATCTCTTGCACTAGATCCTGTGTTCCACTAAGGACAAGTCCAGAATAACTTCCCCTCTTGTCAGTTAATGAACCAGCTGCTCCAAGAAGCAGTCATTTATTTCATCTAGAAACTTTATCTCCCTAGCATGTCCTGCAGTAAGATTGACTCAGTCGATACCGGAGTAACTGAACTCACCCATTATTACTATGTTCTAACTTTTGTTAGCTTCCCTGATTTCTCTTAGCATTTCATCATCCTTCTGTTCATTCTGGCCAGGCAAGCGGAGTACAACCCTACTGCCATCATTTTCCCCTTTTCACATGGGCTTTCTATCCATAGAGATTCTACCATGTATTTTGTTTCATGTAAGACTTTAATCCTGGGTGACCCAATGCCCTTTCTAACATTGAGCGCAACTCCTCCATCAATCTTAGCTACCCTATCATTGTAATATAGTTTGTACCCAGGTTCACAGTGTCCCATTGGTCGTCCTTCTTCCCCCAGGTCTCAGAGATGCCAATCATATTTAACCTTCATTTAGTGCTATATATTCCAGCTCGCCCATCTTATTTTTTAGACTTCTAGCATTTGCATACAGGCATTTTAGAGGTTGTATTTAATTCATATTAATATGGTTATCAGTTGATAGGAGTAATTTGGAATCTTCAACCTCTGTACTTAAGGACATCTGGGTTACTTTTATCTTTACTGGAATCTCTCTGTCAGGATGCCCTAACTTCCCTCTTTTGCTAGTATCTTTCAAGGATACATTCTTCCAAACCATGTGCTCTTCGGCAACTGTCGGCTTTCTCCCATACCTAGTTTAAAACTGCTCTATCTTTTTTTTAAAGGTTAATGCCAGCAGCCTGGTACCATTCCAGTTAAGGTGGAGTCCATCCCTTTGGAAAGCCCCTCCCTTCCCCAGAATGTTGCCCAGTTCCTAATGAATCCAAATCCCTCTTCTTTCAACCATCGTCTCATCCACACATTGAAACTTCGGAGCTCTACTGCCTTTTGGGTCTTGCGCGTGGAATGGGAATCATTTCAGAGAATGCCACTCTTGAAGTTCTGGATTTCAACTTCCTACCTAAAAGCTTAAATCTGACCTCCATAAGAGTGTTTTTCTCCTTATAAGCTTCATTTGTTTGCCTGTAAATGTATTGCTGGTCTGCATTGTCAAAGAACTCAAATTTGGTTTCATCTAGCCACAGAACATTTTCCCAGAAGGATTGAGGTTTCTCAAGATGAGTTTGGGTAAAGATCAGATGTGCCTTTTTATGTGTCTTTGAGCAGTAGAGCCCTCCTTGGCCTTCACCCATGAAGTCCTTCTTTGTTTAGTGTGTAGCATATGGTGTGGGTTGAAACCACCACTCCAGTTTTTCTCCAGATCAGCCTTAAGCTCTTTGTACATGGTGCTTTCCAACATTTTTTACACTAACCTTCGAAGAATTCTTGGATTAATTTTTCTCTTCCCACCATGTCCTGGGATGTTCTTGACAGTTCCATGAGCCGAAAACTTCTTAACATTGTAAACCACAGAGACAGAAATTCTAAGGTCTTTGGTGAAGGCCTTGTACCTCTTTGAAGTTTGATGTTTGGTGATAATGGCTTTTTTGATGGTCTCAGGCAGCTCTCTTGTCTTCACCATTGTGAAAATGGAACAGGGAGTGAATGTGGCCATTTTAAACATTAGAGCCATCATTCATTAGTAAAAATAATGTTGGGTGATAGTTGTGTTAGTTTGAAAAGTGTGGGGCATAGTTTAGCTCTTGCTATTTTGATCCAGCTTACAGGGCATGGATCCAGAGAAGATGTTGCGGTGTTCAGGTTGATAATTATGTTTTTGATATTTTCTGTTGTGAATTCTTTGAAAGACTGCCAAGTTGTTTTGGTGGTGGTGGTATTTCTTACCATTAGTATTTTGGTGGTGTTAAAATTGCATTTACTTTGGAAGTAGTCTGTCAGTATTTGTTAGTTAGGAATACTATGTTTTTTCTTGGTTGGGTCTTTTATTAGGGATTGTATTATATCAACTAGATCCCTTGAGCAGTTTAATGAACTCATGATGAGTTTTGTGTGCTATTCCTTTGTATTTTTGTTGATCATATTATGGTACTGAAGTTTGGACATCTATTTGATTTGATCATCCAATAGTTTTGTATGTTGCAATTTGCGTTCTATCTTTCTTAGTTCTTCTTGATGTCTCTTACTTCTGTGGTGCACCTGGTAGTACTTTGTTTGAATTTTATGTTATGCATTGTTTGTGGCGCAATGATCGTTTCATCTATAACTTTATTCCAGTTAATTATGAGTGTATTGATGTTGAATATTTCTAGATCTAGTTTTAGTATGATTTCCTTGAGGAATGTTTGTTTTTCAAAGTATTGCAATCTGAGAATTGTGGTTGGGATGTGGCTGTCCGTAGTTGAGGCTTGTTCGTATTGGGCCCGATTCAGTCCTGGCCCTCTGTGCGCCTGGTCAGAACCAGACGCACAGATTTAGCTGGGATTCTGATCCCACAGGGCACGTCTAGCCCTGCGGAATCAGAATTGCGTCCAGGCCTGTACATTCAGGCTGGGACCCCGATTCAGGTCGGCCTGCATGTACAGGCCTTGCCCAGATAACTCAGTCAGAGCTTTTGAATGGAGCTGCGGCGCCATGGTGTCCGGTTGCCATGGTATGATGGTTCCATTCAAAAGCCAAAATCCCTGGCCAATGGACCAAACTGTTCATTCCCCACAGCCCGACCCTCGATATGGCCTCCCAAGGCCAGGGTCAGGCTGTGGGGAAACCCCTCTACCCCCCTCCTACCTCCTTTGATGGCCAGGCCCGCTGTCCCCCGCCGACTAGGGGAACTTATTCCACCTCAGAGGTGGAATAAGTTCCCCGTACAGGCAGCTGGCCCTGGATATATAGGGCTGACATTGGAATCGGCCCTGTACGTCCGAGGCCACCGACCGCCCATTGCCTGCCCTAACGCCACCTCTTTCCTGCCCTTGTCTATCTTCCCCATACAATGTGTGGGGACGTTAGCCGGGGTTGGAAGAGGGACATCCATCCCCACTATTCGCGCCTCGGAATGACCCCGATTGTATATGAAAGTTGACTATGTTATGAACAGACCAGGGTACAGGTAGTTGCTGAATTGGAGGAATGTTGGTGTGACTGAGCATCTTTTTGTGGGCAAATATCAGATCCAGCTTGTTTCCTTTGTTGTATGTTGGCTTGCTAACTATTTGTTGGTAGTCTAATCATCTAGAGCCAGTAGGAATGAATTTACTTGTTTTGTTGGTGCTGAGGCAAAATTAAGATCACCTAGAAGTAACAGATGTTTATGATGTGTAGCATTTATGCATACTGCCTCTAATATCTGATAGATACTTGACGTCCGCTGTTGGTGATCTATATGCTAGACATATTGAAAGATATATTTCATACTGTGAGCATGTCCAGTCCTGCATTTTTCTGTTGATATGGTGTGAAATTTTAGATTGATTTTTGTTAGTATTAGAACTCCTCCCCCTCTTCTACCCATTCTTGGGCAGTTATATAGGTCATAATTTGCTACTTTTATGTTCAAATCTCTTTTATTGAGTTTTCAACAATACGCACGATGCACACAATCCAAACCTAACAGTTACAGATCTGGGCTTGCACATGTCCAGCACCGATATTTACAATGTAAAGCTCCCCCTCCCCAACCATCCACACCCCGCACCCGGCCTCCCTTCAAACAGGATAGGGTGGACATGATGACCAACACTTCGCAAGCCATTATCACTGTTTTAAACAGTTATAAACATTTATAATAGTTATAAACAATTGTAACCCAACTAAACACAGTATAATCCGCACATACATACCAACAGCATAAGTACGTCGTCCCCATAACTATCAATCCAGTCCCAATATTCCTTACCCATACCCCCCCATCTCCCCATCCCCACCCACACTCTCCATGCCAGACCCAGGGAGGTAAAGAGATGACATTCAGTCACATATTTTCCGCACAATTAGATATTTAGCACAATTAGATATTTAGCAAGGCACTCCTGTCCTGCGGGGGTAGGGTGTCAATTAGGGGCATCCACACCTCCAGGAACTTATCCCACTGTTTCCCCCCAAGCCGCTTAGCTGTTAACCTTTCCATCTGCAACAGTTCCGACACGGCCCGCTCCCAAGTGTGCAGTACTGGGGCCGGCCTTTCCAACCAGCGGCTCAATATGATCCTCTTCACCATCAGGAGGCACCGCTCCATCAGGGATCGCTGCTGCGGGACCACCCACTGCCCTCCCATTTCCCAGTCGTGAAAAAGGCAAATAGCTACATTCCGTGGGGCTTGTCGCTCCAGCATAACAGCCAGCCTATCACCCACTTGCCACCACAGGGTCTGGATTTTGGGGAATCCCCAGAATTTATGCAAAAGGGTCCCACTCTCCCTCTTGCAAAATCTGCATTGGTCATCCTCCCGAAGACCCGCCTTGCAAGCCCATTTGTCACTTATGTACACCCTCCACAAGAACTTGTATTGCATTTCCTACAAATAGACCCACTGCCCACTTGTGGGAATTTTCTTAAACGCCCGCCCAAGGCACTCCAGCGTAGCCTCTTCCACCCCTTCTCCCTGCCAACTATCACTCAACCGCTTCAGGTAACGCTGGTCCCCTGCTGGGCACACCATATCCTTCCTGCTCTCGTTACTCTTCCCCCCCTGAGCCACTGCTCGCAACCATTCTTTAAGACCTGTCTGAGCGGATACTCCCTGGACCCTGCCCACTACATCGCTGGCGTAGTGCCGTGCCTGCAGGTAACAGTAGAACTGTTTATGCAAGGAGAACGTCTATGCCAATGTAGTGAAGCACTCCACCCTCCCTCCGGGCACTTCACACAAATCCCCAATGCATAAAAGGCCCTTGTGGGCCCAGTCCCTAAAAACATTTGTGGTTATGACCGGAACAAACTCTGGATTCCCCACCAACGGGAGCAGCAACGAGCATCGCCAATCCCATCCCTGCTTCCTAAAGAGGGCCCTCCAGGTCACTCTGAGTGCCCCTATATAGGTCCCACCCTTAACACCTGCCGGTAAATCCCGGCCTTGAGCGTGTAGCAGATATAATCCCTGATATGGGTTCATAACCCAGTTTAATTGTTGCGTAGGCACGCAGCCGCCCTCCACTTCTGCCAACCCCACTAAGTGACGGGTCATGTATCGGAGATTATAATTGCGTACTGAGGGGAGCTCCAACCCACCTTCGTCCCTCCACCTCATAAGTGCCTTTAGGGGTATACGTGCCCGTTTCCCCTTCCACAAGAAGTGTCTTAGATACCTCTCAAAGCGCTGCCAATCTTTGCTCATAACCCATATGGGAAGCATCTGCAGAACAAACAGTCATCTGGGCAGCTCCACCATTGTGAATAGAGCTATTCTACCCCTCAGGGACAAGGGCAGAGTGGACCAACATTGAAACGTCCGCCGCGCTCTCTCTAACATTCCAGGGATATTGCACCCATACAATTTCTCGGGAGCATCTGGCATCTGTATGCCCAGGTAACGAAAGGCGCCCGAAGCCCAAGTCAACGGAAAAGGGCCCCTCCAGGACTGCCTGAGCCGCCCACCCACATCCAGAGCCATTGACTTGGCTGTATTGATTTTTAGGCCCGAGAAACTACCAAAGTGAGTTATGATTTGAAGTGCCCTAGTAAGGGATTCCTGTGGAGCTCCCAGGCACAAGAGCATGTCATCAGCAAATGCACTAAGTTTCATCTCCTCCTTCCCACCCAGTCCCACCCCCACTACCCTAGGATCCTCCTGCAAAGCTTGTAGAAGAGGCTCTAACGTAAGCACAAACAGTAAGGGCGATAGAGGGCAACCCTGCCTCGTGCCCCTTTCGAGCGTAAAAGGCTCAGAGAAAACTCCATTGACTCCAACTCTCGCCTGGGGTGCCGAGTACAAAATCCGGACCCACCTTAGGAATGCACCTCCAAATCCAAACCTCCCCATGACCTCCCATAGGTACTGCCACGCCACTCTATCAAACGCCTTCTCAGCATCTAGGCTGGCCAACAACAAGGGTGCTTTTGCCTTAATGCAGTACTCCATTCCCACTAGAAGCTTCGCTATATTCCTCGTAGCTTCCCTTCCCTGCACAAACCCCACCTGTTGGGGGTCAATCAGTGTAGGTAAGATGGGGTTCAACCTCCCCGCCAAGATTGAGGCCAAAATCTTTATATCATAATTTATCAGGGATATTGGTCTATACAAGGCTGGATCCATGAGGTCCTTCCCCTCCTTGGGTATAACCATAATGTCGGCACACCTCATATCTCTGGGGAAGCAGCCCTAATTAAAGATCGTTTCATACATGGCCAGAAGGGTTGGGGTGACTCTAGGCTCCAAGATCTTATAGTATTCTGCCCCAAAGCCATCTGGGCCCGGGGCCTTATGCGACTTGCCTTTCCGGATTGCTCTCTGAATTTCCTTCCCAGAGATAGGGGCATTCAGGGCCCTCTGTGCCTCCTCCCCCAAGGATGGAAGGTGGAGCCCGAGGAGAAACTTTCGGCCCTGCTCATAATCCCTCTCCTCCTCCGTGTACAATGTGGCATAAACGTTCCTGACGATAGTCGCAATCTGATGTGGTTTATGTTGCAGGTCCCCGCCTTCAGCCTTTAAGACTGGGATAAATCTCGAACCCCCTGAGTCTCTGACCAACCTAGCCAGAAGACGACCCGATCTATTCCCAAATTTGTATAACTGATGTTTATAGTATTGCAGGGACATATGGGTTCGCCTCTGAAGCAGTTCACTAAGAGCTGCCTGAACCCTCGCATGTTCCTGCTGAGTAGCCCTGTTTTGCACTATACTCTGCTTCCTCTGTAGTGCCATGAGAGAGCGCTCCAAGACAAGCAGACTCTGATCCAGATGCTTATGCCTACGTATCGTGTATGTAATGATAGCCCCTCTCATTAACGCCTTACTGGCTTCCCAGAACAAACGGGGTGAGCAAAGGGGAGTATCATTAAATTCTGTATATTCCTCCCATTGTTTCCCCAGATATGCTCTAAAATCCTTATCTTCCCACAGATACGTAGGGAAGCACCAACCTGTTCTGCCTGGGCCTTCCGTGTTCCAATGTACCCAAACCATCCCGTGGTCAGAGATCATAAAATTACTCAGCATGTAGATAGTCATGGCCTAATGGGAGACAGCCAACATGGCTTTAGACAAGGAAGATCTTGTCTTACTAATCTGTTATGCTTTTTTGAAGGTGTGAATAAACAGGTGGACAAAGGTGAGTCGGTTGATATAGTGTATCTGGACTTTCAGAAAGCTTTTGACAAGGTCCCTCATCAGAGACTTTTGGCAAAACTAAAGAGTCATGGGATAGGAGGCAGTGTACTACTGTGGATCAAGAACTGGTTAAAAGATAGAAAGCAGAGGGTTGGGCTAAATGGCCAATTTTCCCAATGGAGAAAGGTGAATAGTGGTGTACCCCAGGGATCTGTGCTGGGTCCGCTGCTTTTTGACATATTCATAAATGACCTGGAAAGTGGAATAACAAGTGAGGTTATCAAATTTGCAGATGACACAAAACTATTTAAAGTTGTTAAACCCCAAGAGGATTGTGGAAAATTGCAAGAGGATCTTGATAAATTAGAAGACTGGGCATCAAAATGGCAGATGAAATTTAATGTGGACAAGTGCAAGGTTATGCACCTAGGGAAGAACAACCCAAACTATGGTTACACAATGCAAGGTTCCACATTAGGAACCACCACCCAGGAAAAAGATTTAGGCGTCATTGTGGATAACATGTTAAAACCCTCGGCCCAGTGTGCAGCGGCAGCCAAGAGAGCAAATAGAATGCTAGGTATCATAGGAATGGAAAATAAAACAAAAGATATTATAATGCCTCTATATCGTTCCATGGTGAGATCGCACCTTGAATATTGTTTGCAATTCTGTTCGTCGTATCTTAAAAAGGATATAGAGTTATTAGAAAACGTTCAGAGAAGAGCCACCAAAATGGTAAAGGGGATGGAAGGATACTCCTATGAAGAAAGGCTAAAAAGGTTAGGGCTCTTTAACCTGGAAAAGAGATGGCTGAGGGGAGATATGATAGAAGTCTATAAATTAATGAACGGAGTGGAACGGGTAAACGTAGATCGATTGTTTACGTTATCAGAATATAGAAAGACTAGGGGACATGCAATGAAGCTACAGGGTAAACTATTTAAGACTAATAAAAGAAAATATTTTTTCACTCAACGTGTAATCAAACTCTGGAATTTGTTACCGGAGGATGTAGTAAAGACTGTTGGTATAGCTGGGTTTAAAAAAGTTTGGACAAGTTCCTGGAGGAAAAGTCCATAAACCATTATTAAGAAGGGACTCAGGATATCAATGCTTGACCCAGTACAAGCATTGCGGAACCTGTGTCTTTTGGGGAAACTGCTAGGTACATATGACCTAGATTGGCCACTGTTGGAAACAGGATACTGGGCTTGATGGACCTTGGTCTGACCCAGTATGGCATATCTTATGTTCTTATATGTTCTTATGTTCATAACAGGCTTGATTTCTGCCTGGGACACATGTCCAAAGCCCCCTGCACTGACCAAGATGTAATCGATGCAGGATCATGTCCTATGGGCTCCAGACTGATGTGTGTACTCCCGCGCCCCTGGATGGAGTGTCCGCCAGACATCGGCCATATCCCCCATCCTACACAAATATCCAATCCCTTTCTTGGACCACGCCCCTACTTCGCTCCCCCCTGGACTTATCTACCCTGGGATCATGCGGGCAATTGAAATCCCCTGCTAGTATGAGCTTCTTCCCTCCTGCTTTCAGGATGAATCTCAATAGATCTTTGAAAAACCCATGATCATACACATTGGGGGCGTAGACATTCCCCAGCCAGAGCTCTTTCATGTACAGCCGTGCCTATAAAAAGATATCTCCCCTGGGGGTCAGACTCACACTTGTCCACCTCTAAAGGCAGGCCTCTCTTGACTAGGATCACCACCCCTGCTTTCTTAGACCCCGAGAAAGCCCCGTAGGAAGTCGCCACCCAATCTCTCGCTAGCTTCCCATGCTCTATGTCACTTAGATGGGTCTCCTGCAGCAACGCGATCTGCGCGCCTTTCCTCTTGAGCGCTTGCAATATCTTAATGCGTTTTATTGGTGAGCCTATCCCCCCACGTTCCATGAGACAATCTTAACACTGCTCATCTCACTATGTTCCCAGTTGTCCCATTGCAGAAGTTGCTCTGCATCACAAAACTCAAGGGGTCGCCCAGCCTCGGCCCCCCAAGCGTCACCCCAAGTTCCCCAGACTTCGACCCTCCTCAAACATTGCGCTATACCTTCCCCCACAGTTCCAGATCTCCACCTTAGACCCCCACCCCCCCCTCCCCTCCCCCTCCCTACCATCAGCCCTACTCCCTGCCCTCCAACCCAACCCCCCACCCCTCCTCCCCCTCTCTTCCAACCCCTCCTCCCACCAACTCGTTTCCATCCCCTCTCCCCTCTCAACTTGATAGCCATCGTTATAATCCCTAATGGGATAGATCACTGTCCACACTTCCGGGCCGCCCCTCTCCCAAACACAGTAGAGGGGGGGAGGCCATCCAAGGTATATCGAATGTCCGTCACTGAGTCCACCAGGAACATGGAAAATATAAGCCACCTTTGGTGGACAGTCTGCCACAACGTCCTCCGGCAACCTGAAGCCAAGTCATATGCTGTAAACAACGCCTAAGTCCGATAATCAACACTTCTCCGTATCTTTGCATGGGGGCCTGTCCTTGCTCGGGGACTTATCTTGAAGCAAAGTGCCCAGAAACATCTTTGCAGCCTGAGTTTGGTCAAAAGTGTGCGCTGCCCCTTTATGGAAGACTCTCAAAAGAGCCGGGTAGCTCAGCGTGAAGCGGATTCCCGCTCTGGCTAAGTCACTACATATGGGCGCAAACTCCTTCTGCTCTGCCGCCAGTGCTGCAGAGTAATCTTGAAACATGAGGATCGAGTGGTTATCTAACTGCAAAGTTCTCTGCTTGCAATAGCGCAGTTTTATGCTGAAAATTTCAGTATTCTGGCCAGCACCGGCCTCGTTTTTTCATTAGTGTCCCACCTCTGGCCCAAGCGGTGCGCCCTTTCCACTACTATTTGACCCTGTAGATCCAAAAGGCCCAGCTCCTTAGGTAGCCATACCTCGAAAAGGCTGGGAAGCTTCTGATCCGAGCATGACTCCGGCACTCCCACCAGGTGCAGATTATTCCTTCTGGACCTGTTCTCCAGATCGTCCACCTTAATAAGCAACACATCTATTTGCTTCTGGTGCCGGTGTGTGTCCCGTTCCAGCTGTAGTTCACTGTCCTCCAGCACTGTTACTCTCTGCTCCACCTCCTCCACTCTCTGAGTGATTTCACCATAGGTCTCTGCCATTTCCTCTAATTTTTTCAGCACCGAGTCAAACTTGGGCTCTAATAGTTTAGCCACCTCATGTGCCAGTTCCTCCGCACCCGATTCCCCACTTCCAGAGCCTGGGGATTCCGGATTAGTGCAGGATCGCGGAGCGGCCGCCATTTTGGAATCACGGGACCCATGCGGTTTCTCCCTCTTTGCCGCTGATTGCATGGCACTGTACCTACACCCGATTCCACTGCAATTCTCTGAGGTTCGCTCTCTGTCTAGCTCTTCTTCCCTCTCAATCGCTGCTTATTTTTGCGTGTTTTCCTGCTGGTTCAGGGAAGCGGCCCGGGAGCGCGACGAGGACACGTCCTCACCCACTCATGTGCTCACGTGATCCTCAATTTGCTACTTTTAGTTGGTTCATTAGTACACCATCGGTAGTTCAGAGCCAGGATTCAGTTATGCACATGATGTCCAGGTTGTTATTTTGAAGGAAGTCAGTTAAAATTGATATTTTGTTTCATGCCATGTGCACTGCAGATTATGAGTGTTCTTCTGTTTGCAATGTAACATGTATAGTTTCCACCTTTCGGTATTTGGGTGTTCACTTTGACTCGGATCTTTCCTTCTCTGCACACATTTCTCATATCACTAAAACCTCATTCTTCTTTCTTCGACAAATTTGCTCAATTCGCCCCTTTCTTTCTTCCTCAGCTCTGATCACACTGGTCTTATCTTTGGTAATGTCCCGCATTGACTTTTCTAATTCCCTATTCCTTGGTCTTCCTCAATATCAGGTGTCCCGGCTTCAACATATACAAAACACTGCTGCACGTCTTGTCACCCACTCTTCTCTTCGCGATCATGTCACTCCTATACTTCTCCATCTTCACTGGCTGCCTGTTCCTTTCCGTTCCCAATTTAAGATGTTAATCCTATTACACAAAGTCTTTCACACTGGTACCCCTCCTTACTTAGCTGATCTACTATCCTTCCATTCTCCCAGGTACACCCCCCGTTCTTTTCATCTTAATCGCCTTGCCCTCCCTTCCCCTGCTCGTGCCCGCTTACAGCTCACTCGTCTTTCCGCCTTCTACTTTGCTGGTCCCGCTCTCTGGAATTCTCTCCCTCCCTCCCTTTGCCTGGAATCACAATATGTCACCTTTAAACACAACCTCAAGACCCACCTATTTTCCCTGGCATTCAACATCCCCTCTCCGTTTGTATGACCCCCCCCTCTCTTAGTACTATAAGTTTGCCTTTTGTGTCCTGTCTTGTCCTTGTCTTCTTTACTCTTTCTTTCCTATTTATAAATTGTACATTTCTTTTCCTTTTCTCGGCCTCGGC
This sequence comes from Ichthyophis bannanicus, assembly GCA_033557465.1. Classification (NCBI taxonomy): domain Eukaryota; kingdom Metazoa; phylum Chordata; class Amphibia; order Gymnophiona; family Ichthyophiidae; genus Ichthyophis; species Ichthyophis bannanicus. The sequence continues at coordinate 351,801,806 of CM066036.1, read as the reverse complement.
CAAGTTTTAATGTAATTTTATTATTGTACACCGCCTTGATTATTACAGAAAGGCGGTTTTTATTAAATAAATAAACCATAAACCATAGTTGTGAGTCTGTATTTGTATTAACTTGTGCATGCCTTTGTTCCATGTTTTATGATAAGTATTGCTGATTTTATTTCGGTTGTATCCATATATCAGACCAGGACACTGTTTCTTCTGACTTAAAGCAGATGCTTAGTCCATTGTCATTAACAAAAGTTCCCCAGAAAGTATCTCTCCCAAAGGAAGTTTCACTGCACGACATTTGGGAAGTAGTGACTCACACGGAATTGTTGGTGTGGTCACCTCTTTTCCAAGTTTCACAGTTTTCTGTTGATGTTATTGATAAGTTAAATAAGCATGAGGGTCGAATATCTCTCTGTAATACTGCTTTGTCTAAGTTGGAGGAGCAAGTTTCCTTGGCTCAGGCAGCTCTCTCCTCAAATGTTTGTGATAGTTTACATTCCCTTGGGTCAGTCAATAATGCACGAGGAGATAGGCGGTTAACGTCCTTCCTATTCCGAGTTATTAGATATTTCAGTTTTCTTAGAATCATCTCTTGATGTAATTTAATTTCGTGCAACATTGGTGATAGCATTTTTATCTATGAGTGATAAGAATTTGGTCATGAAATTGTATTTTAACAAGAAGATTATCATGTTTTGTGGAAGTAGGATTCAAATATTTATTAATGTTAGCAAGGTAATGCAGCGGCTTAGGAAGGTCTTCTTGGTATTGAAGCCACGGGTGCTTGCACTTGGAGCTTTGTTTTTTCTGAAACATCCTTGTAAATGTATTGTAGTCTTACACGGTGTTAAATACATTTTCATAGAACCAGAGCAACTAGAGGCCTTTATTCTGGGGAGGTCTAATCTTTTTCCTTTAGATTGTTCGGGCTTCCTGGCTTAAGTTTAAATGGGCATTGGTTTAATAGAAATTCCATGGGGGCTTTGTTTGTTTTTGCTTGACGAGGACTTTATTGTATTGTATTTCTTTTCTTTATGATTAATAAAGAAATTTGAAATGGGGGAAAAAAAAAAAAATAAAGACAGCTAAGACCAAGCAGCTGATATACTCTCAGATTCCAGGAACATCAGTCTATGTTGCTGTGGCCCCATAGCCTTTGGAATTGGCAGCCCTGGAGAGATGCTTTCTGAGGGCTATCAAGGAATGCATCACAATGCTATTTACCATGCAGCAGGTCAGTGCCTCGAAGTCTTCTGCATCGGCATCAACAGCTGTCCAACTGTTCCTCGAGAAGCATTGAGTGCTTGCGGGAGAGGCATCGACATCGGGGCACCAAAAGGCCCAGACACCAGAGCTTGCCTGGCCAATATTGCTATCTAGTGCATTGGGATCCAATGCTCTGCTGAAGCCTAGGAAGTCATCATTGCATCAACGCTCCCAAAGGAGCTCCCAATCCCCAAAGGGCAGAAGAGTCACCCAGGTCGAGACTCAGCTTTGATTTCCTCTCCGAGTTGGAATCAGAAGGCTGGGTCACTGATGAAGAGTCTTCTGAAGGCATATTGGTGGACAAATCCCCAGAACTTCCATCTGATCCTTCTCCAACTCATAAGGTGTAAATCACCTCCAAAGGATATGACATTCCAAGAGTTTATGTGGGATATGACTAAGGTCATGCCATTTTTTTTGGAGACCGAGGATGAGCCCAGGGCAGAACTGGAGGTCCTCCAGTACTCCTTCGCCCCTAAGGAAGCGGTGACAATGCCCATACACTGTATTCCTCATAAAGTACAAGGGAGAATGTGGGAGAACCCCTTCTCCGTACGTCCAGTCAGTAGAAATCTTGACTCTATGTATGTACAGACTTCAGAAGGCTCCCAGTTTCAAGAAGCCTCAGCTTCCTCACCATTCGTTGTTGGTCGAATCTGCCCTGAAGAGATCTAAGAGCTCCAAAATACACTCCTTCGAGCATCCAGACAGTAGATTCTTTTGGGAGAAGGGTTTTCCAGAATGCCATGCTTGCTGCTTGCATGGTCTCTTATCAGCTGTACATGGGAATGTTTTGAAGGACATCATGAGTGGTTAGATAATCTGTCCGAATATCTTCCTCCACAGAGAGTGGGACAGTATCATTCCCTAGTGAGAGACAGCAAGGACTGCTTGACGTTCATGGTCCAAGTAACATATGACATCTTCAAAACAGTTATTGAAAGCTTGCAATGGGTACTGGTGCCCGGAGACTCGCCTGGCTCCAAGCCTCAGACCTTGAGTAATCTGTGCAGGAGTGAGAAGTAGCCTAGTGGTTGGGGCAAGGTACTTCAGGCCGGAAGGTCGGGGGTTAAAATCCCACTAGAGGACAGCAACCTTGGGCCGAAAGGACTGGGTTTCTAGTCCCACAGGTGCTCCTTGTGGTCTTGGACAAGCCACTTAACCCTCCATAGCCCATGTTCCCTGTAAAATAGTTATCTCCAAGTTATAATACCCTGTTCAATATAATTTCAGTTTGTTCAATGTAAACCGCACTGATGCAGAATAGCGTGGTATATAAGAGAATGTAAATAAATAAATAAATAAGCTTGCTGACGTACTGTGCCACAGAGAATTACTTCAAAGAAAAAGTTGGAGAGAAAGCTGGCTTAATTTAAAAACAGCATGTCACCCTTCAAATTCTCTCATGGCGCACATCCGCGACAACCTCCTACTGCAGGTGGTTTCAAAGTGGCAACTAGAAGAAGACTCATTACTCTTAAAGTTGTAGCCATTTTCCTGGTTGTCACTATTCCCGGCAAAGCTCCTTGAGCTTAAATAAAGTGAGAGAAGCCTAAAATGGCCCAGCCGGCTCCTTAGCCAAAGCCAGCAGTGGGGTTTTTACTAGTTCCTGAAGAGCATAGCCATTCTACCCGTACTGCAGTGGAGGACTCTTTCTTTTTGCCTAAAGGCGGCCCTTTTATAACCACAGACACTTAGGTCTTACAAATTATCCAAAGTGGTTACAAATTGCATCTATTCAATGTACCTCCAAATTGCCCTCAGAGGGTTCAGTCCTTAGACCCTCAGCATCAGGAACTACTTCAGCGAGAAGTCACTGCCTTCCAAAAAGATATGGCAATCCAGTTTGTGCAACCAGAGCAAAGAGGGCAAGAATTTTATTCCAGGTACTTCCTGGTCACCAAAACAAATGGGGGGGGGGGGGGGGGATTCGGTCTCATCCTAGACCTAAGAAATCTGAACACATATCTGGTCAAAGAAAAGTTCAGAATGATTTATTCAGGGACCCTGCTCTCTTATCGTCAAAAAGAAAATTGGCTATGGATCTCAAGGATGCATATACCCACATACAGATACATCCTTCTCACAGGAAGTATCTCAGATTTGTAGTAGAGCCACAGCACTTCCAGTACTGCACTCTACCTTTTTGCATCACATCAGTGCCTCGAGTATTCACCAAATACCTCGTCATGGTAGCAGCATACCTGTGCAGACTGGGAGAGTATGTCTCCCCCTACCTGGATGATTGCTTGATCAAGAGTGCCACTCAGGAAAGAGTTTGTGAATCAACATGGCTGACCATTTGGGTGTTGGAGCTACTAAAGTTCATAATAAATTACTCAAAGTCCCAACCTTCAGCCCACCCAACAATCAGAACTCATAAGGGGCCCTGCTCAACATGACTCAAGGGAGAGCTTTCCTTCTGCATGACAGAATCTCCAGGCTAACAGCTACAGTGTGGGGGACTCAACTGACTCGGCAGGTGACAGCTAACAAGATGTTAACATTACTAGGCTACATGGTCTCAACAATACATGTAACACCCTCGGCACCTCTCCATATTAAAACAGGCTCAGTGGATGCTGAGAACCCAGTGGTCTCAAGCTTCAGTCATCTCAGAGACCCTGTTCATTACCAGTCCACTCATACAGTCTTTGAAGTGGTAGAATGTTCCATTCAATCTAACCAAAGGTCTTCACTTCAAATTACTCTACTCCAAAAATTGCTGATAACAGATGCGTTCAAGCTATGTTAGGGAGCTCATCTCGATGGGTTCAACACTCAGGATACTTGGTCCCTCCAGGAAAGTCTCCATTAGATCAACATCTTGGAACTAAGAGCCATTGCGATTCCTCCAAAGGATTTCAAAGATCGGTTGTCCAATCAAATTGTTCTCATTCAAACCAACAAACAAGTAGCCATATTCTACATCAAAAAGTGTGAGCAACAGGCTCATACTTCCTGTGTTGGGAAACGGTCAGGTTGTGGAAATTCACCATCTCTCATGGGATGGACTTTAGAGCCAATTACCAGATGAACAAAACAATGTGGTAGACAGTGAGTCAAGTCTTTCAGCTCCACAAACGGACCCTGGACAGGAAGGTCACAAGTTGCATTTTTTCGGGAGTGGGGCACCCCCTTGATAGATCTTTTTGCAACTCCTCAGAATACCCAAGTGGATCAGTTCTGCTGCAGAGTGGGGGTTGCACAGCAACCTAGCCTCAGATGCTTTCCTCCTCGAATGGGGGGAGGGACTTGTTTAGGCACATCCTCCAATACCTCTCATTGCAAAGACCCTCATAAAGCTCAAAACATACAGAGGCACAATGATTCTCAATGCCCCTTATTGGCCCAGACAACCAGGGCCGGCCCATCCACTAGACAAACTAGGCGGCTGACCCAGGTGGGCGGATTCGTGCTGCTGCTTTGTTGCCTGTGGCAGGCCATGTGCTTCAGCACACATGACCTGTTGCTTCTGATCGCCCTCCAATGTGTCCTGCTGTTGGAGGAGGATTAAGAAGTGGCAGGCCCTGTGTGCTGAAACACATGGCCTGCTGCAGCCAACAAAGTGGCAGCACAAAGTTGCTAATTTTAAAATGCTGCCGCTGCCATCTGCCTCCCATCCAAGACAAAATCGGCTGCAACAGGATGCGATGGCACAGGGGGAGCAGGGTGGCAGCATGGGGGCTGCCACATGGGTGGCCAGGGCGGTAGCGGCTCAGAGGAGTGGTGCTGCGTGGAGGGGCAGTGCCCTGAGAGGGGGGGAGGCGGCACGGATGGGGTTTCTGCCTGGGGTGGCAGAAACCCTTGGGCTGGCTCCACAGACAACAGTAGTTCTCTCTCCTTCTGGAGCTCTGTAGTCAAGAGCCAATTCGTCTAGGCCACTCACCGGATCTGATACAGGAAGAAATTAGAACAATGTTGCATCCCAGCATCAAGTTCCTTCCTCTTGCAACTTGGATACTGAGAGACTGACATTGCTAACACTGGCCGGCAGACTGAATGTGGACAGTGCCCTTTTGGCTTCCAGGAGGGCCTCAACGAGAAAGTCCTATTCATGCAAATGGAAGAGGTTTGCTGTCTAGTGTGAGGGACATTCCCTAAAACATTTTGCATGCTCCCCACAGCCTGAATATCTCCTACACCTCTCAGAGTCTGGACTCAAGTCCAACTTAGTAAGGATCCACCTCAGTATAATTAGAACATATCCCCACTGTGGAATGCAGGCTCGAGTGCGAGAGGTAATGGTGTTAGGGCCGTTTGGCAACAGAGATCATAACACAATCTCATCTGATTTAATAAATGGAGGGAGGATAGCAAGGAAATTGACTAAGCTAGCAATTAACTTTCAAAAAGAAGACTGATAAAATGAGAAAAATGGTTAAGAAAAAAGTAAAAGGAGCAACTACAAAGGTTAAGATTTCATAAAAAAACTTAGTTCTTTGTAAACAGCATTGCCTTGTAGAAAAGTGGTTCATCAAATTTGTTAAATAAATAAATACATCAGGCCTGGGTGCTGTGAACTATCATTAAAATCTTTTGAAGTACCTGAAGATTGGAGAGTGGCCAATGTAACACCAATTTTTAAAAAGGGTTCCAGGAATGATTGGGAAACTACAGACTAATAAGCCTGATGTTAGTACTGGGCAGAATGGTAGAAGCCATTATAAAGAGTAGTTACTCACCTGTAACAGGTGTTCTCCAGGAGCAGCAGGAATCAGTCCTCACATATGGGTGACGTCGGCGCCGACGGAGCCCCCGTGCGGAGCATTTCCCCAGCTTTCAAAGAAAGCCTTTGGGAATGCAGCGCTTTCGGACAGGCAGTACTCCATAATCTCTTTGGGGTTTAGGCAACTCCTACCCTCCGGCCCTGGTGTTGGGCTACCGGTCGGGGGCGTTCTCAGAGAAGATTCCTTCCTTACGTACTGACGAGCTAGAGGGAGCTCATTTTTTCGGCTTGAGGTTTCCGGTAGCCTTAAGCTGGGGAGTCCCATATGTGAGGACTGACTTCCTGCTTGGTCCTGGAGAAAGAGTAGTTACTCACCTGTAACAGGTGTTCTCCAGGAGCAGCAGCAGGAATCAGTCCTCACAACCCTCCCTCCTCCCCTTGGAGTTGCAGTCATATGATTCATTTTGCTAATTTTTTGCTGTCTTTTAGCTATGTCATCAGACTGAGCAAGATGGCACCCTTGGGCGGGAAGGGGACCGCGCATGCGCGCTGCAATTCCCAAAGGCTTTCTTTGAAAGCTGGTGAAATGCTCCGCACTAGGGCTCCGTCGGCAACGACGTCACCCATATGTGAGGACTGACTTCCTGCTTGGTCCTGGAGAAAGAACAAAATTACTAAACATGTAGATAGTCATGGTTTAATGGCAGAAAGCCAACATGGATTTAGCAAAAGAACGTTTCTTCTAAGTTCTTTTTTTTTGAAGGTGTGAATAAACAGGTAGATAAAGGTGAGCCAGTTGATTTAGTGTATCTGGATTTTTAGAAAGCCTTTGACAAGGTCTCTCATGAGACTCTTGGGAAAATTAAAGAGTAATGGGATAGGAGGCTGTGTACTGTTGTGGATTACAAACAAGTTAAAAAGATAGAAAACAGAGTAGTTCTGGGGGGCGGAGCCTGATGCCAAGCAGGACGGTCGCATAGCCCGGAGGCTCCGGAGAGGCCTAACGAGACTCCTGATATAATAGTGCCCAACAGTGGGGGTGATTACTCCTTGAGCGTCCATAGTGAGTCCGGGTAATGGCGGGCCCCAAACCGACCCGGTTGGACTACTCTGGAGCATCAAACAGCAGTGCTAAGCGAACCAAGACGGAGCCCCTTTCCCCACATAAAATGGCGGCCTCACGAGATGGGCCCGAGGCGCTGCAAGAAGTGCTTGCGGAAATCCGGGGTGTGAAAGATCTTGTGCAGACCAATGGAGAATCGCTGTGGGCTGTGCGGGAGGACATAGCGGCATTGCAAAGTAAGCTCGAGGGGATCTCCCTGCGACAGGACAAAGTTGAGGGAATTCTTGAAGCACATGGTGTCTGGTTGGGTAAGCTGGATAAGGTAGAAAGACAGCTTCATGCGCTTCAGCGGGAGGTGGAAGACGGAAACAATCGCGCCCGTAGGAACAACGTTCGGCTCGTGGGGGTCCCTGAGGGTGCGGAAGGCAGCGATAAGAAAGCCTTCCTGTGCAAGCTGCTCCCTGCTGTGCTACAGCTTACCTTCGAGCGCGATCTTGAAATTGATCAGGCGCATCGGGTCCCTTCGACTCCTGCACTTAACCGAAAGGCGCCAAGGCCTATCATCTTTCGGCTGCTGCGATATCACCACGTGGAGCAGATCATGTCGGCCACGAAAATGCGGGCGGTGATCAATTTTGAAAGCCATCGAATCTCCTTTTATCCGGACCTAGCTAAAGTCACTGTGGAGAGAAGGAAGCGTTTCCTTGCACTGCGACCGCGACTGCAGAGTCTGCAAGCGCGCTATGGCCTCATGTACCCGGCTAAAATGCGGGTGACCTTGCACAATCAGACAAGATCTTTTGATGACCCGGAGGCCCTAGCAGTGTTCTTGGACAACAAAGAAGCCGATCAGATGCGTTGAGGAACGGAGTCACTTTTGGAACTTGCCTGTGCTCGATGGGAGACCGAGGGAAGGAACCCTTTCACAATGTACTGTTGATTACTCCACTGTCTTTGGGGGGGGGTTGTGTTCTGTACTGAGATATTGGCTGCACTTATACTGTTTAATGGTTTGTGTTAAACACTGAACACCGATAATTGTTTAACCTGCTGTAGGTAAGTGCACTTGGGGGCCGCCCCTTCCGGTCCCCGGGAGGTGCTGTTAGTGCAGTACTGCTGAGTTTGCGAGGGGCCTCTCCTGCTGGCACGAGCTCACCATTGGGTATGTGGGTTTAGCTTCTCCTCTGGGGTTTTTCTTTTTTTGCCATTTCAGAATGAGATGCTGTGCTTGTTTTGTTTTTGATCTTTGGGGCTATCTGGGGATGTTACTGGGATCTAGAGCTGCTCAAGGGTTTTACTGTGTGCTTCTTGTGGGATGTGGAACTGTTTATGCCTGTAAAATATTTATTTTGTATGTAAATGGCATCATGTAAAGTCCTATCGCTGAATGTAAAAGGGATAAATAGCCCGATTAAGAGAAAGAAAATCGTAAACTATGCACGGCAGGAAAAAGCTGACCTTCTGTTGCTGCAAGAAACGCACTTGAATCACTTGGAAACCTTGAAACTTAACATTAAGCCTTATCAGGTCATTGCCTATTCCCCAGCTGTTTCCAAAAAAAATGGGGTGGCGATACTGGTTAAAAAATCCCTGAATGCTTCCGTTTTGGACTCCCGCTCTGATGAAGAAGGGCGCTGGTCCAAAGTGCGGCTCAAGCTTGGGGGGTTGGAACTGGTTGTTCTGTGCCTGTACACTCCTAATACTGATACCCCTGAATTCTTTGCAACTGTTGCCAAGGAGGCCCAGTTAGATGCCCAGGTGCCTTTGGTCATAGGGGGGGATTTTAACTTGGCCATTGATCCATTAATTGATAGGCAACCCCCGAAGTCCTTTAGGTCTTCGCGGGGGCACACTATGCTTACGTCCTTAATTGCGGATTTGGCCTTAGTTGATATCTGGCGGTTGCTACACCCTTCAGAGCTTGAGTTTACATATTTTTCACCTCCACATCAATCACAATCCAGAATAGATTTTTTCCTAATCTCCAGGTCTTTGACTTCTTGTATAGAAGAGGCGCACATCCACCCTATGCATATCTCGGACCATGCTGCCATTTCCTTTACCCTGCGCACGGATGAGGTTAGAGCTCAGTCAGCAGGTTGGACCCTTGATAGGTCTCTCCTTGACAACTTAGAGTTCCGGGCCGAGATTCAGGGGGCCATTCGGGAATACTTCCAATTTAATTCTCCTCAGGACTCTTCCGGTTGGGCCTGGTGGGAGGGTTTTAAAGCCAACATGCGGGCGATTATCACTAGCTTTCATATTCGGTTGCGGAAGCAACGAGCACAGCAACTGACGGTCCTAGAGGAACAAATCAGGGCCGGGGAGCGGGTGCTGACTCGAAGGCCGGATCCGGGTGTATTGTTGCGCCTTCAGCGCCTGCGCTTTCAATTCAATGCAATCTTGAATACCGAAGCCTCCCAGAGCATTCGGACACAGCAAGGGACTTACTATCGGGAGGGCAATAAAGTGGGGAAACTGTTAGCCAATGCTCTAAAAGGCAAACGGGAGGCTAAAAGAGTGGCCGCCCTCCGCGATCCTCAAGGGCGGGGCCTGTTACTGGCGGACGGAGAGATAGGAGAGCTTTTTCGGGATTTTTACACCCAGCTGTATGAATCAGAGGCAAAATTTTCCCAAGAGAGTTTTGATCAGTTGGTTGCTGATTTGCAGCGGCCGACTTTGTCTGTGGCGGACAGGGAGGAGTTGGACAGCCCATTTACGGATGCGGAAGTTCAGTATGCGATTAACGCGGTGGCTTCCGGTAAGGCGACGGGGCCAGATGGCTTTCCGGTCTAATTCTTTCGGACTTTCGCAACCGACTTAACCTCTCCGTTGCGCCAATATTTTACTTTGCTGGCTGATGCCAATTCACATGTTGGAGCCTTTTCGGCGGCGAACCTGCTGGTGTTTGAAAAGGCAGGCAGAGACCCCCTATCTCCGGCTAGCTATCGTCCCATATCTCTTCTCAACGCAGATTATAAGATCTTTGCCACTGCCCTGGCCACTCGGCTGTCGGGGAGGCTCTCCTCGCTTATACACCCTGACCAGTGTGGCTTCCTTCCTGGGAGATCCACAGCGGATAATGCGAGAACCTTGTGTCATGTCCTGGCGGGGTCGGCCACTCTAGAGCAACCGCTGGTTGGTCTCTCCCTTGACGCCGAAAAGGCTTTTGATCGTATAGAATGGCCTTTTTTGCTTGCGACTCTTAAGTGGTTTGGAATCGGCGATCGCTTTCTTCGGTATATCGAGGTCCTGTATGCCCAGCCCTTTGCTAGTGTCTGCGTTAACTCCATTAAATCGCACCCGTTTTGTCTTTATCGGGGTACGCGACAAGGTTGCCCACTATCACCTCTGCTTTTTAACCTAGCCCTAGAGCCGCTAGCCCTCCGTATCCGACAGAGTGGGGACATTCGGGGTGCGTGGCTTGCTGGTAGGGAAATTAAATTGTCGGCTTATGCTGACGACCTGCTGTTATTTGTTACCCCGGCCTCGGTCCCGATCGTATTGGCGCGAATGGATTCCTATTCGGCGCTATCAGGTTACAAAATAAATTGGGTGAAGTCGGTAGCCTTCCCGCTTAATCAATGGGTTCATAGTGAGGACTTGAAGGCTTTTCCGTTTATATGGGAACCTCATATGGTGAAATATCTCGGAGTACATTATTGTTACCCTTTAGAAGATGCCATTAGCTTTAATGCCCGGTCTGTTATCTCTTTGGTGAGGGATTTGACTGCTAAATGGTCCCCTCTAGTAGTCTCCTGGTGGAGAAGACTTGAAACCATTAAAATGATGATAGTGCCTAAAGTTAATTATATACTGGAAATGATTCCGTGTTTGCTGTCTCCTCGCACTTATCAAGAGATTGAGAGCCTCCTCTGCCGGTTTTTATGGAAGAATAAAACACCGAGAATTGCGCGACAGCAGCTTAAGCTTGATCGCGATGATGGCGGGGCTCGTTTTCCAGATTTTCTCTCTTACCATAGGGCTTTTCTCTTGAAACAAGGCGCACGCTGGCTGGATTCGCCCGCTGAGAACCGGCCAATTTGGTTGGATATAGAGGAGTTCCTTGTGGCCCCGCTCCCGGCTTCTCGTTTACCGGGAATGCATTTTGGTCAAACTGCCCGATTCCCTGTTATGATTCTTGATAGCTTGGCGGCTTTTAGAGCCCTCATTCAAGCTTGCGGACCGGAGGTTTGCCCCCCATCTCGCTCCCCTTTGTGGCATAATCCCCTCTTTAAAATCCAGAAGGCGACTGTAGCCTGGCGTCATTGGTACTCCCGAGGGATTTGGACGGTTGATCAGTTGATTACCGCGAAAGGATGGAAAACGTTTAGTGAATTACAGAGCGACTTCGGCCCCCCCCACACACAATTTTTTCAATGGCTACAGCTTAGACATTGCTTGGAGGGAGCCCACATTGACCCACGAAAGGAGGTTGGCGGGTGCGGGGTGGCTGAGCTTGTTGGTGAGCTTGCGAGCACAACAGGGATAGCGGCACACTTTTATAAAGCGCTGACACAGCGGCGGCGCACGCAGATTATTAAAGCTCAACGAGCCTGGGAACGGGACACGCACTTCACACCAACGGAGCTGCAGTGGAAGAGATTTTGGTGTAAGCAAGTTCGAGTCTCTCGATCTGCCTCCGTTACTCAGACACTCTTTTTCTTTGCACATCAATGCTTTTATACCCCCTTTAAGCTAGCAAAATGGGTTCCGAACTCCAGTAACCTCTGTTGGATGTGCTCCAGGGAAGCAGGTACCCTTGTCCATCTCATGTACGACTGCTCTGGGCCGCATCTCTTTTGGCAACAGGTATGGGCGCAGATACAACTCATTCTTAAATTTAAAGAGCCTCTCAGCTGGAGGGTGGTGGGCCTCCGATCGGCGGCGCAGTTGCCTTCCTTACCTAAGGATGGTTGCTTCCTCCTCGATTTCATGATGGGGTTGGCTATTTGTTTAATTGTTAGGAACTGGAAAAACACCGCCACTCTCAGTGTACAGGAGTGGTGGGGATTGGTGTGTATGTACAGTAGATATGAACAAATGCCACGGAGAGCCGCCCCCTCAACTGGAGCTGACACTCTCAAATGGAAAATGTTGAATGACTTTGTCTCTATAGCCCAGTGAGCACCTGGAGGTTTTGGCTCTGGCTGGCTTTGCCCTTGACTACTGCTCTTACATACCCTGGTATTTGCTGCACGCATCTCTCTGGCTTACTGACTGTTCACCCCAGAGAAGTGGGGGGGGAGGGAGGGATTGTTTTGCTTGGTTTGATTCTGTTTGTTTGGTATGTTTCTGGTGGTACTGCGGGTAGTTTTGGTTATTTGTCTTCTGTTATGTTTACTAAAATGAAAATAAACTATAAAAAAAAAAAAAAAGAAAACAGAGTAGTTCTAAATACCCAATTTCCTCACTGGAGAAAGATTAATAGTGGAGAACCCCAAGGATCTATACTGGGTCCACTGCTTTTTAACATATTTATAAATGACCTGGAAATTTGAACAATGAGTGTGGTGATCAAATTTACAGATGACACAAAATTATTTAAAGCTGTTACAACACAAGAGGGATTGTGCAAACTTGCAAGAGAAGCTTGAAATATTGAAAATGAGACATGAAATTTAATGAGGACAAGTGCAAAGTTAAGCACTTAGGGGAGACTCACCTAAACTACGGCTCCACGATGCAAGATTCCACATCACCCACGAAAAGGATCTGGACATCATCGTAGATAATACATTGAAACCCTTTGCCTAGTGTGCAGCTGCAGCTAAGTAATCAAACTCTGTAATTTGTTACTGGAGGATGTAGTAAAAGCTGTTAGTGTAGCTGGGTTTAAAAAAGGTTTGGACAATTCCTATAGGAAAGGTCCATAAATAATTATTAAAGTGGACCCGGGATATCCACTGCTTGCCCCAATACAAGCATTGTGGAACCTGTGTCTTTTGGGAAAACTGCTAGGTACTTGTAACCTAGATTGGGCACTGTTGTAAACAGGATACTGGGCTTGATGGACCTTGGTCTGACCTAGTATGGCATATCTTATGTTCTTTTAAGGAAAGGAATGGAGAATAAAACCAAGGATATTATGATGTCTGTATCAATCCATGGGGCGACTGCACCTCGAATATTGTGTGCAATTCTGGTCTCCATATCTTAAAAAGGATATGACCAAAATGGTTTCCATATCTTAAAAAGAAGAGTGACCAGAATGGTAAAGGGGTTGGAAGGATATCCCTATGAGGAAAGGCTTAAAAAGTTGTTGTTGTTGTTAAGTGCCGTCGAGTCGGAGTCGACTCATGGCGACCCTCTGGATAGCTATTCTAAATTGTGTTCGGTCTTGAGTCAGGTGGCTCATTGTTGACAAACTGGTACCCGTAGCTGTTGTTATTGTATCGATTCATCTCATTGCTGGCCTTCCTCTTTTGCGCTGACCTTCTATCTTGCCACAACCAGAAAAAGGAGCACCTACTTGCAAAAAACCTAGTGAACACACAGGGCAAGAGGTAATGTGGTCACTGCGCTTTATTATTAAAAACGCCCCAATGCGTTTCGGCAACGCCTTCCTCAGGGGGCTGAGAACTGCAAACAAACATGATACAATAAAATAAAATAAAATGAACAAACAAATACATATTAGAAAACATATTAACAAACATAAATAGACCAATTATAATAATACAAATGAAGTAAATACAATTATAAATAACAAATAATCGAATTCGCATAAAATAAACACCAAGAGAAGGACTAACAAATATAAGAATAAGAAAATAAAAAGCAAGAATATCATTTAAAAAGACAAGTATCATTTAAAAAGATACTTACAGTTGACCGTGTCTTTAAACTGATAGAAGCGCACAGGAAAAACATATAGCACTATGAGGGAGGGGCGCGGGCAGGGTCCCAGCGCCCGATGGTAACCGGGTGTCCGGTCCGGTGCGGGCCCCCTGCTCGCGCCTCTGTGGGAGCGGTAGCGTGTGGGGGGGGGGCATAGAGGAGTCTGTGGCAAGGGATTCGTCCGGGCGCCGATGCACCCTTTGAAATGATTGGTGCATGCGCGCGGGGATTGCTGGGGTCGGCATGCATGTGCTCAGTCCGGTCGGTGCTGAGCACATGCGAGGAGCAGGAAACTGGTTGCCGTGAAGGAAGAGGTTGCCGTTTATGTTTATTACGTTCTGTTGGTCGTGTTGTGGCCTGGTGGATTGGTGTGAGCATAGGACGTCAGGGTTGGCATTGCGGCTCGAGTCCCGCGGGAGCGGAGAGGTGTGGAAGTCTGCACGAGGCCGGGCAGACGCGGCGTTCTGAGGAGCGTGTGGGGCCCCATTTCCTACAGGCGAGTGTTTGGGCTTCTGGGGGGCGGTGTATATAAGAATAGGTATATCGGGGGGGGGGGGCATAGAGAACCAGTGCAAGAGGAACGAAGCCAGGGAGCGGAGGCTTTCGGGCACACAAGCAAAAAAAAAGACAAAAAAAAAAACCCGACGGACTGCTACCGTGACTTTTCAAGAGTCCGGTGGGGGACAGTTCTTTAGTTAAAAAAAAAAAATAAAAGAGTACAGCTTGCCAGGGAAGATGCCTGCTGGGCATGGAGGTGGGGGTCGCAGGAAGGGGTCTGGCAGGGCCGGTGTGAGCAGGTCGGTGGGCGGTGCTTCAGCACAGGGGGTGTCGGGGGTCAGACAGGGGGCCTTCCTGGGTCCCCCTCCCGGGGGCGGGGCAGGCATGGGGCTAGCAGTGCTGTGGGGGGGCGGGGTAGATCTGGGCTGTCTACGAGACAGTCAAGGGGGGGTGATCGTGCTGGGGCGCGGGGCCGCGGGTCCAGGAGTCGAGGTGGTGTTGCTCGGGGTAGAGTGGTTGCCTTGTCTGTAAAGGAAGGGGGGCAGTCTGGGCCCCAAAGGGAATCTCAGCCCATTGGTGAAGGGGGCATGGGGCGTAGTACTGGGTATGGGGTTGGCACCGCCGTGCCTTCTGGGAGTCACGGGAGTGAAGGTGTAGTGGGCAGCATGAGTCCCTGTTTGGCGAGTGGAGCGGGGGGTGCTGGTCAGCC
This sequence comes from Ichthyophis bannanicus, assembly GCA_033557465.1. Taxonomy (NCBI): domain Eukaryota; kingdom Metazoa; phylum Chordata; class Amphibia; order Gymnophiona; family Ichthyophiidae; genus Ichthyophis; species Ichthyophis bannanicus. Next base: position 351,786,770 of record CM066036.1, on the reverse strand, counting down.
TTGGATTGGTTCGGGAGGGGATCCCGGTTATACCTGGAGGGGGTATCAGGGTCCATGGGATCAGTGGTTACGGGGTGGTCAGGGTCCGTCTGGGGCTGATTGGGTGGGAGCGTGGCAGCCAGCGTGGTCTGGGGTTTTTTCTCCTGCTCCTTTTCCTTTTGTTTGCCCTCAGGTGCCGTGGATGGCCTCTTCCGGGCTAGCCGATGCAGTGGGACAGCAGCGGGCGCAGGTGGATGTCCGAGCTGCGGAACCATCGCGAAATCGTGTGGCGGGAGCCATGGAGCAGGTGGTGTATGAGCAGAGGTCGAGGGCGGAGGTTGCGCAGGAGTCGATGCCTCCCGAAGTGCCGGATGTTGGGCACTCAGCAGTTCAGGGTGAGTTGCAAGGTGATGATGGGGCGGGGGGGAGGGGGGTGCGGAGCTTTCACTGCGGTCAATAAAAGCTAGCAGGAAGAGGAAGCATACTTGTAGGCGCCGGCGGAGTTCTGACTCGTCGTCCTCCTCATCGTCTGGTTCGTCGAGGTCCTCCATGGAGTGTGGGGATAAGGCGTCGATCGAAAAGGGGGGGGTGGCGGCGGCGGGTGTGGTGGCCAGTGGGGTGGCAAATGTTTCGACGCTATCTGAATTATGGGAGGGGGTACCGCGGAAGTTGAGGCACAGAATTAAAAGGAGGAAGTACATAGACATATTCCGTTTGTTGGAGGGTCATAAGCGCTCGGGGGAGAACAAGAAAAAGCAGGAGGAGGATGAGAAGGCTGGCAGGGTGCAAAAAGTGGCTAGGACAGTCGTGAATTGGGTGCGGTCCTTCTTGCGGTTGGCTAGTGTATGGGGACAGCAGTACCCGGAGCAGCAGGGTATGTTGCTGGCATATGCGGATTCGATTCTGGAAGCCTCGCAGATGCACGAAGGGTGGGCGTGGCTTAACTATGACGAAAAATTTAGGGACAAGATGGAAGAGAACAAGGCCTTAACGTGGGGGACGCAGGATATCAACTTGTGGCTCACTCAGATGTCAGTTAGGGCGGCACCCGGGGGTGTTGGGGGGCGCGGGGGGGGTTGGTGTCAATGTAGGGGTGAGTCGTTCCTTTCGAAGCAGCAGAGTTACTTCGCCCATTCGGACGGTCGCGGTTGGGGGAGGGGATGTCTGCTGGCGTTTTAATAGGGCGTCCTGTCCGTTCCCTGATTGCAAATTCCGGCATGTGTGCTCAGCCTGCGGCGGGGGGGGGGGGGGCATGCAGCAGCAAAATGCCTTAAGAAAAGTGCGGCCTTGCCCTCCTTGCCGGCTAGCAAGTAGTGGGGAAACTTTCGAGTTGGCACCCACGCCCATAAAGGTCGAGGTGTTGCATACGTGGCTGCAATGTTATCCGAGGAGGAAGGAGGGAAAAACGTTATTGTTGGGTTTTCAATGTGGGTTTGTAATTCCGGTTAAGGGTGTGGTTCAAGGTAGGGCCGCAAGGAACTCTCCGTCTGTGCGGAGGTTTGCTGGTGTGGCCCGTGAGAAGTTGCGGGTGGAGTTGGAGTTGGGGAGGGTAGCAGGGCCATTTGTGCAGCCTCCTTTTCGGGAATTTGTGGTATCCCCGATTGGTATCATTCCAAAGAAGGAGCCGGGGAAGTTTCGGATGATACATAATCTCTCCTTTCCTGGCGGTGCTTCAGTGAATGATCACATACCGCGGCGGTGGTGTACTGTGCAATATGCATCGTTTGATAGAGCAGCGGAGTTAGTCCGAAAGGCAGGGCCGGGGGCGTTGATGGCGAAGGTCGATATTGAGTCGGCTTATCGCTTGCTGCCGGTGCACCCGGTGTCTTTCCGCTTATTGGGCTTTTGTTTCGATAACAAATTTTATTTCGACAAGTGCATGCCGATGGGGTGTGCGGTGTCTTGTGCTTACTTCGAAAAATTTAGTACCTTCCTCCAGGGGGTCTTGATACGTCAGGTGGGTAGGTCAGAGGTGGTTCATTATCTCGACGATTTTTTGTTCGTGGGTGCTGCGCAGTCGACTGCTTGCCCTGAGCTTTTAGAAGGGTTTGTGCGGCTGGCTGGGGAGTTGGGGGTGCCGCTGGCGGCTAATAAGACTGAGGGTCCGTCTCCCAGGATCACTTTCTTGGGCGTCGAGTTGGGCTCCAACCGGATGGTGGCACGTTTGCCGCCGGAGAAGGTGGTGAGGTTGCGGGTCTTGATGGCCAATGTGTTGGCATCCTCAAAGTTGACATTGAAGGAAATGCAGTCATTGTTGGGATCCTTGAATTTTGCTTGTAAGGTGATACCTATGGGTCGCATGTTTTTACGTCAATTTGCGGGAGCAATGGAGGGAGTGAAGAAGCCGCATCATCGTATACGTATTTCACGATTGATGCGTGAGGATTTGCGTATTTGGGACGTCTTTTTGTGGGAATTTAATGGGACGTCGGTCATTTTGGAGGAGGAGTGTTCTAGTGAGGATCTACTGCTCTATACTGATGCGGCGGGGGGTGTTGGGGTGGGTATCTATTTTGGGGGTGCATGGTGCGCGGAGCAATGGCCTGCTGAGTGGCATGAGGCCGGTTTGAATAAGAATATCACTTTCTTGGAGTTATTCCCAATGCTCGTGGTTTTGGAGTTGTGGCCAGAGAAAGTACGAAACCGTAGGTTGGTATGGTGGCGCGACAATGAAGCTGTCGTGAGCGTCGTGAATCATTACACGCTGCGATGTATGAGGGTGGCGTCGCTTATGAGAGCATTAGTGCTCGCGTGTCTGCGTCAGAATGTAGTGGTGAAGGCGCGCCATATCCCTGGTCATGCTAATGGTATTGCTGATGCCCTTTCCGTTTGCAGTGGGAGCGTTTTCGGCAGTTGGCACCGGAGGCGGAGTTGGAGGGGCGTATGATCCCTTGGAGCTTGTGGAACGATGGCCGGCTGAGATGAAGGAGTTGCTGCGGTGTTCGGTGGCCGAGCGAAACTGGGATGCCTACTATCGAGGTTGTGCTACGGTAGTAGAATTTTTGAGGGCCCGGGGGTGGCGGGCTGGGGCGGTGGGTGAGCATCTCCTTGGGCAGTACGTGGTAAGCGCCAAGGGGAGGGGGTTGTCCAGATCGGCAGTAAAAGGGCATCTTGCAGGTTTCGCGTTTTTCATGCGCGCGGTCGGCGGGGATACGCCCGGTAGGGGCTTTATGGTTCATAGGTTGCTAAGAGGATGGGAGCGCTTAAGGCCGGCGCTGCGGGATCGGCGTCGGCCGATTACACATGGCTTACTCCTGAGACTCTGTGCCGAGCTGCATTGGGTGGTGGAGTCGCGCTACGAAGCAATACTTTTTCGGGCTGTGTTTACGTTAGCTTTTTTCAGGGCGTTTAGAGTTGGGGAATTGGTGGCGAGCTCAAAGAGGGCGGTGGGGGGGAATAGCTTGCAGCGGTTGCATGTGCAGATTGAGGGTGAGCAGTTGCGGATATTTCTTGCAAGATCCAAAACGGATCAGCGGGGTAGGGGCCTGTGGGTGGTCTTGAATTCGATTGTCGGGCCGACCTGTCTGGTAGCGGCCATGCGTGAGTATTGTGGTGGAGAAGCAGCTGCTGAGGGCGGAAAAATAAAGGGAAAACTGCCTTTTTTTCCTTTCACCCAAAGAACTGCAGGCTCTGAAAGGGTTAACTCAGATACGAAAGAGAAAAGTTTCTCAAAGAGAACTGCAGAACAAAACACACCCCCTGTTCCCATGGAGATAGAGGGAGGAGAAGGGAGTGGTTTGGGGGCGGAGTCAGAAGGGATAGGACAGCCCCAAACATTTAGGAAGAGAAACTGCACTCATACAGCAGATTTTCCTGACGGAGGACAGGCTCAGAGCAAGCACCAAGGCAAGCACAGACACAGACACGAGGAGGAGATAAGAGACTTTCCTCGGGAGGAGAGAAAGAGAGAGAAAATCCAGACACAGAGGACACAAGGGTTCCAGGAAGGAAGGACAAGAAGTCCAGGGGAATCCCTTGCACAGAAGCCGGTGAGAGCCAGGAGTAAAAGGCTGACAAGGCTTGTGGAAACCTCGGGAGAAGAGTCCTCAGAGGAGGAAATATTCTCAAAAGGGTCTTGGCTCAACTCTCTACCCAGTAAGGACGTTGTCAGCAGAAAACCCAGCACTACTAAGGTGAGCCCTTTACACCGGTTAAAAGGTTTATTAGAGGAAAGGGGTTTTCCCTGCCCTTCCCCCGCTAGCTCTCTCACGGTTAAGGGTGCCTGGGGAAAACTACTGAAGGCTCTGCAGGCTGGGGAGGCTTCCCAAGAGCATACCCAGGAAAACAATGACCCAGGAGAATCAAGTGTGGAGGAAATGGAGGTAGGAGTCTCTGGAGAGTCAGATAGCATTTCAGATATGGAAATAAGCTGTGCTATTTGTGCAAGAGAAACATAAGAGGACCAAAGAGGGTTTGAGTGAAGAAAGAAACCCAGCTGGGTGAAGTTAATGTATATTTCTGAGCTACCATGTATTAGGTAAAAGAACTGAGGAAGTTCCTTTTACCAGAACTTTTAAGCCAGTACTTTTAGCCATGCTTTTTAAAAGTAGCTGTTTCATTTAATGCTGCTTGGGCCAGAGCTAGGCTGAAAGTTTGTATTACAACTGAGAAGGAATTACACTACGTGTGAAAGCAGTTGATTGAGTCAGGAACAGTGCTACACCTGCTGTGGAACAACGGAGGGTGGCACAGCGCCTCCTGAAGACCAAGTACAGAATATCATTGAAAGTAAAGTTTTACTTGAATGCCAGTTTAAAGGCTACAGCAAGCCAGGGACAGTATAAATGGCTTGAGTATTGTAATGTTTGGAGAAGTATCCTGAGTTTTGTTTTCCCTTATCTTCAATCAATTCATGTTAAAGAATTGACTTGGTTTTGGAATTCCTGATTTCTGAGAATAAAAGAAATTTTCCTGCGACCTTGCACTTGGCTATAATCCTTTCGGGGACACAACTACATGAGTTTAGGCAAGTTTTAACAAAGGTCAATCGTCACAACCCCTGCAGCCCTAGGCAACCGCCTGGCCACAAGGGGGAGGGACGACAGGTGGCGTAGTTATTGGATACAGGAAAACCTACCAATTTGGAGCTACCAGGGAACACCAGGATCTACAAGGTGGCCGGAGGAACATCCTGAAAGCCTTCCTAAGCACTTGGCAGAGAAAACCAGGACCGGAGACTCAACGGAGCGGAGTTGGAGAGCCCAGCTGGGACCAACGCTGTTGAGAGGCCTGAGTCACCACTTACAGCAGGTAAACCCGTATTTAAGGGGGTTATTTGGTGGATTGCTGTAAGTGGGGAGGTTCTGCAGGTGGAGGAGAGAAAGCACTGTGATAAGGGCCGCACTTGGTGTTTTTTGTTTTTGTTTCTTTTCAGCATTCCAGGATGGAGCAGGCAGAGCTGATTAACTGGATGACAGACTGTTTCCGCCAACAGCAGGAGAACGCTGCGAGGACGCAGGAGAAAATGGCTGCCATCATGAGGGAACAGCAACAGCCGCTCCTAGACCTCATGACTGCTTGGATGAAGGAGCAAAAGAAGACAACTGACGAGATAAGGACTGGGTCTAGTTCCTCAGGAACATTGTTGGGACTGGGACAATTTACTAAAGGACCTTTATCCTTTGGGCCTTTAACCCCAGGTGATGATGTCGATGACTATTTTGAAATGTTCGAGCGTGTGGCAGTCCTAAGTGGATGGCCAGCAGAGCAATGGGCCGTTCGGATAGCAGGCTCCCTTACAGGGGAAGCCCTTGCAGCATATAGGGCCGTGCCTGCTGAGCTCGCCTCCACTTATGACGAGGTAAAAAAGGCCGTGAGAGACCGACTGGGATTGACCCCAATGGTCTACCGCCGTCTTTTTAGAGGTTGCAAACTGAAGTCAGATGAAACACCTCGGGCTTTGTGCCAATGCCTCAAGGCACTATTGTATAAGTGGCTTTTGCCTGATGGTAAAACTATTGATTCTATTCTAGATACCATTGCTCTAGAACAGTTCATAGAGGCTGTGCCACAGGAAATGCGATCTTTTCTGGTCTTACAAGATTGCAAGAGCACTAAAGAAGCAACTTCTTTGGCAGAGCGGTTTTTGGAGGCTCGAGTAATAGGTCAAATGAAGGGTGCAGGGTTGAGCTATGCAAATGTAAGAGAGCCAGAAAGAGTGAGCAAGACCATGCTAGGAGAGGTTATATAAGGAAAACCCCTAAGCAGGTCAGGATATGAGCAGCGTAAGTGTTATGGCTGTGGAAATAAAGGCCACTTAAAGAAAGATTGTCGCACTAGGACAGTCTTGATAACCAACCACTCCCAAGAAGGAGAGGGCTTTCTGCTGTCAGTGGAAGTGGAGAACATCCCAGTACAGGCACTCTTAGATTCTGGCGCCGACCAGTCGATGGTCTCCCAACAGCTGTGGGCGGAGATACAAGCCAGGAGATGGGGCCCCATAGAAAAACTTTCGGAGGGGAATATAAGGATCCGATGCGTTCACGGCGCAGCATCCGCTTATCCCTTGCAGAAACTTGTAGTAAAGGGCCTAGGTATGAAGAGAACTATCACTTTAGCTGTGGTCCCTAAACTGCCATATCCCGTAGTTTTAGGGAGGGACTGGCCACAGTTCAAACATGGGCTAGCCAAGGGTTTAGAGTCCAGGACAGGGTTAATGTCAGAGGGGGCCCAAACCAAGGCTAGGGACAAAGATTCCAGTGATGAGCTGACACCCTCTAGGGAGAGACATAAACTGGGACAGGCGAAGGGCTTTACTTCCTCTCGGGAACCTAAGGCCAGGTCCCAGGTATTTATTTATTTATTTATTTACATTCTCTTATATACCGCGCTATTCTGCATCAGTGCGGTTTACATTGAACAAACTGAAATTACATTGAACAGGGCATTATAACTTGGAGATAACTATTTTACAGGGAACATGGGCTATGGAGGGTTAAGTGGCTTGCCCAAGACCACAAGGAGCACCTGTGGGACTAGAAACCCCAGTCCTTCCGGCCCAAGGTTGCTGTCCTCTAGTGGGATTTGAACCCCGACCTTCCGGCCTGAAGTACCTTGCCCCAACCACTAGGCCACTCCTCCACTGCCTGCTCCCTTGTTTGCGACCGCTCACAAGAAGCCAGATAGAGGGGTAGCTCCAAGGAAAGACCAGGAGATAAAACCTAAGTTCGTACTGAAATGCTGTCGCACTACTCCTAATGCCCGGTTACCCAAGCGAGCGACAGAATATGCCGCAGGGTTAGATCTTCACAGTGCTGAAGATATTAGCATCCCAAGACTGGGGAGAGCTTTGGTGGAGACGGGGCTGCAAGTGGAAATACCGCCCGGATGCTATGGCCGGATTGCTCCCCGCTCCGGCCTAGCAGTAAAGAGCTGTATTGATGTAGGAGCCGGGGTAGTGGACCCTGATTACCGGGGACCGGTTAAAGTTTTATTGCTAAATTTTGCTAAGACAGACTTTCAGGTAAACACGGGAGACCGGATAGCCCAGCTAATTCTGGAAAGGGTTGGGTTTCCTCTGGTGGAAGAAGTCCCGGAGTTAAACCCTACCATCTGGGGGTCAGCGGGGTTTGGTTCCACGGGGCGGGCGGAAATAAAGGGGTTAGCAGCCACTAGGGAGGAGGATAAGGCTGATGTTGACCTTGGTCCTCAATTGGCTGACTGTAAAGCCAAGCCCACTCCGAGGATGGGAGATGAACTGGCATGGAACCAACAACAGGACCTGTTTAGGTTGTTGCGAAGGTTCCCCGACGTCCTAACCCCGATACCGGGAGAGACAAAGCTTGTGGCCCACGAGGTGGTAACCCCACCAGGTGAGGTGATACGGCAAAGGCCGTACAGGCTTCCGGAAGCCAAACAGCAAGAGGTTGTCCGGCAGGTTAGGGAAATGTTGGACATGGGCGTAATCGAGGAGTCGGTTAGCCCATGGAATAGTCCAATAGTTATGGTCCCGAAGCCTGACGGAACGATACGGTTTTGTATCGATTTCCGAAAAGTAAATGCGATTTCTAAATTCGATACCTATCCCATGCCCAGGATAGAGGAGTTGTTGGACCAGCTGGGGCAAGCTGCTTATCTAACCACCCTTGACATGTCCAAAGGATACTGGCAGATTCCCCTTACCCGGGAGTCTCGCCAGAAAACCGCCTTCAGTACACCGATAGGACTGTACCAGTTCCGTCGGATGCCCTTTGGCCTCCACGGAGCGGCGGCCACGTGTCAGAGGCTGGTAGACATCGTCCTACGCCCACATCGCCGATATGCTCTAGCCTACATGGACGATGTGGTAATACACAGTAAAAGTTGGGACCAACATCTTGCTCATATCACCGCTGTATTGGAAGCGATGGAAAAAGCTGGGATCACCTTAAACCCTAGCAAGTGCATGTTTGGAGGGAGGGAGGTGAAGTATCTCGGGCACATTGTGGGACGGGGAGTAGTGAAGCCCCTCATTGACAAAGTGAGAAGCGTGAAAGCCTTTCCGAAGCCCATCAATAAGAAGCAGGTACGTAGCTTTTTAGGCTTAATTGGCTACTATAGACGATTCTTGCCCCATTTCGCGGCGGAAAGCGCTGCTCTCACAGAGATGTTAAAGAAAAATGCGCCAACGCAGGTAAAATGGTCACCAAAAGCAGAGCAGGCCTTTACCCAACTAAAAGAACAACTATGTTCAGCGCCGGTCTTAAGGGGGGTGGACTTTAATAAGTCCTTTATACTGCAGACTGATGCGTCTGAGACAGGGGTAGGTGCGGTTCTAGCGCAAAAACATGGAGGGGTAGAGCACCCGGTTATGTTTTTAAGTAGAAAGCTGACACCTGCAGAACAGAAATATTCCACGGTCGAGAGGGAATGCCTCGCCATACGTTGGGCAGTGGAGGCGCTTCGTTTTTACCTAACTGGCCGTAGGTTCCGTTTAGTAACCGACCATGCGCCACTGAAGTGGTTAACCAGTATGAAAGACCACAACCCTCGCCTCACCAGATGGTACATGGCCCTACAGGCCTACGATTTTCAGGTGGAACACAGGGTGGGGAGGCTACATACTAACGCCGATGCCCTTTCACGGATTCCGCACTGTGCGCTAGAAACGCCAGCGCGGAATATCTTAAGGGGGGGGGGGGTTATGTGGTGGAGAAGCAGCTGCTGAGGGCGGAAAAATAAAGGGAAAACTGCCTTTTTTTCCTTTCACCCAAAGAACTGCAGGCTCTGAAAGGGTTAACTCAGATACGAAAGAGAAAAGTTTCTCAAAGAGAACTGCAGACCAAAACACCCCCCCTGTTCCCATGGAGATAGAGGGAGGAGAAGGGAGTGGTTTGGGGGCGGAGTCAGAAGGGATAGGACAGCCCCAAACATTTAGGAAGAGAAACTGCACTCATACAGCAGATTTTCCTGACGGAGGACAGGCTCAGAGCAAGCACCAAGGCAAGCACAGACACGAGGAGGAGATAAGAGACTTTCCTCGGGAGGAGAGAAAGAGAGAGAAAATCCAGACACAGAGGACACAAGGGTTCCAGGAAGGAAGGACAAGAAGTCCAGGGGAATCCCTTGCACAGAAGCCGGTGAGAGCCAGGAGTAAAAGGCTGACAAGGCTTGTGGAAACCTCGGGAGAAGAGTCCTCAGAGGAGGAAATATTCTCAAAAGGGTCTTGGCTCAACTCTCTACCCAGTAAGGACGTTGTCAGCAGAAAACCCAGCACTACTAAGGTGAGCCCTTTACACCGGTTAAAAGGTTTATTAGAGGAAAGGGGTTTTCCCTGCCCTTCCCCCGCTAGCTCTCTCACGGTTAAGGGTGCCTGGGGAAAACTACTGAAGGCTCTGCAGGCTGGGGAGGCTTCCCAAGAGCATACCCAGGAAAACAATGACCCAGGAGAATCAAGTGTGGAGGAAATGGAGGTAGGAGTCTCTGGAGAGTCAGATAGCATTTCAGATATGGAAATAAGCTGTGCTATTTGTGCAAGAGAAACATAAGAGGACCAAAGAGGGTTTGAGTGAAGAAAGAAACCCAGCTGGGTGAAGTTAATGTATATTTCTGAGCTACCATGTATTAGGTAAAAGAACTGAGGAAGTTCCTTTTACCAGAACTTTTAAGCCAGTACTTTTAGCCATGCTTTTTAAAAGTAGCTGTTTCATTTAATGCTGCTTGGGCCAGAGCTAGGCTGAAAGTTTGTATTACAACTGAGAAGGAATTACACTACGTGTGAAAGCAGTTGATTGAGTCAGGAACAGTGCTACACCTGCTGTGGAACAACGGAGGGTGGCACAGCGCCTCCTGAAGACCAAGTACAGAATATCATTGAAAGTAAAGTTTTACTTGAATGCCAGTTTAAAGGCTACAGCAAGCCAGGGACAGTATAAATGGCTTGAGTATTGTAATGTTTGGAGAAGTATCCTGAGTTTTGTTTTCCCTTATCTTCAATCAATTCATGTTAAAGAATTGACTTGGTTTTGGAATTCCTGATTTCTGAGAATAAAAGAAATTTTCCTGCGACCTTGCACTTGGCTATAATCCTTTCGGGGACACAACTACATGAGTTTAGGCAAGTTTTAACAAAGGTCAATCGTCACAACCCCTGCAGCCCTAGGCAACCGCCTGGCCACAAGGGGGAGTGACGACAGTATCTGCAGGTGTACCCAGCGGTGGGGGGTGCGCTCTTTGTCCATAGCGACGCGGGGGTGTTA